>CM055900.1:17293776-17893776 GCA_029582155.1 Panopea generosa | reverse complement strand
CACACCGGCAGGGTTCTTCGTGATCAATGGACCGATAAATCACCAATTAACTATTTATTGACACACATGTGGTTCTCACCATGGGTATCTGTTTTGATGATTGCCATGCAGCTCTGCCTTCATAATAGTAATTAAATTGTTTTATTAATTGTGAACGACTGACCAGATGCACGTACGCACGTATCCAATATAAAAGCTGTGACAAATCAATAAGTCAATATATGTATACTATAATAATAGCTCCAATGAAAATAATATTTAAAACACTAAAACAAATAATGAAAGTAAAAAATAATACAAATAAAATACTACATTTTTGCAAGGAATTAATTTGAGACATGTCTTTAATTTTTATTAGTTTTAAAATTGTAGGATTGTTTTATTTTGTAAATTAACAATTCTGATCTGTTTTTTATACGAAATCGCTATGGCAGCTGTGGTAAAATGACAGCCTTGAATATACATCCCTTAATACGTGTATGTCATATTTTCTACCATTCATTCAGAACTGGCGTTTGGTTTTCGGTTCGTTAATTTCATGATATTAACATCATGATATTTACATACTTAAGCGTTCTGAAACTTCGAATAACCAATATCTTAAATGATTTTTTTATTTGTTGTTAATTGGCTAGCAGTTTTTATTTTTTATTTTTTATTTTCAATCACATAATGTTGGCTCAATTAAGATTCATCCATCTGGCATGAATTACAATCAAAATGAAATCATACATATCTTCCGTGGTCAACAGACCGATAAGTCACCGCTTTAGCATATAACTTAATTGACACGGCTCTCACTGGCATATGACATAACGTAATTAACACCACGGGTGTGTTACTGCGTGTCATATAATTAGCGGTATAGCACAGTGGGTGTAGTTTCAAACAAGTTTAATATAGTTTGTCATTTTAAATAATATATTAACATAAAGCATACTATCAGTAAAAGAATAATTTGAGAAACCCGCTGAAAAAAGTTCATAGCAAGTATATTTATATACATAATGATAACGAAAATAATGATAAAAACTTAAAATATCAGAATATCTTTTTTAAGTTTAATGAAGCCACATTTGGAACCAAATCGATAAAATCACTACAAGATTTTTTCAAAAATCATTTATTATAATGTCCAATTGCATCGCACAGATTATAATAATTTTTTTATCACCCATACAGTGCATATTATTGATTATAAAGCTTATTTTAGTTTGAACATTAACAAAACCAGTGATATATCCACATGTTGTTAAGTGATTGCTTGCACTGAGCAGCTTTATGGATTATTATAAGGCCAACGAGGTATCAACAGTATGGAATTGTTTATTAAATTTAATTATTAATAACAATATATTTAGTTTATGTTGATGATGTATATGTAAATTTTGTGGACAAACTTTATTGCTTTCCTGTAACAAACGGCTTACGGTATATCAAAGAAGATACTGACGCAAACACATGTCGGTCTGAATAACAGAAGCCGGTATAACGTGGATATTCTTTGATCACCCAGACCACTGATCACATATCAAAACATAGACACTTCCGTTAAACATGCCTACTATCGATACTAGTTCAACCTTTCGCCCAGCGGGTGACATAATATGTAGACAAACAATCGGATTATGAATTAATTTACCTTGACTAAATCCCACGGATATATTTTATTGCTCCATTGGAACAGATTAAATTAAAAAGTCAATATAGAATCATTTTAAAGAGTTGAGATGTTGCGATTGGTTATGGGACGGAAACTGAACTGAGCGAACTGAACGTTGAGTGAACGCTGAATGAAGCGAACGCTAAGAGGATTATTAAATAGAGCACTCAGCTATACAGCGCTCGTGAGCGAATACTTGCGTTTGTGAGTGCATTAAATTAACCACGTTTAATCGAGTGCACGCAAACGGAGCGCGAACGGAGCGCGAACTAAGCGCGAACGGAGTGCAAACTGAGCGCAAACGGAGTGCAATTATGGGGTACTTGAGCGTTTTAGGGTCTGTATGGCTCTCCTGGAACCACACAGGGGTTGGTAATTTAACACAACTATCAAGATCAAGATGACAAAAAATTATAAAATGACACAGCACCCATTTGGAGGATTTCTACCCCTCTGCTGATATTGACAGTGATTCTATTCTTACCCAGACCACAGGGGTTTCGTGACAATGAGATGAGATGCCAAAAAATGTATCCATTTTGAAAATAAGCTTATTTTTAACATCAATTATAGCATTATTTCCTAAAATAGATCTACAACCTGTATGTGACCCAACATGTAACATGTATGTAACAACTTAATACTGTACTTTAACTAGAGCATGAGAACCACTGACATTCTTGATCTTAAAAGATTGTGTTTGTAAACATTTAATCCATAATTTAGATTATCAAAATTACAACTTTAACCAATGTTCTTGCATCCGCTGTATACATGTAGTTTTAGTCGTTACTAAAGAGAAGAATTGTTCCACAATACTAATAATTTCTTTAACTTAACACCAGCCACCGATTCCAATTGTTTTAATGAGCAACAATTATTTGTTTGACCAACTATAATTACTGGTAATCAAAGTGTTGTTTGATCTAACAATGAATATGAAGTGATGGTGAGAATCAAATGAAAAATGCGGTTGCCAGAGTGCACACAAGGTTAAATAGCGTATGTTTTAATGTTTCAAGGGCCACAACTCTGACATTAATAATCCGATTTGGCCAGTTCAAGAACTTGTCCGAGGTATTATGGTTACATAACTGCTATATAAGTTTAGATAAGATCCATTGAAAAATGTAAGTACTGGAGTGCACACAACGATAAAATTCATGGACAGACGACAGACAGCAGGTGATCAGAATTATACTAAGCACCCCTTGAGCTTTGCTTTGCATTTTGTTTTAACCTCAGACACACAAAAAAAACTAAATTTGGTAGAGGGTCACTATTAGGTAACAATTTGACAAAATTTTATTATAATGGTTCATTAGTTTAACAACCGTTATTCTTTTTTTGAAGGTTTAAACTTTGCATCACTTGAGGTTCTCTATAGTGACTAGAACCAATACCACGCATATGCAGATAAAGTGCCTGGCTCAATGAACCACAGGATGACCCTGATTGGTGATCAAACCCACAACCCTCCAATCCTTGACGTGATGTTCAATCATTGGACCACTGCACTCCATGAATGCAGGAATACGATATAACTGTATGTTAATGACATATATGGTGGTAAATATATATTATAGCCACATTGGGATAGCCACATGTACTAAATCTTCATCTTGGAGATAATTATTTGAACCATGTTGCTTTAATTACACAAATCCTTTTTGAACTAAGAAAAATACATACATATACAAATATAATACATAATCATGTATACACTAGCTGTTTACTCAGTTTTGAACGGGGCTCAAAACAATTTTTCAACATGATAGCTTATGAAGAGCAAATACAGTTTTATTAATGGAGGATGACCCAAGAATGAATCTTAGAAGTGCCCCCGTTCTAAATTCGCAATTAAATGGTAATCTTTCTCATGTAAAGTTTTTGGACCAACACTGTGGCTTAAACCCCAATATCTCAGTGTTGAGAGGTAAGTGGTTTGCCAGACGACAGTACTAAATTAGACAATGCAGCAACACTCAGTCTTGAATAGAAAACATGAAAACAAATATTTTGGTATGGTAGGGGAGTTTAATGAATCTATAAGTATACGGAGTATCCTACAGTGCTTATTTGCCTAGTATTAAATTTATTGAACAAGTTTGAAAAATATATTATGCGAGTCTCTGCTGAGGATCATATCATTTTTACCAATGAGTTTACTAAATTTAATGATAAATGAGCGCAAATGCAAGCTTTGTTTTATCAGATAACTCGGGACAATTTTATATTCACCTTTAAATTGATTTAACAGAACACCTCTATAACCTGTAACAAAAAAAATTCAGGCATATTAGTTTCCGCAAGTCATCGTAAGACATAACATCACAACATAACATCATTTCACCACGAAAAATTGACGTCATTTATGTATTCAAGCAAGTCGGAAAATCATTCGGTAATTTATGTATAAGAGATGATTTATACAGAAAACAGAGAGTGTGAATCTGAAGTGATATTACACTTGGTTGATATAAAAAATATGCCATGGGTTTGTTACACTCCTGCACCATATATTATATTTTAATAGCTTGATAATTTGTTATTTTTCCATAACTTACAACTAAATCACATATTGTTAATTTGGAATCAGGTTTAATCTCCAAATGGTAGACAAGATGTTGCACCAATAAATCAAGTGCACTATTTCGGGCTTCCCAGAAACCATGTGATGTTAACCCCAAAACGCAGTTTTGGGCTTCACAGAGCCCAGATGCTGATCCTCAACTTACAATACTGAACTCCAATATGATCATCTCGCAGTTTTGGATACCTCAGAAATCAGAAACCCTCCAAACTCAAAGTTTTGGGCTCCATATATATTGAGATGTTCAAGCCCCAAATACCATTTTTGGGCTCCACTCTACCCAGGAGACATTCAACTCCAAATCGCCTAACCCCTAAATATGTTGACTCTACAGAGATGATGAATCGCAAACAGTTCACAGTGGAGTTCTGGTGGACTGGTGGTTAGCATGCTTGCTCCAAGACTGAGAGCATGAAAGTCATCAGTGGGATTTAAAGCAGTTGGCACTATGCACAGGAAGAGTCATACCCATTGCATATAAAAGCTCTCAGTGAAATTCTGTGATAACACCCACAATGAGACCTGTGCACTTTGTGCATGCACATTATCTACGAGAGAAGGTGTTGCAGTATCAATAGATAGATAATTCCTGGTTTCGGGACCTACAGTCAAAAATGAGTACATGATATCAATAACAACTTTCAAATGAAAACTTACCTCCTCTTGACCGGGTCGATGTACTCAACAGCTGACTGCTACTTGTTCAAAATACAATACAGCTCCCAACTTCAGTAAGCTGAAGAATAAATTTCAAACGAAAGTTAAACAAAGAAAAATAGATCCACCCACTGTTGTGTCATCAACTTGTTTATCTACACTGGCTAAATATTTAAATAGAAAAACTGTGTTCCAGTCTACTGGTCTTGGCACAGTTACCCATACCTGGTTCAATTGTACTAATACAGGTACAGGGCTGGAAAAATTCCACTCATCCGCTCGCCATGACGAGTGAACATTTTGTCAGGACGAGCAAGATTTAAGAAACTGACCTTAATATTTCTTTGAATTTAAGCATTCCATTAATAATGTTGGAAAGGGTGGATGAGTAGCTTTTATCAAAAATTTCAAGCCCTGAGGTAGCTGTTATACCTACTATTTGCGCACTCTCATGTTGTGTGCTATTTTTATTTTGTTTACAATTTAATCGCCTAATATCTGCATACTTTTTTGTATGTGCGCTATTGCATGAACAGGTGAACTTCAGCCTGACCAGAGGCAAACAGCACTATTGTGTGAAAGGCAAGCTTCATTTAGTGTTTTATTTGGCACAAAATGTATATGATTAGTACACAATGAAGTTATTGATTGATTGATTTATATCAATCATTGATATATTAATATCAATCATTAATTGATTGATTGACTGATTAATTAATAAATTGATTTGACTCTTTCTGTCATATATGGCCACAAATGTGCAATTAAAGTAGGCGACCCTCTCCCTCCCTTACCCTCCCCTCCCCTACCTCAAACCTCACTCAAATACTAATATTTATCATTAAAACGTTCGTGTGGCGATGTGTTCACAGTTGTCTTTATTGAACTATCGAAATTATACCTGGCAAACCATTGGTTGCCTTAAGCATGTACAGTAGGCTCCATGCAGTTATGTAAATACAGTTAAACCTGTGTTAGTGGTCACCTCTATTATGCAACCACTTCTCTTAAACAGTCACATTTTCTATTTTTCAGTTAAAAGCTGTATTTAGCAGCTACCTGCCATAAGAGGTCATTTTTGCTCTTTCCATTCAGTGGCTGTTGAAGACAGGTTTAACTGTATACATAGTTTTATATATGCACATTACTATATACAGTCAGTTATTTTTTTTTATGTATGTGTGTATTTGGGGAGGCTTTATTTCATTTTTTTTAATGGCGATTACGGACTCTTTTTTTTTCTGCTATCTGCTAACTAAACAATACAAGACACACTTTATCTCTGCAATTCACTTAACTACTTCCCCACAAATTCAAAAGTGGGAAGACTCGTGGCCATTATAAAATGTTCATAGCCAGGAGGAGATTCACACTCACCACCCCTGTCCTGTAAAGTTGTATTAAAATCCACAGGTAGTTTGGACATGAATTTTCTTTAGGGCATAACATTTAGACATTAAGTTGAACTTTCCTGTAAAGTTTTGTTAAAGTTACCACATTTGACATATTAAGATGTTTGATTGGCTTGAATATTTAGCACCATTTTTATGTTATTGCGGGCCAGCAGACAATCAGTTAACCTCTAACCCCTCTATCCTCAAATCCTGGGAGTCCAGTACTCAAGCACACCTCCTCAATAACTGATAACTTTCCCACTTGAATCAGCAGTGAGAGATGAATGACAATGAGATGCATTTTTGTATATTATCAATCATCATCGATGGAGACTGTGACTGGGTTGGGATTTGGACTCGCAACCACTGGATTGAAAGTCAGACGCACTACAGACTGAGCTAACAAAACCTGGCATAAATAAATGATGAGAACTACAACACATCTTAATACATCTTAAGAAAATTTATACATGTATTGAATATTCTCGACATGAATTATTGAACAGAACCGAGTCAAGAAAGTGACATGAAACGGCAAGTACTGCATTGTACAAAAGATTTAATCTGAAATATGATATTTTAAAGTAAATATTAAAGATGAATATGGCAGCTTATATTAAATTCCTAAGGGTTCTAGGATATTTTATAACAGCTGTAAAACAAAAAATAACTAGAGCTATCACTGAAGGTGATGAATACCCCCGAACGCCGCCATGACAGAAAATGGTTTACCATTGTATGAAGTTTTATTAAATTATATCCACTAGTTTTAAAGTTATGCTCCAGACAAGGGAAATATATCAAAGGGCAATAACTCTGTAATTAGCAAGAATAGAGTTATGTTTCCTGTACACTGCACTTCCTCTCATTATATTCTACCATTGTAACTATGAAGTTTGATGAAATTCCATCCAGTACTTTAAAAGTAATGCTCCGGACAAGGGAAATATATCAAAGGGCAATAACTCTGTAATTAGCAAGAATAGAGTTATGTTTCTTGTACACTGCACTTCCTCTCATTATATTCTACCATTGTATGAAGTTTGATGAAATTCCATCCTGTACTTTTCAAGTTATGCTCCAGACAAGAAAAAATATCAAAGGCAATAACTCTGTAATTAGCAAAAATAGAGTTATGTTTTTTGTACACTGCACTTCCTTTCATTATATTCTACCATTGTATGACGTTTGATGAAATTCCATCCAGTACTTTTCAAGTGATGCTCCGGACAAGGAAAATTGTAACGGACAGACCGACTGACAGACCGACAGATCGACCACAGGGTGACTCCAATATACCCCCTCAAACTTCGTTTGTCGGGGGTATAATGAAATCTCTACTTTCATGCTGCCTGGAGACACCATAATTTAAGTATATGTTGCATATGTTTGTTGTTGTTATGATATGGTGTTTAGCGTTGCTTTCATAATTTTTTCATGCCCGCGGCAGACACATGGAATGATCGATTACTCCATCCAGTCACATTACACTGACACCGAGCTGACTAGAAACAGAACTATATCCAGTTTTATTGGGCCATCCTTAAAACATAAATTGTGCGCCGCGATCCTTCCTACTCACTCAAAATTGCTGCTACTATGTAGAATTTTTATTTATATATTCAAAGTGTTTAACTCTTTTTTTTCAAGTTTTCTCTAACCACCTACCAACATGAAAAATACAGGGTTGGAGCACAGTAAACAAATATTTTTTTAAGGATTAAAAAAAAAATGTATTTTTAGGAGACTTTTTGTATAGATTATGTTGAAAAAATATATGTTTTGGAGAAAGGAATGAGGCTGAACTTCGGCAAAAATAATAACCCCACTGTATATATAGTCAAATCTGTGTAAGCGGTCACCAGTCTATTAAGCAGCCACTTGTCTTCACAGCAGCCATATTTTCTATTTCCCATTTCTAAGCTTTCAGAACATGTCCACCTGTGTTATTAAGCAACAATTTGTCTTAAAAGGTCACTTTTGCTCCTTCCCTTAACTGGCTGCTTGAGGAAGGTTTGGTTGTATATACATAGATGAAAGCAACTTACTAAAAGTGTTAATATGTTTTGATTTTCATTTTTACACTAGAGGTTTTCTAGCAAATTTGAGGTAGAATTTTACTCATATATTTTTTTTTGTTTTAAAAAAAAAATGTATTCTTCAATCCGAACCTGTAATGTATATGGAGAGAATATTTTCTGTAGCCATTAAGGGTCGACTATCTTTCACAAAAAATAAATAGCAAAAACACAATTATTTAGTTTTGACACTGTATTATACATATATTATGCATATTAAACGCTGCATGATCAGTGTTGCATGAACTTTTTACTGATTAATGTTGCACAAATCATAATTTAATATATCATCAAAAGCAATTCAACGTTTGACTGATTTAATAATTCAAAGTAACAGAGAGGGGAAAGTGACATATCACACAATTTCACATTCATGTCCGATTAAAATCTAATAAAAAAAACTTCTTGTACACTGAATTGCTGAATTGTTCCTAATAAACATTCCTGGGAGGTATGGGGTGGTGGGGTACGTTTTGGATATGGGGATATCTGTAAAATCATAAGATAATACATTTATCGTATCCCCACCTCCCAACTTTGTGTAAAGTGTTATCAGTAAAAAGAAGCATAATTCTAATATGTATATCACTCCCCCCCCCCCCCCCCCCCCCCCCCCCCCCCGTTCAAAAATGTATCGCCCAGGGTCGTTCATACGATATTTCAAATTTGGAGGATGAGGTGCGGTAAAAAGAAACTTAATTATAATATGTACAGTCAAACCTGTTTAAAGCAGTCAGTCAAGGGAAGGAGCAAAAGAGGTCTTTTAAGACAGATTGCAACCTTAACACAGGTAAAATCTTTTACAATATTGTAAGTAAAACTCCTACAATTTTTTTTTAAAATTAGTTACCTTAACAATAAACTCTCCCTTTTGAAAAATGCATCGCCCCGGGGCATTTATACAGGGGAATACGGTATTTCAAATTTGGCGAATGAATCCAAATACATCAGGAGCATCCTGTTATTAATTAAGGGCGGGACATTTATTAGGAACAATATAAAAAAAAGTTATCCGGTAAATAAATTGTGGCACACCTATGTTTATAGTCTACTTTCTGTTTTCGTTTGACTTCAGTGAAAAGAAATAAAAATATTATTACATAAAATGACCTTTGTTTTTATTTTCTTAAGTTTCCTAAATTTGCTAAATTGCGACAGCAAATCAGAGTGAGACTCCATTTAAAAACAACAAGAAATTTATAGACAGTTGTGCATTTTTCAGGGTACTCTGACAACCTTAACATTTTATTTTCATCAGCATCTATTTTCTTTGCTTGTCAACCCTTTCAAGCATGCAGGTGTATCACTTCGTGTAACAAACACAATCGATACCACAATTATATACATTATACTTAATCCTATATCTTGAACCTATTACAGTATGGTACAGAACACGCTATTTATATCCTTAAATGTCACAAAAATGTAATAACTGCAAGCAGCTATCACCCACCAATTGTATACAAGATATCAGTTTGAGGCTGGTTTGGAATATATGATTTGAACTTACTTTAAATCTAGAACATGGTAATGCTTCGCTTAAAGACGCATTAAACTTCAGAAACAGTCGTTTATAGTTTTTATTAAAGTCAGTTTTACTCTTCCAGATGATAGAATACATGTTTATTTGATCACTGCAGAGATCTGATTGGCTGAAACAAACACACCTCTGCAATGGTTATGTTATAATAAAATTTGAAAATATTTACTCAGACGGAAGTCATGGCAGTTATGTTGTACAAGATCTTTCCCATAGAAAAAATTAATTTATAATAATATAAAAATAATAAATATAGAAAAAACACCCAAATGAAATACTCTGGAAATCGAAGTTGTTTGCATCAACAAATCAAGATGTTTGCCTTGAAGAAAAGCAAGCGTCGCATAATTTGATCAAGACTATAGAAATCGTCCTTAATGTATTAATGATTGTGACGGTGCATGTACCTCAATCTGCCTCCCTAAATCTATCATTAACAAATATATTAACAGTGAAACTAAATTTTCCATTCCAAGTTTCAGTTTAGTAATAATAACAACAACAATAATACAGTCAAGTCTGTCTTAAATAACCAGCTAGTCTAGGAATGAGCAAAAGTGGCCTTTTATTATAGACAGATTGTAAAGATAAGATAAGATCAATCACTTCATTTAACCCTTTACTTCATAAAGACGCCTTTGGACGCCTCTGATATTGACGACTTTGGACACCTCTAATATAGATGCCTTTGGACACCTTATATAAAAGGCTTTTGAATTATTGGGTGAATTATGTTTATATTAACTGACAGAGTGGAAAACAGTGTAGGAAGTGTTCAGATTGCTCATTACAAGCAATCTGAACTCTTCCTGCACTGTTTACCATTAAAGCCTTCTTGATTGGTGCGGGAAAACGCGTATCTATGGAGTAAAGGGTTAAAGAGGGTAAAACATATTTAGTTAAAAACTAATCTTCCATGGGACCCTCTATTAACCACATTTTATATTATAACTAATAAATAAAAAAAATTACATGCAGGTCATCAAAGTTGCTTTATTCAGGTTTACTTGTTCTGAAAGCTTAGACATAGGAAACAGAAAATTTGGCTGCTTAAGATAAGTGGCTGTTCAATAGAGGTGACCCGGTTTTACGGTAATAATAATAATAATAAATACTTTATATAAAGAGGATACACTGTCTAATATACTGGATCTTCCCTCTGTGCCTCCATATTATATGTATAAACATTTTAAAACATATTCAGTAACGGATTGAATATACATATTTACAAATACATTATAGAAACTTTTGTATTTAAAAATATGAGAAACAAGAAATGTCACACGCCCCCCAAAAATAACAACATATGTTATAAAAGGTAGCGATGTATCAATGAATATCAAGAGTAATGGACTGATGTAATGGTCTGGGTATTTCAACAGTTAAATGCAGGTGAAACATCATCATGACATGCTGATCACTTGTGTCAAGCTATTTTAAAATCCCGAAATGTAATACAAAGTAACAGATCAATTGTTGATTAATAGAGCCAAGTGTCCATGTATGCTAAAGTTAAAGGACGGACTTGAAATCTCAAACAAATTCAAAGTGTTGTCATACATACTAAAAGTGTGGCCTTGACCTTTGAGGTACGGGTCTAGGTCTTACTTATGAAACGTCGTCAAAGTCGCAGACCAGAAACGCAATATCAAACAAATTGAAAGTGTGACCTTGACCTTTGAGGAAAGGTTCTGGGTCTTACATGCGACACTTAATTACATCATGTTGATCAACTGAGTCAAGTGTTTTTAAAATTTATCCATAGATGACAAAGTAACAAACTAAAATGAACAAAATGACTGAAAAATTGTCAAAGTTAAATTGTGACCTTGACCTTTGAAGTGGGAGTCTGGGTATTAAGTGCAATATGTCGTCATGTTATGTTGATCATTTGTAGAAAGTATTTATAAAATCCATCTATGCATGACAAAGTTACTGGTCGGACATGAAATCTCAGACTCAAAGTGTTATCAAACAAACTCAAAGTGTAACCTTAAAATGTTGTCATGTCATGCTGATGAATTGAGCCAAGTGTTATTGAAATTTATCCATAAGTGACAAAGTTACAAACTGGACACCAAATCTCAATCAAAATGTCATTAAACAAAGTAAAATTGTGACCTTGACCTTTGAGGTACAGGTATGGGTCTTACTCGCGACATGTCATCATGTTTTGTTGATCATTTGTAGCAAGTATCATTAAAATCCATTTATGCATGACAAAGTTACAGGCCAGACACGAATTCTCACACAGACTCAAAGTGTTGTCAAACAAACCGAATTGTGACCTTTACCTTTGAGGTACAGGTGTGGGTCTTACTCACGACACATCGCCATGCAAGTATCAACAAAATCCATCTATGCATGACAAAGTTACAGGGCAGACATGAAATACCAGACGGTATATATAATATATACAGTTGACTAAATTGTCACGTGAATTTAAAGGACTCTTATCAGGATTTTTCAAACTTTTATAATTGGTTAAAAACATTTTTTTTCCCCAACACATCTTGCCCTTGTATTGCCAACAGGATATCAATTTAAATAGCCTATTATATTGAAAAGAGATTTCCTAACTTGGGATAGTTTAGTCTAAAACATATATTGTAATATATTTTGTTTGTGATGTATTACATGAGTCATGTGACTTCATTTTGATTTAAATTTGATTTGTTATACAAGTTTACAAGTAGTAGATGCGAAGGTTATCTAGTAGTATTTAAGTGCTGTCTATTTTTAGAATGAAGACTATGTTTCTGGTCTACCACTCCAATTTAAATATCAATTTTGTAATGTTTTGTTGGATTTGACATACCAAATCGTTCGTTTATTAATGATAACGATATGCTTTTTATCTACTTTAATGATTATTTTATTTTAAAGACATTTTATAGTGTTTTTTTCCTGATATGCTCCCTTTAAATGAGTGCCATGTAAGTCACTTCCAGAGCAGAACTTATATGTATTGAAGACTATCAGCTGGAGCCAGATTGTTCAAAGATTTGAAAACAAGAGTATACCGCTAGCAGTTTTATAATGGATTCTTTCTTGGAATGTCACCCAGCCAAGTTTATCAAATAATTCTGCAGATGAATACCCAGTAATCCAAGTCCTTGTTCAGTTTTATTCGTGCTGCACGTTATTATTGAAATTTTGGAAGATTTTTTGAAATCTGAATTATAGTTACCCAAAATGATGCAACAATAATCTAAATGTGGCAGTATATGTGTGTGTTAAAAATATTTGTGGACTTTTGTAATATTTTCAATAGCACATGAATAAAAATGTAATTGCCTTAAAAAGTATTATTTCCCTTATGCAATTTAACACACCTTGCATATAAGCATTGTAAAAGAGCTAGCATGTAGATAATGAAGTATTTAATGGGATTCAGAAGGTATAATAGAAAATAACATTTTTAGTAACATTTTTAACCTGAATTTTCCAGTTTAATGTATTGACTATGCCTGCACACCAAGCAATTTTTCACAATTTGTTAAATCAATGGCCTCACTCTGAATACAGAAAAAAGCCTCACTTTAATATGGGTTTTGTTTGATGTAATTTGAACTCTGAGGAGGTTCTCTCCAACTTCTACTGCAAGTTTTAGATTATTCTGATGAGAACTGAAGAAATATTTCACCAATGTACCTTCAAAAGCTGAAATGTCTTATAAAATTAACCTTTTTAATATTCTATTGTCATCCAGACAGGCTGTATCATAACACTTGATTGTTGATTTTGCTTTTTAATATTTTTATTAATGTTCAAGCATCGAGTTGATTCTTTACATCTATGGTCGGTCTGGTTAGCTTAGTCGGTAGCATGTCTGGCTGATTTGAATAGTATTATCAATGTATACTGGTTATACTTATTAGGCCATTATAAATTAATTGCTAGAATATCATCCACATTTTTCTTAAAAACGGGGAGGGCGGGAGGATTTTATCTTTTATTTTTAAAATTTTTGATTGCTTTTTTTTATTATTATTTTTTCAACCATGTAAATAATGATAAACAGTCATAAAGTTACTCTATTGTCCTGAATAATCCTTCTTAAAGTTATTTCTGGTAAATATACCTTGAAAAATAATAAAATCATAAAACAACAGTGGCTATTCATGATGAGCAGTCAGTCAATTGGTTTTTTTTCTTTCGCAGTATACATATTACAGTGAATCGGCCAATCAGATGGCTAGAAATGATGTCATCAGGAAATATACAGGTACTGGATTAAACTTTCGAAAAAATAATAAGCAAGTTTGATATAAAAAATATAATTAAAATTTAAAACAATATAAACATTAAGTTTGTACACTTAAGAATTTTGTTTTGCTTAAAAGAGGGCACCAAAAAATTTGACCCCCTTTTAAGAACTTTTACTGGTGTTATTAGTACTTAAAGAGCACCCATCCAGTGCAATTGTCACACTGTCCCCATGTAAGAAAATCTAACTGCGCATGTGTAAAGATAATGTGATTAACCTGGTATTTGTAATATGTATATTGCGTTATTATGTATTTAAAGGATATGTTGAATATATATGTCGAAAGCACTGTAATGTTTGAAAGTTTGTGAATTTAATAAAAAATATTATGCTTGGTAATTGGGGTTGTTCTGATGTCTTCTTTCACTTTGTCAAACAGTGTAAACACTGAACAGAAAAAAATCTCTTTGATGAGACATGACCCCTTCTTTTCTAATGAAATTTTGGCATAACGGTGATATATGTTGATTTATCAATATTTACCTGTATACAGAGTCAAAATATAAACATAAAAAAATAAAAATTTATCTGTTTTAGAAATAAAATAACAGTATTTTAAGTTTTTTTTGTGGTATATATATATATATATATATATATATATACAAAGGAGAAAAGACATCATAACATTATCATCATTCATATTTTCATTTTCATCCACTGAAGAAGGAATAATATATATTCCGAAAGCGCTATATATGTGTGTTTTTTTGTAAATTTTATACTCTGTATATAAAAAGCATGTTTACTGACAAATCATGTTCCAACGTATATATACATTTATATCCTAACATGTATACTGTGTATACACCCCAACATGTATACTGTGTATACACCCCAACATGTATACTGTGTATACCTCCCAACATTTATACTGTGTATACACCCCAACTATATACTGTGTATACCTCCCAACATGATGTATACTGTGTATACATCCCAACATGTATACTGTGTATACCTCCCAACATGTATACTGTGTATACCTCCCAACATGTATACTGTGTATACATCCCAACATGTATACTGTGTATACATCCCAACATGTATATTGTGTATGCACCCCAACATGTATACTGTGTATGCACCCCAACATGTATACTGTGTATACACCCCAACATGTATACTGTGTATGCAACCCAACATGTATACTGTGTATGCACCTCAACATGTATACTGTGTATGCACCCCAACATGTATACTGGGTATACACCCTAACATGTATACTGTGTATATACTCCAACATGTATACTGTGTATACACCCCAACATGTATATACTATACAAGTACAACATATTGCTATAAGGAGGCTTTTGACATTTTTTATTTTTGCATCTCCCGAGAAGAGCAGAGCAGATATCCAAATAATATCCACACCTTATCATATCAGGTTAGTATATATACATATATATATATCTGTATATCCCAGGTGTGTTTTGGTACTGTCAACAAAATATAAAATGCAAGTTTCTCTTCTTTGATTTGAGTCTGTCTGTGAATGACATGTGATAAAAATGTTCCATTAGAAATAAGAAGGAAAATCAATGGAGGGGTGATACCTTGATACTCATTTTGTTACAGAGATGGAATCATTCATATTGTCGATTCCTATTTTTTGTAAAAACGGCTATTCATGAAGCATATTTAGGTTAAAAGCACCCATAGGTTCAAATTTAAACTAGTAAGCAATCAGCATTTAACTTCAACTACTGTTGTCATATCTTTAAAAAATCAATAAAATAAGAAAAAAAAAACATACCTGTTATTATTAACTGTCGGTGTGCCATTATAATTACTATAGCGTAATAATTACACGCATACCAGCAGCAGCCAGTTAACACACTTACGTTGAATGTATCGTACACGATTGTTCAGTTATTTTTTTTTTGCATGTCGTTCGGTCAAGGTGATATTGAATTAAATATTGAATTAGTGTAATAATTTTTTTTATTTGAACAAGAGGCCCATCGATGATTCTACATTGCTCTACTGCACATATTAAAGAGCCCTAATCTAATTAATTTTTTTTATATTAGCAGTAAAACTGCACATTTACATCAAACATCATATGTTATTAATATTCTGTTCAATAACTAATATTGTATTTTGTTACTGTAGTGTAAAATTCTTTATTTTTGTTTACCAAATACTAAATTATGACACCCAATAAAGTCACTCATTGGCCAGTAAGGGATTCTGCTCACAAGGGGTATACGCAACGATTTGTCAATAACCTGTAAAAAAATATACAGATGAAAAGTATATATATATATCTATATTTTTTACTCTGTATGCAAGTTTATTGACAAATGCACGCCAATACCCATGTGGTTATGCTAAAACATTGACGAAAAAAGAAAGTGCCAACCTGTGTATAAACGAATTTCTCATAAATAAGATAAACCACAGTAGTATACAATACATACTATCATATTGCCAAAATTAATTTCAGTTCTGAAGAATTTGAGAATCTGGAAATTATACAAAGTGCTTAATATTCCTAATATCTTATTTATTCAAACCAGTTGTCACATAAAGAAAGTTGATACAATTGTAAGATAAAGGTGAAAGCTAAAACTTTATCGATTAATAAAGTAGTATTTGTCCGCTATTGTAGATATATGTGGGTGGGGTGTATGTCTTTTCACATTTAAAATACTGCCCATGCTTTTTTACTGTTAAATCGTCATGCTTGAGTGCACCGGCAACAGTACAAAGTACACAATACACTACATGATTCCAAAGTCAGACCAAACTGTATTCAGTTCGGTTAACCATTTGATAACGTTAGCTAACATATTTTCCTGGACACTGGCTCAACCTCATATTAGCACGCAGTACCATTAATCTTAGGGAACCTGGCATTAAACGTGTTAGCTGTTTAACGGTGCCGAACGAATCCCAGTATATGCTATACAGGGCCGGATTAACACACAAAATGCATAGCCCTAAATGGAATCTCTTTGTATTCGATATAATTTAGGGGGTTTTGATAAACCAGAAATTATCTAAATCCTTAAAGAATAAGGGCACTAATCATGCAGCAATTAATGTTAAAAATTAACATGTGACAAAGTAATATGGTTGATTTATTAGACATCAGTGCAATGAACTGTCCAGTATTAACTCCCTTGATATTGGCCTGATTAAATAAAGACATAAATGGGAAGCTTTTTTATTATTTGGATATCCGATCTGCTGTCTATAAGGGAGACGTAAAATAAAAAAAACTTTTAAAAAGTTCTTTAGACATGCAATATGTCAAGCTAAAAAAAAAATTCCCCTAATGTTTTAAATTCTAATGTATTGAAACTTGGGTAACTTAGCTGAATGCATTGTTTGTATTTGTTTGTAAAACATATTTGTGTTTGTGAAGTTTATCCACTGTAACATAAGAAGTTTTTTGAGAAATTGAGACAAATGTTAACCTTAACATAAAACTGTAACCATAAATAGGTCAAGGTCAGTGATGCAACATTTAAAGCATGGTATATTGTATTTAATGAACGTTTCATTTTTATAACCTTTTTAAATATCAGCTACATGTAATAAGCAGCATTTGTTTGTTGACCACATCAACCTTTGATTTGGAGTTGAGAGAAGAACACAGCACAGCACCCTAGAACTTTGACCCTTGACATGCAGCAGATGTACAATGACCATATCCACCTTGAGTTGAACATATCACAGCAACATTGGATCTTGATCTGCAGATAACAAAACACAACAATGATGCTTGGTTTGGACACTGCAACTTTGATCCTTGGAGTTGCACACAGCAACCTTGATCTTTGGCTTGAAGTTGAATACAACACTGCAAACTTGACATGACCCTTGGCTTGGACTCTGCAACCTAGAACTTTGACTTGGGAGTTGAACATTACACTGCAACCTTGACCCTTGGTTGGGCATGTACACAACACATGACTTTCAATACATAACAGTTTGATTGATTGATGAAATATTTAGTGTCATTTTTTATGCCATCGAGGGCTAACAGATGAACAGTTAAACTAACCACTGTTTCCTGGGATCCTGAAAGATTAACCAGTACTCTAGCACACCCCATCTCCGCAAGCAAATGATAACTTTCCCACTTGAATCAGCAGTGAGAGATGAATGATAATGATACACAATGTCTTATATCAATCATCATTGAGACTTACAGGACGGGGATTCGACCTCACAACCCCTGGATTGATAGTCAGATGCATTACTGACTGAGCTAATTTGGCCTGGCCAAAACACAAGTCTTGAAATATATTTTTGAAATTTTGGTATGTAGCACATGCCCAACAACAGAAGATTCATTTGGTGGGGTGGAGCTATACCATTTCCAACACCATTACATGTTATCGATAAACAATTTTATCGAGAAAAACCCTCGAATGAATTTTGAGTAGAATCATTCCATAGTCAACTTGTAAACATTGTCATTCAAAATGTTTAAACAACACCATGAAGATGCAAATTGAAGACTATATTAATAAACTGTAAAGGCCCGACAGATAGTCAAACCTGTGCAAGCAGTAGTCTCTATTAAGCAGCCTCTTGTCTTAAGCAGCCACATTTGCTATTTCCCATTTCTATGCTTTCAGAGCAAATTCAACAATCTGTCTTAAAAAGGACACTTTTGCTCATTTCGTTGACTGACTGCTTAAGACAGGTTTGACTGTGTATATTTTTTCTACAATTAATTATTTGGTTGAGATAATTAATACGACTAACTATTATTCATAGTACAAGTTCCTATTTATTCTTATTTTAATCGTAATGACATGTATTTATATTGTAACCAACAAAACAACTTTAAACACTATCTGCATCCTACCTCGTTCCACATTGCATTCATCAAAAGAGGATACAGTGAATTTTGGTATGTTTTTCAAGACAGTGGGAAAAATATTATTACTTTTTATTCATAAAACTCACCGCTTCCAAACTGTCTCATTTTAAGATTTAAAACAAGACAATTTTCATTTATTTATATGATAAATTGCAACAAACAAATCGTCATGTCTAATGACTGACCATGTGTTAAAAGTATTTAGCCTAGGATATTGAATGAGTTCAAAACTATAGATTAAACACACAGCTTTAACATGTGTAACAAGCGTTGTCAGAAGACAATGGGATAAAACTCACCACCTATGCAAAGATTGAGATTGGATGCAAACACCAAAACTTAAACACAACTACCGGTAAACGCAAAAGTTTAACCTTGATGTCTACAGATGACGCTGACGCCAGGGTCATGGCAATAGCTCTCCTTGGACTTTGTCCCAGCAAGCTAAAAATATGTGTGACACAGGAGCCGGATATTAACTAAAGTCATATAAACTTAAATGGAGTCACAAAATAGAATCTTCGAAAAAAATCAATGTAAAGGGAGGTAATTGTCCGACAAAATATGAATTTCAGATATCTAAAGCATGAAATATAGTGAATTTTCAGAAACATTCTTTGCAGCCTTTTATTTCCTGGCAGCCACGAAATAAAAAAAATGTTACACCAATACATTATTTTATCTCACAAAGTGCTGTTTTACATAAAAAAGCAGCAAGTTTAAGGGTTTCCATGACCTTCAAATTCTTCATTTTTGTCATGCTGTTCAATCAAATTACCTTTAAATTCTCCAATCTCACTTTCAGCGGTGGACAGATTTCAAAAATGAGAGGTAAAACACTGAGCTTTAGCCAAAGAATGCAAAAGATGAAACCATAAATTAATATCATTCCCGGGTAATGGCAATTATCAATACACAAGATTAATTTGGTATAAATATAATAATTACTATGTTAAAAAGATTAATATTTTTCCCGTTTAACTTATATCTTTCAGTATAAAATCAAAAAAAAAATATATATACAGTCAAACCTGTCTTAAGCAGCCAGCCAAGGGAAAGGGCCAAATTGGCCGCTTAAGACAGGTGGCTGCCTACTACAGGGTCATCAATTTTCACCCAGATTAGCGAAGTATTTTTGTATATCGGCACAATTTCACAACCTCAACACCTTCATCCAAAGTCAAACACTTCCGTTTTGGTGGCATTGTTAACACGCTGCCAATCGAAACATTTATGATTTAAGTCACAATAAATCATTTCCAAATTTTATATTTTTCCACAATAAGTGCTTTTTACAAGTGTGAACTTAATGAGTTAATTCATTATCGTTCGTTAAAAGCACAACAAACTGCCATTCTTCTTTAAGAAGCTTCTTTAATCTTTTTATATGCCGACTTTTTCACAGTTAACGTGTTTACACACAACACTTTGATCTGTCTATTTTACCGAGCTAAAAATAGAGATGTGAAAATTATCACGTACTACACTCGTGTTTGAGTCTGAAAAATTGCGATTATGTAGAACACAGTAACAGCTTTGTTTGGTTCGAGTCGGAAAAATGGCGATTATGTAGAACACAATAACAGCTTTGTTTGGTTTGTTTACGGCCAATTAAGAAAGTTTAAACTAAAAGAAACTTATTTTAAATTAAAGATATATTATAATTATTTGATTTATTTGGTTTTTAGTACTTTATTTAAATATTAATTCTGTGGCCGTAATGAAATTTTTATATGCCAAAATCGATATTTTACGGTAAAAATTGTTCATTTGGTGGCCGTTTTAGGAGGTTTTTAATGTATTTGGGACGAAAAATGTTGGCCGCTGGCCGCATCGACCAGGTGACCGCCTATTGCAGTTAATTTATATAGTAAATTTCGATGGGAGGGTCTGAAACTGGCCTCTTAAGGCAGGTGGCTGCTTATAACAGGTGACCGTTAGTACAGGTTTGACTGTATATAATCCGATTATCCACCACATGCAGTCAATACACTTCATTCTTCTTAACCTTCAATTTGTTTTCACCCAGTCAAACCATCTTCAGGGCAGTAGTGTAATGGATAGAGTGGGACACTCATGCCACACTCGATGAGGAGTGGGGGTACACACTCCTGGACATAAATTTATTGTTAGGAATAAATTTGAAATAAAAATAGAATGATTTCATGCCTGTAAAATGTATATCGTCATCTAGTCTTTTGACAATGCCAAAAAAAAAAAAACAATCAAAGAGGGCATCTACTCGGACGCAAAATCTGATATATAACCTAGGATACTTCTTGAACTATATTTTAACTTGAAAATATTGAGTGAAAAATATTCATTTTAAGATTAATACACAATGCCAGTAATTTTGTCAAAAAACAATTCAATGAACAAACTGATAAAATGCATGGTGAATTAGGTTTAAAGGTACTAATTCATATATACATATACATGGTGGTTTGGCCATATTTTTTTCTCAAATTAAAAGTGTTTCTCTGAGGCAAAAAAACAAGCAAATACCAACTGCACTTTTCTGTTCATTATATATAAATAAAATATATCAGTATTCTGATCAAATTGATGTCATAAAACATTTACTTATGATGTTAAATGATCAACACAACCTAATAACAATTATAAATGATACAGAACTAGAGCCTAAATTTTTGCACATTTCATTTTATTTTTTCATTCCAAAACATGTTACTGAAAATTGTTATTCATGAGTAGGATCATTTTTTGAAAAATGATACAGTAAGCTCAGTCAGTAGAGTATCTGACTACCAATTCAGGGGTCGGGAGTGTGAATCCCTACCTGTCCACAGTTTCTGAGATGATTAATGTAAGACATCGTGCCTCAATCACATTCGTCTCTCATTGCTGATTCAAGTTATCATTTACTTGAGATTGGTGTGCTCGTGTACTGGTTAACCTTCCAGGATCGCAGGAAAGTGTGGTTGGGTTAACAGGTCCTGTTTACCCTAAAAATGACACTAATTTATCAAACCAAATAAAATATGTGATTCATTCAACATTCTGTATACTAGCAAGAAATTTTTTACAAGAAATATTGTTTTAGTTTCGAATTGATTTTTATTAAAGATGAACACTTTTATCGACTACTTTTTATAATTTTCACATGGAATAACAACTGGATCTTGTGTATTTTTATCATTATTCAGTCCACATTTTTATCATTATTTAGTCCACATTTTTATCATTATTCAGTCCACATTTTTATCATTATTCAGTCCACATTTTTATCATAATCCAGTCCACATTTTTATCATTATTCAGTCCACATTTTTATCATTATTCAGTCCACATTTTTATCATAATTCAGTCCACTCGAAGAGATCCAATGCCAACTGTGGGAGGTGATGCCATGATGATTCATTGTAAATTGACTGACTGATGCCCGGCTGACTAACTGGCACAAAGAGCCAAAGATTGATGTCCCTTGACATGAATGTTCTAATAATGTACACATGCGACACTGGATAAATATACTAGATGATTGGAGGATTTTCATGTCCCTTATGTACATGGCTAAAAACAAGACATGATGTGTCCAAGTGTTGCATTTTTCAAATGAATTCCAGTTAATGCCTACATTCTGCAGACATGTGAACTGTCAAATTTATTCTGTCTATATCAGAAGCAATACTGGTATGCAAATATCTCATCCCATTTTCATATCTTCGCTCAGATTAGTCCCTGATTCTACCAATGGTCAATATTCTGTCTTATGTCATACTGAAAGAAATAAAATATTGCATGTATTGAACCACTGAAGCTTAGATCTATAAACAATATGTAAAAAAAGATTCTTTAATTTGAAGTAATTTTTTTACTTACTCAAGTACAACAGAAGAGCTGATAAGCATGTTTTCTGGTATTTAAATTCCAGTCACAGATATTTCTTATTTTAGAAATACTGACTGAAAATCCTATTTAGAGTATCGAATGTTTGTTTATGTTTCTATTGAAGTCAGTAACAAAAAATAACGATCAACAACGATTAGCAAATGGAAACGAGATAAACAATGTTCAATCAATCAGTCATTGTAATCAGTTTTCAGTTAACGCTGCACATATTAAATATACATTACAATTGACCTGTACGCATGCTGTCAATCAAACAAGACGATAATCAAATTATCAATCTATATTGGTTGCACCTCCGCCATTTTCCTCAGACAAGCAAATAATGTCTGAGTGAACACTACATTGTATTTAATTGAACAAACATCGCCATGTAACAAGTGAGAGGTATGATAGCTTTTCTTGGTTAGATCAGTAAGTTTGAATAAAGCTGGATCAACCATTAATTGCATTGCATTCAAGAATAGGTTAAAGTAAACTCAGTTTTGGAAATAGTCCAGGGAACCATTAAAACATTTCACTGCAAAAACACTGTTTTAATCATAAAGTGGAGATTCCTGTGTAATATACCTATCTTTAGTTGTAAACTTTTTTTGATGTATAAAACAAGGGCTTGATACCAAATAATAATGACAGTATAGCATCTTGTTATTCACATACCTGTCTATAAGTGAACTTCTCATCTCCTTTGATATAGTGCTGGGCTGTGCATCACCAAGTTTAAACACACTCTCAAGCACGGACAGTTCTGTACTGGTGGTGTCCAACCCGCAGAAGGCAATCCAATCATTAACAACCAAGCCTCCTCCCACCACATCACTGCCTCTGTTCACAGTCCCGGCCTGTTCATATAAATTGTTAAAGAGTAAACTACATACATATTAAAACCAATTATTTTATGTTGATATTCTTTAACATTTTAAGATATCTTGAATCCCCACCCTGTTACAATCTCCATGATAACTGATATATGACATTGTGTCTCCAGCGCTTGAAATTTTTTATAAAAGCTACTCATCCTCCCTTTCCAACATTTTTAATTGAAAGCTTAAAATCAAAGAAAATATTAAGGTCAGTTTCTTAAATCTTACTTGTCCTGACCAAATATTCACTTGTCATGCAAGCGGAAGAGTTGAGTTTTCCAGCCCTGGTCTCAAAGTCATTCATCCCTCACCTCTGATTCAGGTGGGAAAGTTGTCAGTTACTTGCAGGGACGAATTTTCTTGAGTACTGGTTAGCCTTCCAGGATCCAAGTAAAGAATGGGGTTTAACACCATTTTCAATACTTTTCAGGTTACATATGGCATATCCAGTTTTAATGATGGAGGAAGACCGCAGAATAAATCTGTCGCAGTAGAACAACTGTCCATCCACAAGTAACTGTCAAACTTTCTCACATAAAGTTTTTGGAGCGAGCAAGACTCCAACCTATGACCTTTGCTGTGAGAGATAAGTGAACATGAGATGGTACCTTAGACCACTCAGCCATGGAGGACTCTTCTAAGGGAAGAATGGTAAGGTTTACTGATCATCTGTTAACACTCGATAACATAAAACTTACACTTAATATTCAAACAAACAAAGCTAATACTTACCACTAAAGGAACTTGTAATAAAGATGACAATTCATCTTGATCTTGGGTAGATGTTTTTGGATGTACCTGCAAAAGTAACAGTTATGATTACTGGTTTAATCAAAATAATCTATATGGGGCGATTAATATATCCTTTATGCAGAGGGTATAAAGCAATTTGGTTAAATATATATACAGTCAAACCTGTCTTAAGCAGCCAGTCAAAGGAAGGAGCAATGGTAACCTTTTAAGACAGGTTGTTGCATAATATAGGTTAATTTGCACTGAAACCATAAAAATGGCAGCAAAAGTGGCTGGCTACTAATAGAGGTAACTGCTAACACAGGTTTGACTGTGGTATCTGGTTTTTGGTACGAAATGGGTTCAAGCCACATACCTCAGCATTAAGATGTAAGTGAGGTGTTGTCTTGGATACCACTCAACCATAAAAGGACCATTAAAATTTCACAGTCTAACAAGTTTTTAAATAAAACGGATTATTATAATGCAATTCTATAAATAAAACTATTTTATGAATTTCCAGTTATGAGAAATGTGTTGTTTTTTGTGCTCCTGTAAAATGTTAAAAGAATTTTGATGTCAGAAGGTTAAATGTTGTGTACATTACCGCGCTACTTGCTGAAGTCTATAACAACCATTTTGATGTCAGAAGGTTAAATGTTGTGTACATTACCGCGCTACTTGCTGAAGTCTATAACAACCATTTTGATGTCAGAAGGTTAAATGTTGTGTACATTACCGGGCTACTTGCTGAAGTCTATAACAACCATTTTGATGTCAGAAGGTTAAATGTTGTGTACATTACCGCGCTACTTGCTGAAGTCTATAACAACCATTTTGATGTCAGAAGGTTAAATGTTGTGTACATTACCACGCTACTTGCTGAAGTCTATAACAACCATTTTGATGTCAGAAGGTTAAATGTTGTGTACATTACCGCGCTACTTGCTGAAGTCTATAACAACCATTTTGATGTCAGAAGGTTAAATGTTGTGTACATTACCGCGCTACTTGATAAAGTCTATAACAACCATTTGGATGTCAGAAGGTTGAATGTTGTGTACATTACCGCGCTACTTGATAAAGTCTATAACAACCATTTGGATGTCAGAAGGTTAAATGTTGTGTACATTACCGCGCTACTTGATAAAGTCTATAACAACCATTTGGATGTCAGAAGGTTAAATGTTGTGTACATTACCGTGCTACTTGGCGAAGTCTATAACAACCATTTTGATGTCAGAAGGTTAAATGTTGTGTACATTACCGCGCTACTTGCTGAAGTCTATAACAACCATTTTGATGTCAGAAGGTTAAATGTTGTGTACATTACCGCGCTACTTGCTGAAGTCTATAACAACCATTTTGATGTCAGAAGGTTAAATGTTGTGTACATTACCACGCAACTTGCTGAAGTCTATAACAACCATTTTGATGTCAGAAGGTTAAATGTTGTGTACATTACCGTGCTACTTTCCGAAGTCTATAACAACCATTTTGATGTCAGAAGGTTAAATGTTGTGTACATTACCGCGCTACTTGCTGAAGTCTATAACAACCATTTTGATGTCAGAAGGTTAAATGTTGTGTACATTACCGTGCTACTTTCCGAAGTCTATAACAACCATTTTGATGTCAGAAGGTTAAATGTTGTGTACATTACCGCGCTACTTGCTGAAGTCTATAACAACCATTTTGATGTCAGAAGGTTAAATGTTGTGTACATTACCGCGCTACTTGCTGAAGTCTATAACAACCATTTTGATGTCAGAAGGTTAAATGTTGTGTACATTACCGCGCTACTTGCTGAAGTCTATAACAACCATTTTGATGTCAGAAGGTTAAATGTTGTGTACATTACCGCGCTTCTTGCTGAAGTCTATAACAACCATTTTGATGTCAGAAGGTTAAATGTTGTGTACATTACCGCGCTACTTGCTGAAGTCTATAACAACCATTTTGATGTCAGAAGGTTAAATGTTGTGTACATTACCGCGCTACTTGCTGAAGTCTATAACAACCATTTTGATGTCAGAAGGTTAAATGTTGTGTACATTACCGCGCTTCTTGCTGAAGTCTATAACAACCATTTTGATGTCAGAAGGTTAAATGTTGTGTACATTACCGCGCTACTTGCTGAAGTCTATAACAACCATTTTGATGTCAGAATGTTAAATGTTGTGTACATTACCTCGCAACTTGCTGAAGTCTATAACAACCATTTTGATGTCAGAAGGTTAAATGTTGTGTACATTACCGTGCTACTTTCTGAAGTCTATAACAACCATTTTGATGTCAGAAGGTTAAATGGTGTGTACATTACCACGCTACTTGCTGAAGTCTATAACAACCATTTTGATGTCAGAAGGTTAAATGTTGTGTACATTACCGCGCTACTTGCTGAAGTCTATAACAACCATTTGGATGTCAGAAGGTTAAATGTGTACATTACCACGCTACTTGCTGAAGTCTATAACAACCATTTTGATGTCAGAAGGTTAAATGTTGTGTACATTACCACGCTACTTGCTGAAGTCTATAACAACCATTTTGATTTCAGAAGGTTAAATGTTGTGTACATTACCCCAGTACTTGCCAAAGTCTATAACAACCATTTGACTGAGTGCCTTAAAACACTTCTACAAATGATACAGCAGTGACATCTCATTTCAACTGAAGTTTATTTCTTTTACACAATTGTGAAACAAGTTCTTACAAATAAGACAAATCACCACAAAGTCTTCCATGGTAGAATCAGTGCAGTAAAGCAAATGTGAATAATTGATTGTTTAATGGGATAAGGAGGACAGTCATACTGATATTAAGTTTGACTTTAAGATACTGCATGTAAACTTTATACCTAATTTGGGGCGAAGTCAACTCCATTTTTCTAGATTCTGAGAATGAATTCTGAAACTTTATAATGAAGTTTTCGCACACCTCACCCCCTTGTGGCTGGGATTGATTTACAATATTACTAAGCCCCTTACCAGTCCTCCTTGGTTACTTATTGCACAGTATGTGCCCACAAGGACATTATCTGCCACAGTCTGTCGGAATACTTCCACCTTCAACACATCTGCTATCAGCTCTTCCGTCTCCTGGTATAAAATAACATAACTGTTACAAAAATAATACTTATCTATCTCTCAATATCACACAAACATTTAATACTGAGCATCACAGTAGGTGACTTACAGTGGTCATTGTTTATGTCTTCATGTTCTTTTTTTACTTGGGCCATTCTTAAAATAATATTTGTTTGCTGTGCTCCGACCCAGTATTTTTCATGTGGGTAGATAGTAATTTTTTTGTTGTTGCCAAATTCTGATTTTTCAAAGTCATTTAAAAGAAAAATGAAAAAAAAAAAAATGCTTCAAAAGTCAATAAAAAAAGGTTACGGTAGCTGCAATTTTGAGTGAGTAGGTAGGAGCACGGCAAGCAAATATTCTTTAAGGATGGCCTAGCAGTTGACGTAAAAAAAATATCACATTTGATTGAGTCAAACTGAAATTATTTTATAGTCATTTATCTTACTGTCCCGTGAGCTCCAATACAAAGTCGATTTCCATTTTCACACTGGTTTATTTGTATGACAAAATTACTTCTCATTTGCCACATGGGTGTTTAAATTGTATGTTCCATTAAAGAAGAACTTTAATGACCTTCCTAGTGATAATGTTTTAAATGATAGGACAGTTTCCAGTCACTGATCAATATCAATCCTAATGTTAAACAGAACTTTGTGGCAAGTGGATATTCAAAACATAAGGGTGACCACAACAATGCAAAAAGAACAAACATTGTTATAGACCATGTTAAGGACATTGTGAACTTTTGAAACTCTGACTTGGGTATGCACAGTATGGTTGCTAAGGCCATTAAAAATTAATTGCTAGATTATCATCCAATTTTTTCTTAAATTTCGGAGCGTTATGGCGGCATGAAAATAAGTGGGCGGGCGGGGATGATAATCTAGCAATCAATTAATTATAACCAAATAAACCACATGCAAATACTTTAACCCTTTAGACGAGTCGGAGAACTTTACTTATGATTCCTACTTTCCTTTGTCAAGCATCAAAAACTACCAACAATTAATTATTTTACTGAAGACCGTGGCGTGGTCTAGTGGTACAGCCTCCGCCTCGCATGCGGAAGGTTGTTGGTTTGATCCCCGGCCAGGTCATACCATACTTTAGAAATGGTACTAGAAGCTTCCTCGCTTGACGCTCAGCATTTAGAGGAGAGTTCTAGGTCTGGTCTGCCCGGTGTCAGTATAATGTGACTGGGTGGCCTGGGGTATCATACCATGTGTCTGTGGCATGACACTCCAGTGTGACAGCGATCAGTATACTGTCTCAAGTAGACACCATCGTGATATGACTGAAAAATTGTTGAAAGCCACGCTAAACACCATACAAAAACATTCTTTACTGAGGTAGAATTTTTTTTTAACATGAATTACAACCATTTTTCTAAAACATTTATTTTACATTGATTGTTACAACTTAAGACAAATCACACTTGAAGTCCTCCTACCCAGAACTAAATGTTTGTTCTGACAAGGACTCTACATGTAGCAGTATAATGTTAATGATGTCCTTTCCTTTTAGCATATACATTGTATATATACTTTCCTTTCCTTTTTTCATTGCCCAAAAATCTCAAGCAGCAAGAAAAAAGTCCCTTTTCTATATATTTATCTCATACTATTGCATCCATGAATGTATGCTACCTACACGATTGCTAAAAAAACTGCAGAACAACTGTACCTTATCAAGGTCTGGATGAACCAATGCCACATAGTCGTTACATGCTATCACATTACCAAGTGCGGATAACCTCTCCTCCACTCTCTGTACCTTGACACTGTCAGGAAGAGAGTTTCGTATATGTTGTAGTTCCTGATCTGTAGTGCTTATAGGTACAACAAGACCATGGCGATTTCCTGAAATAAGGCAATCATATATAAAAAAGGATGAAGTATAAAATAAAGTCTTTATATCTTTAACATGAATTCTTATGACTTGCAAATCAAATTACTTAAGCAGAGCGGATAGAATGTCGGCCCCTCACACCAGAGGTTATAGTTTGATCCTCAGCTTGACCTGATGCCTCTCATAAAACAACACTTAGGAGTTAAGAGCTCTTCAAATAAGCTTTTTTCGAAAATTAAACTAAAAAAAAATGGCATTTTAGACTACAACATATTGTAAACAAAACAATTTGATAAATGAATATGAAGAAAGAAAAAAAAGAACCATTATAAATAAAGAATGGTTTCAGCAAAATTAATATCCAATACTCAATTGCCTTTTACAAAATGTTAAAGCTATAGTGATAACCACGAAGAAAAGTGATAATTCGAACAAACGGGTTTCAAAATTTTTCAATGTTTCACTCCATGTCTCGAAAAAATATTATAAAAAGGAATTTATAAGTTCATTTACAAGAAAATTTCACTCTATAGTTTGTGACAAGCTGAACATTGTATGATTACAACCAGATCCTCTAATGTTTAATATATTGTGCATTGAATCAACTTTACACAATGTAAATATTGCTGTCACAACAGCACATGTGTAGTAAATAATTCCTTCAGTCAGTTGCAGATTATGTCGGAGACATTACTAATGTTAAATTTTGAATTGCTGTGCATCAACATAATATGCATTGGTCACAAATTAGGGTCAACTAGAAATCTCACGCGACAATAATTGAGGACATCAAGGAATTATATAGAGAAGGAAAGGCAACTGATTGAGTTTGTGTGAATGCTCATATATTTACTCAAAATCTCGCAATATCTTGTTTTTAATTATCTTAACTTGCATTCATCACAGGTGACAAATCAAAATTCTTACACAGCAAAATGAAATTGTCATCAAAACAATACCATTCCAAGAAATGTTTATTTAAAATTGTTGAAGTACTTGTCAATGTGATTACAAAATTTGTATACTGCAGCTAAATAATGACAAATTACAATAAATTTTCCTTAAAACCTCAATATCTTTGATTCAAGAGCATTTTGTGTGATCGAACCATGTTTAAACATCTAAAATTACATAGAACTGTACAAGAAATCAGTTGCCTGTGAATTATGAATGATTAATATGCAAATTATTAATCCTTTGTGTGCTGTTTCATCAACATTTAGTCAGGAGATGTATTTCCTATCTTTCTATATAAGTCCTTGAGGTCATGAAGCATTTGAAATTCTAGGGAAAAGTGTTTTTTTTAAAGGAACAGGCCAAATTTCTTTCTATTTTCTAAGGTAAAAATAGTCCTGATTGCTTATGAACTGGTATGATACACAATATCAGCAATACATACCTACACACATACGACCAATAATTCTGCATCCTGCTAAACTGCAATGGATAACTGGTATGGTCTCTGACAATTCACCCTCAAAGACACTGAAATACAGGTTTGTATACAATATAAGGAAAGTTTATTTCAAATGAGCAGTTGGGATAATATCAACCCTTAACCTGCTGTACATGCAATACGGGTTATTCATTGCAGTGCTGCATTTTTACCCTGAAAAAAAGAGTGAGCATTTTTTTATTTTCCATCATATGGGAAAAGTTTATATATGAAAATTATTGTACATAAATTTTTCTATACATTAGAATAAATCATCAGTGATAGAACAAGACCTGGTTTGTTAGAATTGATGGCCTACTGACTTAGAAATTCTAATTTTGATCGGGGAAGGGGTCCACATTTGTTTATTTTCTTGTCTCTATATATACGCTAGGGGACCTGCCCACCCCCATTAAACATTATTATCCACTCCCCAAGCTCATGTGTGATAAAACAGTGAAGTCTTTTTTTCAACCCTTAGGTTAAATTGCGCAATTTTCTCAAATTACTTACACACATGTTGAAAAGTAATTTTATATTTTTAGAGGAGATGCCAAAAGAATCACACATATATCACTTTTTTCAGAAAATATACACATCTGAAATATTCGCGAAAACACATGACTTACCTGTAAAAATTTTCAGACCCACCGATGGCCGTGAGACAATAGGAGTTTGTCAGCTTTGCAAATACTCCTATCTCATTATTTCCTTCAAACTGCGCGCGTACAGCCATAACTAAATACAGATCTGACGAACACGTGCTATATATAACGATAGGGTATTATTGCAAAACAAATTGAAAACTTCTAATTATTTCACAATCACGCTTTCGGTCTCGTCAATGTGTGCTACGTCATCAACCTATGTGTAATAATAGTTGCGATAAAAGACGGCTCTAACATACATTACCGTGTGCCGGGAAAGCAAATGCTGATACATGTAAAATATCTCACTGAATTTGTATGTTAACTAGTCTAATGATACCAGTGCCTAAATTTTGTTTATATATGCTCTCGTAATACTAGAGTTATCTTAAGGACCACTCTTATAAATTGGTAAAACACTTGTATTTTTAAGATTATCAAGAGAAACACCTTGAAACTTCTTAAGCTAAGATTTTCCTCAACTAAAAATAAAAACATCATACATTAAATGACCATACAGAATTTTAAGTCAGAACAAATAGTTATTCATCGATAAATGATAGCATACAAACTAATCAATGCAAATGAAATTTTAGCATTTCAAAAATTTGAATTTAGTGTAGTGGAAGAGCACCGAACCCGTGATCAGAAGATCACGGGTTCGATCCTCCACTACGGCTGTGTGTTATGTCCTTGAGTTATGTCCATGAGCAGGACACTTTTCCGCATATGTTTAGTACTGTTTCTTACCAGAAAGACTTCGAGCGTGATTTGCCTAAGTTGTAAGAACTTGTTTCACAATCGAAGTAAGATAAAATAATAAATAAGTTTAAACTTATCTCAATATTCTCAAGTTTAGATGTTTTTTATTATCTATTTGTGATATATGTATAAAATAAACATCAAGCACATTACCATAAAACAATTACAGAAGCATTACCACGTACTGTATATAAACTATTAATTTACTCTAGAACTTGTATAGAATTAGTACGTGTGTGTGGGCTCAATTTCTTCACTGGTTCAAGATCTGTAATTATAAAGGAAAAACAGTTGACCTTGACTAGGTGTTTTTTTAATTCTATGGTTTTGTGATACCTATCAATTTGCAGAAAAAAAGTTAACTATACGCCCACGTTGCAGTTCGAATCAACAATTCTAAAATGACACAGACTTGCCTAGAAATCTGGTATTAACATCAAATTTTCAGTGGTGATTTCTAAAATACTTCTTCATTGGACATGTATAACGTAGATTGCGACATTAACCGCCATTGCGTAAATTAACGTTGCCCCAGAGTGATTTTCCCTACGAATAGTACTTGTTTAATATACACTCATTGGTTATGTATTCAATGTGGTCATATATTCATGGTCAGGAGCGTTTTAATTATGGGGTGGATGTGGGGGTGGGGGTGGGGAGGTAACCTGAGGTACAGGATTATTGAGGTACAGTACCGAAAACAACAAGCGAAAGGTAAGAAAAATGGACGGTTTTGTACCGGAGCAAGTATATAGAACATGCCAGAATGAAAGATAGTAAATTTAGAGAAACAGACTAATACGGGAGTGTACAGAATAAAAAGCTTTAGGATGATGAACGGACGTTTTATCAGACAAATATGAAAGCAGAACGGAGTATACTAATAGTATTTGAAAAAACAGTTATCAAATATGATATCCATATTAAGTACGGACTCAAACCGGTTTATTCAAACACAAGTAAAAGAAAGTTATGTTATCAGACATAAGAAAGATAGAGAGAAGACAGTAAAAAACGCTCAATCCTCCACGACCGGTGATGGTAACAATTGTAAGACAACCACATCCAACTGGATGAGTTGACGTCAAATCACATGAGGATTTCAAATTAGACATTCACATCCAACTGGATGGGTTGACCTCAAATCTACGAGGATTTCAAAATTAGGCCATTCGCAATACCAGCAAACCGCCGAAACGTATGGATACAACATGTGTGTGTAGTACTAAGGTTTTTAGTCCCTCCGCCAGGTTATCCCGGGGGGTTGCCACAATAGAGTGTAGACTGTGAAATGTTTGATTTTGAAATTTTGATGTTTTTGTGGTTCCGCCACAGAACTGTTTCTAAAGTTCCTAAAACTGTGGAAATGAGGATATACTTGTCGGTTAATTTAACTTTTATGGATACAACATATACATTTCGAGGTATTTTATATTCACCAGTTAAAACGTTTAGTCGGTTACAACGATTTGCATAACATAAAACGTATACTTAACGTATGAATTAATTCTAGTTCCGGTTAACTAGAATGACGCCCTTTTTAAGATCTAACAACTTTAAAAGGTGTTAACTCTTGCACTATTATTAGGCTCCAAAGTGGTCTAATGGTGTACGCCTTTGACTTTCACTCAGGATGACGTAAGTTCAAACCGCAGTCAATGCTAAAAAAATACAAAAAAAAAAAATAATACATTTATTTTATTCTTTTTTATCTTTTTTTTTATTGAAATTCTTACCGCTATTTAATCAACACAATTGAAAAATATGTCATCTTAAAGCAAGAACAAAATCACAATCTCTCTTGCAATCCAGCGACGTAGAAGTATACATGTGTTAGTATGAAAAGCGATATTATTATGCTGAAGTATCGGACATGTTGAAGTATTCTATTGTATTGTCCAGTTTGACTTTACAGGAAGCGCAATCACAACTTTGCTAGAGGTGTCCGGGGACATGCTGCTACGAAAAGATATTTAGCTCGTGGCATGCATTTCCTGCATTTTTCTGATATTTCAGACATTTTAAGCCGTTCAAATCTATAACACAAACTACATTTTATACAATTGCCCATTTTTACACTCAACGGTTATCTTGAATACACATTGGTGGCGTTTTAGACCCGACATAACAGTACATATCAACTCTTAGTAATACACTGTAAGACAAGTATTTTCTGGGTATTATGATACGTTCATACTATATATATTATATGTGAAAGATATGTCATATTTTTGCAAGAGTAATTCATATTTTGGGAATAACTATTAGTTTTACAAAAACACCAATAAACATGTGGAACTCCACAAATTCTATAGATGGAAAGTGCCTCCGTCTGCATCAGTGTGGCTAATATATAATTATAATCTTCGACTCTTAACAGCTAAAAAAAAGATTATTAAGTAGAAGAATGTTTTGTTTGAATATTTAGCATCAGTTAATGCCGTCGAAGGCTAATAGGCGAATAGTACAATGTAAATAGTGTATATGTTACATAAAGAACAGGTAATTGGTCTACGGGTCTGAAACAGTTGCGATATGTCATACAAAATAGTGAGATGGACGATAATGTTCTAAAACGGAAAAAATACTTAGTTTATTTGTGATGTTGGTACAATGATACAACTTAAAAACAACCTTGAAATACAGTGTAGTTGGATAATAGTTTTATTTCATGTTATTAGAATACCGCTAAATGTCACAATACACCGACTTATGTAGTGTACAATATACGCGGCACCTACTTATGCTATGTACCAAGCAAATTTTGGCGTTTAGCAGCCGTATAACATCAACTTGTATTTTTGACTGGTATACTTTGGTATATTGATACATTAAACAAACATAAAACACATAGAGTTGTCCCAGAATTGCTTCCGAAGTGATAAATGGAGCTGTATTCAACCAGTAAATTCTAACCAAAGATTTATTAGATGGAGTTGTTAACAACGGAAGGAAAACAGTCGACGGTGTTAACAATAACGTTGACGCAGGTGAGTTAAAAGTTATGCATCATAATGTCAAAAACCACACGATAATGTAACCTGGCCATATCATAATGTAACTTGTCCACACCAGAATGTAACGTGACCACACCAGAATGTAACGTACCACACCAGAATGTTACGTCACCACATACTAGACTGTAACTTGATTCCACCAGAATGTTAAGTGACCACATCAGAATTTAACGTGATTACACCATAATGTAACATAACCACACCATAATGTAACGTAACCACACCAGAATGAACCATAACCACACCAGAATGTAACATAACCATACCAAAATATAACATAACCACACCAGATAGTAACGTGACACAGCCAGCATGTAACATAACCACACCAGAATGTAATTTGACCACACAAGAATGTAAAGTGATCACACTAGAATGTATTTCTACCACACCAGAATTTGAGGTGACCACACCAGAATGTTACTTGACCATACTAGTAAGAATGTGAAATGACTACACCATAACGTAACCTAACCAAACTAGAACGTAAAGTGACAACACCAGAATGTAACCTGACCACACTAGAATGTAAAGTGAACACACCAGAATGTAACTTCACCACATCAGAATGAACGTGACCATACCAGAATGCAAAGTCGCCACACCAGAATGTAAAGTCGCCACACAATAATGTAACGTCACCAAACCAGAAAATAACATGACAACATCAGAATGTAACAGAATCACACCAGAATGTAACGTGATCACACCAGAATGTAATGTGACCACACCAGAACATAAGGTGACCAAATCAGAATATAACGTAATCACACAAGAATGTAACTTGAGCACACCAAATATAACGTGAGCACACCAGAATGTAATATGACCACACCAGAATGTAACGTGACCACACCAGAATATAACGTGAGCACACCAGAATGTAACATGACCACATCAGAATGTAACGTGGTCACACCAGAATGTAACATGACCACACCAGAATATAACGTGACCACACCAGAATGTAACTTGAGCAAACCAGAATATAACATGACCACACCAGCATGTAACATGACCCTAACAGAATGTAACATGACCACACCAGAATATAACGTGACCACACCAGAATGTAACTTGGGCACACCAGAATATAACATGACAACACCAGCATGTAACGTGATCCTAACAGAATGTAACGTGACCACACCAGAATATAACGTGACCACACCAGAATGTAACCTGAGCACACCAGAATATAACATGACCACACCAGCATGTAACGTGGTCACACCAGAATGTAACATGACCACACCAGAATATAACGTGAGCACACCAGAAAATAACGTGATAACCCCAGAATATAACATGCCTATACCAGAATATAACGTGACCCTTACAGAATGTAACGTGATCACACCAGAATATAACGTGACCACACCAGCATGTAACGTGACCACACCAGATTATAACGTAGCCACACCATAATGTAACTTGGTCACACTATAATGTAACTTGGTCACACTATAATGTAACCTGACTACATACTAGACTGTAAAGTGACCATACCAGAATGTAAAGTGACCATACCAGAATGTAACGTGACCATACCATAATGTAACGTGAATCCGCCAGAATGTAACATGACCACACCAGAATGTAACTTGACCACACCCGAATGTAAAATGATCACACCAGAATGTAACTTCATCACATCAGAATGAAAGTGACCATACCAGAATGTAAAGTCGCCACACCAGAATGTAAAGATGCCACACAATAATGTTACGTCACCATACCTGGGTCCGAGGTAATAAATATTTTTTTCCATGATCAACTCAAGATTTCATGCTCAACTCATAGATGACTCAGCTCATTATAACAAAATGAACGTAAATACGTATAATTTTCTACCTCAAATCTGCATTAATACTCTAAAATTCGAGACCTTGTCAAGTGTTTGCGCTTTAAATTGGGCGTGTATGTGACTCCTAGAAATTGTGTTTTGAGTACGAATTTGAGATATGCATGAAAAATGTTTTATAATCTCGGGGTCAGAATTTAAAATGACCATGACCACACCAGAATGTAACGTGAGCATCCCAGAATGTAACGTGGTCACACCAGAATGTAACATGACCACACCAGAATATAACGTGAGCACGCCAGAATGTAACGTGAGCACACCAAAATATAACGTGAGCACACCAGAATATAACATGACAAAATCAGAATATAACGTGAGCACACCAGAATGTAACGTGAGCACACAAGAATGTAACTTGACCATACCAAAATGTAACGTGGTCACACCAGAATGTAACATGACCACACCAGAATATAACGTGAGCACACCAGAATAAAACGTGACCACACCAGAATAAAACGTGAGCACACGAGAAAATAACGTGTGAGCACATCAGAAAATAACGTGACAACGCCAGAATATAACGTGAGCACACCAGAAAATAACGTGACCACGCCAGAATATAACATGCCCGTACCAGAATATAACGTGACAACACCAGAATATAACGTTAGCACACCAGAAAATAACGTTAGCACACCAGAATATAACGTGACCACACCAGAATATAACGTGACCACACCAGAATGTAACTTGAGCACACCAAAATATAACGTGACCACGCCAAAATATAACGTGACCACAGCAGAATATAACGTGACCACACCAGAATATAACATGACAACACCAGAATGTAACTTGAGCACACCAGACTATAACGTGACAACGCCAGAATATAAAGTGACCACAGCAGAATATAACGTGACCACACCAGAATATAACGTGACCACACCAGAATGTAACTTGAGCACACCAGAATGTAATGTGACCACGTCAGAAAATAACGTGACCACACCAGAATATAACGTGACCACACCAGAATATAACGTGACCACACCAGAATGTAACTTGAGCACACCAGAATATAGCGTGACCACGCCAGAATATAACGTGACCACGCCAGAATATAACGTGAGCACACCAGAATATAACGTGAGCACACCAGAAAATAACGTGACCACGCCAGAATATAACATGCCTATACCAGAATAAAACGTGAGCACACCAGAATATAACGTGAGCACACCAGAATATAATGTGACCACACAAGAATATAAAGTGACCACACCAGAATATAACGTGAGCAAACCAGAAAAAAACGTGACCACGCCAGAATATACAGTGACCTTAACAGAATATAACTTGAGCACACCAGAATGTAACATGACCACACCAGAATATAAAGTGACCACACCAGAATATAACGTGAGCACACCAGAAAAAAACGTGACTACGCCAGAATATACAGTGACCCTAACAGAATATAACGTGAGCACACAAAAAAATAACGTGACCACGCCAGAATATAACGTGCCCATACCAGAATAAAACGTGAGCACACCCGAATATAACGTGAGCACACCAGAATATAACATGACAACATCAGAATATAACGTGACCACACCAGCATGTAACGTAACCACACCAGAACGTAACCTGACCACGCTAGAATGTAAAGTGACCACACCAGAATGTAACTTCACCACATCAGAATGAACGTTTACAAACACAACTCCTCCTGAACTAGCTGTTTTTTATGATGTTGGTATCAAAAGAGTGACGTAGCTTCCTATAGACACTGTAGGCACGTGCCTACACTTATTTCTTAGACTCGAAAACATAAAACTAGCAAAAATGTTATAAAAATGGGACTCATATGGGGGTATTTGGGTAAACTATAAATTTGCAACACAAACCATTGAATATAATTTGGTTATAAAACAGTGAATTCAAGGTTAAAATTAATGATAACCAGGCCACTTAAAACACACAAAAAAACAAAACAAACAACAAAAACGCACCTACGACAGCCTAGCTGAAAAAATAAAAACGTTCGGGGGAGCATGCCCCCGGCGCTCTACAACTGTGCCTACACAGCTACGCCCCTGTTGGTCATATATTTTGATGGTAAAGTTTGCTTTTTTTTAAATAAAAAAAAAAAATTTGAAGAAATTTTCTGGTTACTAATTTTGTGCGATTAGTTTCTTATTTTTCGCCCTTATTTAAGTTAATAAATAAAGATAATGCTTAAAAACTTTGATAAGTTATTGATTTGTCTTTCTACATAAAACTATATTCCATTGATGTGTAATAAAAGTGACCAGTTCATACCAAATACTTTAAATATGGTTATAGAAGCTTCCTCGCATGACGCTCGGCGTTTAGAGTTCTAGGTCTGGTTGGCCCGGTGTCAGTATAATCTGTCTGGGTGGAGTATAATACCATGTGTCTGTGGCATGATACTCCAGTGTGACAACACTCAGAATACTGTCTTAAGTAGACGCCGTCGCGATATGACTGAAAAATTGTTGAAAGCGATGCTAAACACCAAACAACGCAAGGAATTTTATGGAAGGATAGGAAATTTGCATCACCTGACTAAATGTTGATGAAACAGCACACGAAGGATTCATAATTTTCAAATTAATCATTCATAACTCAAAGGCAACTGATTTCATGTACATAAACTGTAAGTTGTATGTAATCTTATATGTTTAAACATGTCTTGCTCACACAATATGATCTTGAATTAAAGATATTGAAGTTTGAAGCAAACAATGTCGTAATTTGTCGGTATTTTTGCTGCAGTATACAAATTTTGTAATCTTAAGTATTTCAACAATTTTAAAACACACATTTCCGGGAATAGTATTGTTTTAATGACAATTCATTCTGCAGTGTAAGAATTGTTATCTGTGTTCTTTGGCTCTACTTGCCAAAGGCCAGCAGAATGAATCCGAGTACAACTAGAAAGTCCTCAGAATCAATCCGAATAGAACTAGGAAGTCATCAGAATGAATCTGAATAAAAATAGGAAGGCCTCAGAATGAATCCGAATAGAACTTAGAAGTCCTCAGAATGAATTCGAATAAAACTAGGAAGTCCTCAGAATGACTCCAAGTATAACTTAGAAGTTCTCAGAATGAATCCGAATAGAACTAGATAGAACTAGGAAGTCCTCAAAATAAATCGGAGTAGATCTAGGAAGTCCCCAGAATGGATCTGAATAGAATTAGGAAGTCTCAGAACGATTCCGTGTAGAACCACCGTCTATCTACATGTACATACAACTAACAAATTTTCTAAATATTTCTATAAACCAAATTTCATTCAACCACAATGCAGATAGATATATATATATCTATTACGGTAATAACCGTACATGTATACAAAGCATGACAACGTGATGCATGAAAGGTATTATAACAATGATAAAAGAAATTATGGCAACACAACATGTAAAAAGGCCATGAAATGCACGCCAATACCAAGGACATCATAAGATATAAACACAAACAACTATGATTTTTGGCATTGGCTATAACGACCCTTTTCTTCGTTTGATATTTCGTAAGAGGAACGCATAGAATATTTGTTCTAAAACTCTGCTGCTCTGCAGGTATCAAAGTTCTAATTTCATTCTGAGTATTAGTTTGTTGGCGCATTTTTATAGTGTGTATATCAATGCGTAAGGAACAGCAGTGTTGTTGTCGAGTTAAGAAGGGCTGAGAATATTCCTCCTGGGTAGTTTCATATATTGTGTATTGTTAACCGCTAACCCCGCCAAATTCATCGATTGGTTGATTTGACAACACTTCTTTTCGTCAACCCGGGACCGGTTAGCTCAGTCGGTAGTACGTATGACTATTAATCTTGGCCGGGTGGTGTGTTCAAATCCTCACCCGGCCACAGTCTCCGTGATGATTGATACATGACATTGCGTCTCATTGTCATTCTTCTCTCACCTCTCTCAAGTACAGAGTTATCAGTTACTTGCGGAGATAGGTAATCTCGAAAACTGGTTAACCTCCCAGAATCACAGGAAAGAGTGGTAAAGTCAACTGATCATCCGTCAACCCTCGATGGCATAAAAAAGAAACCATAATTATTATGTAGTTTACTCAGCCGATGCTGCTGGGCACCAGCTAATGGTTCCTTAATACCACGGACATTGATATTCTTATAATAAACGTAAATGAGTTATATATGTCCTATATGTCATCATTGTTTTTCTTTTACATCGTCAGACTGTTTTGATACAAGTAAATTGCTTTAATGACAAATAAAAATTGTATAAAAATAAATCTTTTTTTTTTCTTTACCTTGACTGCGGTTTGAACACACGACTTTCTGGACGACAATTCAACGTCCTAGACCACTGAGCTATTATGGGTCCCAATTACGTTCGGTCATTTAAACCCTTTTAAAGGTGTTAGTCTTGAAAGGGGCGTCATTCTAGTTGACCGGAAGTAGAATTAATTCATACGTTTAATATACGTATACACATATGCAAATTTTTGTAACCACCTGTAAGATTTTGCAGGTGTATATAAAAGACGTTAAAATCCGTACATAGTGTCCCCTATATTTTGGCGGTTTGCTAGTATAGCGAAAAGCATAATTTTAAAATCCTCATTTACGTGGGGTCCACCCATCTCAAGCTGATGTGGTTGTCTTTTTCAATTGTTCAGTTACCGGTCGTGGAGGACTGAACGCTTTTTTCTGTCGTCTCACTGTCTTCTCATATCTATTTGTGCTTCCATTTCAGTCATGTATTCGGAAGGAAGCAACTCTCTCTTCTAAACTTTTACTCTAGAAATATCGGTGTGAGTCCATATTAATATGGATTTCATATTTCGATATTCGCTCCTCCAACCTTTAGCCTTATAAGTCCAGTCTGATTTCTGATACGTTCAGCTCTATTTTCTTAATGTCGTCTAGTAGTAACGATCTCTCTTTTTAGCTATATCACTTCTCATAATGCGTTTTCCGGTAGAGTATATTATATAAAAATTATATATATTCTCATTGCTTATTTGTCGTGTAGTTGTATTTCTTATTTTGGTACATTGTCTTGCTGCAAATATACTAAGGAAACAGCGAAACAAGTTTATGAAATTAGAATCATTCGCAGCAGGGGACATTATCATTATTACTTTTATTATTATTAATATTATGTATATTACTATTTGACTATACATGTATATTCCATGACAATATCAATAGCTATTCATGTAAGTTTGCAGACAAGCCTTATTTGCACGTAATAAACAAAATAGGCACAGAGTTCGTGTATCCAAAACTACTCAAAAACGAAAAAAGTATATCAGAACCATTACATGTGTCCGGGCTTACTGCTGTATATACCATTAATTGTTAAACTCTATTTAGATGGTTCAAATAACATTGAATTGATTGATTGAATATTTAGCGTCATTTATATGCCATCGAGGGCTAACATATTATCAGTTAACCTAACCACTGTATCCTGGGATGCTGAAAGGTTAACCACTACTCGAGCACACCCATCCCCACAAGTAACTGATAACTTTCCCATTCGAATCAGTGGTGAGAGACGACTTAGACAAATCACGCTCGAAGTCTTCCTTGGTATAAACAGTACTAAGCATATGTGGAAAAAAGTGTCTTTCTCAAGGACACCACACATAGTCGTGGCGGAGGATTGAAATACCCACGATCCTAGGATCACGGGCTCGGTGTTTTACCACTAGACCACGTGGCATTTTCTAAATCATGGAAACACACATCCTCCAGAATCAAACGAAATACTTTGTTATTATGGTATCAAAAGAGAAGGCTTGATTTGGGAGATTTCTTTTTTCTTTTTTAATCTAAAGAAATGAAGAATTTTATGCTTAAAGTTTTTTTGTGTGATCATTTTCTCTTTTTAGCCCAATTTTTGAAATAAGAAAAAAACGACTTAAATAAATATCAATATGAAACTTTCGCCACCTATTAAAAACTTACTGCTTCATCTTTTTACCTAATATTTCTATTTCTATTGTTTTGTTTAAACGTACATGGTATTTGTTAAATCAAGACTACCGTTTTTTGTTTAAAAATCTTTCTTTTTTTTTTTTTCGTGAAATTTCAACATATTTCGATTTCAATCCGTAATTATTAAAATTCAGAAGAAAAATATTAAATAATTGATAATTGGAGTTGGTCTTCATTTTTATCAGCTTTACTATGGCACCAAAATTGTTAAATTCGGACCAAGATTCGAAGAGTTAATTATAGAAATACTAAAAGTGTCGTGGACATTATATTGCTATTAGCCTGCCAGTCTCTGTAATTAAGTCACTGATTTTATGTATAATTTTTATACTTGATCATAATTTACTTTTAAAATGAGATGTCGAATGATTGAAACAGCTTTTGACAGCTTTGAATGTTTCTTACGTGTTAGTCTGGGCCCCTACACAACTTCATGTACCCGAAATAAATTTTGGATGGTTATTCCGAACAAAGATATATTTACATTATTGCTGATTAATGGCAGAATAGTGCAGTGGTTAATATCTTCGATTTTGGATTGTAAGGACTGGTGTTCAATCCCACCCGGAATCTACTTTTTTAAAACAGATCGTGTTTACACAATAAAGTCAATTATGTATGTGTATTTATTGCCTTTTGTAGATTAACCGTTCATCTATTCATTATTTTTGTCTTTTTAGTCCTTCCATCGATATCTTCTTTGACTTTACTTGCGAAAGGCCAGCAGGGCTTATGTTGTGGTAAATTGTCCGTCATCTATCCGTTAACCTTTTTCTTGTAGAAGCAATAGCATCGCCTATATTTTTCAAAGAATCTTATCCAAACTCGCACAGCATTTGTATAATCACAAACTCTCGAAGACCTTGAAACAGCGTGATTGAACCACAAATGTTCCCTGCCACAGGGCTTACAAGCACATTTTTAAGGAAACTTAAAAACACCTTTTCTCTGAAAGTTCAAGCCATAGACCATAGATATTTCAAACAAGGAAAAGAAGGCAGTACATGGATTTTGCTTATTATGATGATGTGTAAATAATAATAGAAAATATTATAGTAGACGTTTTACTTAAGAAAACACTATTTGGTACTTTCAGGGAACTATGTTTAAAACTTTTGGAGATCTAGGGAACAGTGGAAATACTTTTAGAGATCTGGGGAATATGGACAAAATACATTTACGGAACTTTGGCAAATACTTTTGGAGATCTTGGGAACAATAGGCATTACTATAACCATTCAGAGAACAGGGACCCCCTCTGGGATGGTCTCATCAGAGTACAACTAGAAAGTCCTCAGGATGAATCCGAGTAGAATTAGAAAGTCCTCCGAATGAATCCGAATAAAACAAGGAAGTTATCAGAATGAATCTGCATAAAACTAGGAAGACCTCAGAAAGAATCCGAATAGAACTAAGAAGTCCTCAGAATGAATCCGAATAAAACTAGGAAGTCCTCAGAATTATTCCAAGTATAACTAAGAAGTCCTCAGAATGAATCCGAATAGAACTAGATAGAACTAGGAAGTCCTCAGAATAAATCGGAGTAGATCTAGGAAGTCCTCAGAATGGATCTGAATAGAGCAAGGAAGTCCTCAGAATGACTCTGAATAGAACAAGGAAGTCCTCAAAATGACTCCGAATAGAACTAGGAAGTTCTCAGAACGATTCCGTGTAGAACCACCGTCTTTCTGCATGCACATACAACTAATAAAGTTTCTAAATATTTCTATAAACCAAATCTCATTCAAACACAAGGCAGATAAATAGATATATCTATTACGGTAATAACCGTACATGTATACAAAGCATGACAACGTGATGCATGAAAGATATAATAACAATGATTAAAGAAGTTATAGCAACACAACATGTAAACATGCCATGAAATGCATGCCAATACAAAGGACATCATAAGAAATTAACACAAACAACTATGATTTTTTTATTTATAAAGACGTTGGCTATAACGACCTTTTTCTTCGTTTGATATTTCGTAAGAGGAACACATAGACTATTTGTTCTAAAACTCTGCTGTTCTGCAGGTATCAAAGTTCTAATTTCATTCTGAGTATGCGTTTGTTGGTGCATATTTCAATTGTGTATATTAATGCATAAGGAACAGCAGTGTTGTTGCCGAGTTAAGAAGGGCTGAGAATATTCCTCCTGGGTAGTTTCATATATTGTATAATGTTAACCGCTAACCCCGCCAAATTCATTGATTGGTTGATTTGACAACACTTGTTTTCGTTAACATGGGACCGGTTAGCTCAGTCGGTAGTACGTATGACTATTAATCTTGGCCGGGTGGTGAGTTCAAATCCTCACCCGGCCACAGTCTCCGTGATGATTGATACATGACATTGCGTCTCATTGTCATTCGTCTCTCACCTCTCTCAAGTACAGAGTTATCAGTTAGGAAAAAGTGGTAAATTCAACTGATCATCTGTCAACCCTCGATGCCATAAAAAAGAAACCATAATTATTATGTAGTTTACTCAGCCGATGCTTAATTATTATGTAGTTTACCAGCTAATAAATACCATGGACATAAATATTCTTAAAATAAACGTAAATAAGTTATATATGTCCTATGTCATATTTTTTTTCTTTTACATCGTCAGACTGTTTTGATACAAGTAAATTGCTTTAATGACAAATAAAAATAGTATAAAAATAAATCTTTTTTTTCTTTACCTTGACTGCGGTTTGAACACACGACTTTCTGGACGACAAATTAACGTCCTAGACCACTGAGCTATTATGGGTCCCAATTACGTACGGTTATTTAAACCCTTTTAAAGGTGTTAGTCTTGAAAGGGGCGTCATTCTAGTTGACCGGAAGTAGAATTAATTCATACGTTTAATATACGTATACATATATGCAAATTTTTGTAACCACCTGAAAGATTTTGCAGGTGTATATAAAAGACGCTATAATCCGTACATAGTGTCCCTTGTATTTTGGCGGTTTGCTAGTATAGCGAAAAGCCTAATTTTAAAATCCTCATTTACGTGAGGTCTACCCATCTTAAGCTGATGTGGTTGCCTTTTTCAATTGTTCAGTCGTGGAGGACTGAACGCTTTTTTCTGTCGTCTCACTGTCTTCTCATATCTACTTGTACTTCCATTTCAGTCATGTACTCGAAAGGAAGCAACTCTCTCTCTTCTAAACTTTTACTCTAGAAATATCGGTGTGAGTCCATATTAATATGGATTTCATATTTCGATATTCGCTCCTGCGACCTTTGCCCTTATAAGTCCAGTCTGATTTCTGATACGTTCAGCTCTATTTTCTTACTGTCCTAAATTAGTAACGATCTCTGATTTTAGTTACATCACTTCTCATAATGCGTTTTCCGGTAGAGTATATTATATAAAAAATTATATATATTCGCATTGCTTATTTGTCGGGTAGTACTATTTCTTATTTTGTTTCAGACTCTTGCTGCAAATATACTAAGAAAACAGCGAAACAAGTTTGTGATATTAGAATCATTCGCCACAGGGGACATTATCATTACTACTATTATTATTATTATTATTATGTATATTACTATTTGACTATACATGTATATTCCGTGACAATGTCAATAGCTATTCATGTAAGTTTGCAGACAAGCCTTATTTGCACGTAATATAAAAGAAAGGCAGAGAGTTCATGTATCCAAAAACTACTCAAAAACGAAAAAATTATATCAGAACCGTTACATGTGTCCGGGTTTACTGCTGTATATACCATTAATTGTTAAACTCTATTTAGATGGTTCAAGAAAGATTGAATTGATTGATTGAATATTTAGCGTCATTTGATGCCATCGAGGGCTAACATATGATCAGTAAACCTAACCACTGTTTCCTGGGATGCTTAAAGGTTAACCAGTACTCGAGCACACCCATCTCCACAAGTCATTGATAACTTTCCCATTTGAATTAGTGGTGAGAGATGAATGATAGTGAGACATAATGTCGTATATCAATCATCACGGAGACTGTTGTCGGGCGGGAATTCGAACTCACGACCCTTAGATTGATAATAAGATGGTTTACCGACTGCTATATATGCTATGCTATATATATATAAATTAGAGTGACACCACAGGCTTTATATTAATATTATTTCAATGTTCAATCCTGTATTGCTGTATGCATGCGTTGTATTGCATTGTTTGCATAAATAACGATAAACTGTATTTGTACTTGCTTAATACAGCTCTCTTAATGTCTCACTGAAGACTTACCTCCCTTACATGACGATAGCAAGTTTATTACGCCAAAGAAAATAGAGCTGCGTAAAGCGGTTGGGCAATTTTTTTGTTAAAAATGCATAAAATGTCATATTTCTTTGTGCATATGGGAACATTGGAACATTTTCACGAATTCTGCAATGTTTGGATGACATTTGTAACTGTTTGATGATGCTATAACAGTTTAAAGACGCGTAGTGATACACTGCAACAAATGGGCAGAATTGTCAAAAATGAAGGGGTGCCATCAATCCATCTAAATTGTGAAAAAGCAACCCGGTCAACCACATGTTTTTTTCTGCATATTTAGACCAACAGAGGGCTATCTATGGGAACAAGGCACTTTTAGAACCAATGGTAATGTATCCGGTGTTACAGTGCATGTCTCTATATGTAGAACAGCACAAAATTAATTGGTGTGTGAGACGTCAAGTATCCAACCACTCATCAATATGCAGCTTGTTTTGCAAATGGCAATAAAATGATACGCAAATACCATAAAATGACTATAATGTAATATATGATGGATTACTTTCTATTATAATGTGCGTAGAATGTTATATACATGACTATTTAACTTTCATTCTTACATAACATGACTAGTTTGAAAATTTCAATAATACATTTCTATAATTAAATCAAACATTCCTACAGCAAAAGGTGGGCAACTATCCATCCACACCGTGTAGATAAAACAAATATTGTAAATTCATACAAATAAGAGTTAAAAAATAAACAACTCGTATGGCATAAGAAATGTTAAGTTAACAATCAGCCGTCCCTGCATTAATAATGTAGACTTATAGCCATAAATATACCGAAATCAATTTCATTACAAGTCAGGCGGCGAAGAGGGGATGGTGGCGGTTTGATGTAAAATGCGACTGCTAAAATATGTTGATGTTTCTGTGTTGGAAATGGAAGGTAAGTGGTAACATGATATCTTCTTTGTGCGTACTAAACGCAATGACAACTAAATACCGGCAAGGATGGCTGATTAACCACACAAACTCAATTATTTACAATAATTATATTTTGTGCTTGCTTAATGCAGCTCTCTTATGTATCCAACTACATCAATATGCAGCTTGTTTTGCAAATAGGAATCAAAAGATACACAAATACCATGTTATACGAACATGTCATTTTATTGTACCATAAAATGACAATAATGTAATATATGATGAATTACTTTATACTATAATGTGCGTATAGTGTTATATACATGACTATTTAACTAACATTCTTACATAACATGACTAGTTAGAAAATTTCAATACTACATTTCTGTAATTAAATCAAACATTCCCACATCAAAAAGTTGGCAATTATCCGCCACTTTATAGCCCACCCAAAGATGATGGAGTTCGATACGCAAATTTTAAAAGCAATGTCAAACAACACAAATGCGCACCTGCATGATTAAAGGTAACACGACGTCCTACCTATTTTCCATACAAAAAATCAAACAAACAATGTACATAGATTTTGTGATTTGTGAAATGCATTCATAAAGTGGCATTGACAAGCCATAGATACAAACAGAAGCACGAAACATAATAGGCATATATTAAAGGAACAGTATTTCAATATATTGTATATTTTCAAAACGTGGTCGACTCGCTCAGGAAAAACCAAAGACATACAGCTCTGGAAACCTGTCTCCAATTTCAAATGTCTTTTACCACTAAATGTCGGGCTTCATTCTTGAAAATATTATATGAACAATATGCCTATATATTGAGTATGATCAGAATAACTTATTGATAAACAACATTTATTTGATTGATGTATTGTATTTTTGTGTAAATGGAATACATGTAACAATTATTTTTCTATGTAAGTTCGAGCACAAAGACACTTCGTTATGCGATGTAAAACGATAAACTGTATAATTATATTTAAGGGATATTGAATAAAATTCTGTTCTCAGCGACCGAATGGTTCACGATGTTGTCTAAAGATCACTAACCTCTCACCGCTGAGGTTATAGGTTCGAGCCCTGATTGATCCAACAACGCTATGCGAGGACGTTTACCAGTTACTTGCGGAAGGACGGTGGCTTTAGTCACATTTACTCTGAGATCTTCCTCCACTAATAAAATTTGATATGTCATATATCGCATAACATGTAATATGCCGAACATGTCAAATTATGTCCCGTTCAGCTCTATGACAACTGACCATACTTCGTTAAATATAATGATTAGATATTATAACTTAGGTTAAGATTTCCATATGGTTAAACGTGCATGAGTGTTAAGGTCGGTTTGATGCGTCAACTAGAAGTCAATATTAACATTTCCATATGGTTAAACATCCATGTGTTCAGATCGGTTTGAGACGTCAACTCGAAGTCAATATTAACATTTCCATATGGTTAAACGTGTATGAGTGTTAAGATTGGTTGATACGTCAACTCGAAGTCAATATTGATATTGCTGTATGCCCCTTTAAAAGTGTTCAGGACACGAGTGACAAACATCATACTAACACCGGGCCGTTTTCTGACCCCCTAAGCAAACCTGTAGCTTTATATGAGGGTCCCATGTGGCCCAGTTGTCTAATACACTGTCGTCACATGGCCAATAACCTCTCGCCGCTGAAGTCGCCGGTGGGTTCAGGGACCACGGCCCGGTTCTACTAAACATCTCAAGCTCATAATTTCATCGACTCAAAATTATCAATTTTGATCAATCTGATCAATCTTGTCTCAATGGTAAAAGATAACATGTAAAATGATCAGTGTAAAGAATTATCAATGTAAATTGTATTAAAAAATTTGAGTTGAGGAAAAAAAGATGTTTAGCGAAACCGGGGCGTTACCCTGTTTAATCCCAAAACTTTATGCGAGACAGTTTGCAAGTTACTTACTTGTGGATTACAGTGGTTACGTTCTATTCAGAGATAACTGATTTGTGTCAAACAGGGCTGTTCCCTATCACCATTAACATTTAAAATGTTACTGAGAACGTGTCTAACATATGTTTATATTACACATATATTATGGTTAAATCATATGAGGGAAAGTGAATAAGTTTTGAACACAATTCTGATCATGTGTCATTTCTCAACATAGTGCCCTTCAACAAACAAGTCAATAAACTTAGCCCACCGTTTCTCAAAGTCAGTTTTATAAAAGGCCACTTCATGCTGCCCTTGAACAGTAGGGACAATGGGGAGTTGCGGTGCTTTAGCGGTTAGCATGCTTGCTCCAAGACCCGGAGGTTCTGTATCGATTCTCGGAGGGTTTTCGTCCGAGCGGGGGGGGGGGGGGGTCGGGGAAAGGGAAGGGGATTCAAGGCACTCCCACAGTGCCTTAGTCCGGCATGGTAGTATAAAAGGGGAAAGCAGTCGGTTCCATGTACAAGGATAGTCATAGCAAGTGCACGTAAAGTATCTCACTGAACTTTTGCGACCACAATTAGAACTATCCTCTAAATGATGTGTTTCAAGCGCGGAATACTTCTTGTAACATTAATCAATTCATTGGTACGACCCTGCCTGGGGTCAATCCTATATGACCACAATCGAGGCAGACACTCTACCACTAGACCAGCGCCGCGGTCTAAAATAATTGAACATAATTTAATACTCTGCCAGTGGTTATTCGTACGCATGTGTAAAGATTAAACATGAACTTTGCCATGTGTCCATGTAGACCTAGGATGTCATCGAAATGAATCCGAGTAGAACTAGGAAGTACTCAGAATGAACTTGAATAGAACTAGGAAGTCCTCAGAATGAATACGATCCTAGAAGAACTAGAAAAATATCAGAAAGAATCCGAATAGAACTAGGAAGTCCTCAGAATGAACCCAAATAGAACTAGGAAGTCCTCAAAATGAATCCTAGCAGAGTTAGGAAGTCCTCAGAATGAATCCGAATAGAACTAGAAAGTCTTCAGAATGAATCCGACTAGAACTAGAAAGTCTTCAGAATGAATCCGAATAGAAATGGGATGTCATCAGAATGAATCCGAGTAGAACTACAAAGTCCTCAGAATGAATCTGAATAAAACTATGAAGTCCTCAGAATGAATCCGAGTACAGCTAGAAAGTCCTTAGAATGAATCCGAATAAAACTAGGAAGTCATCAGATTGACTCTGAACAGATCTAGGAAGTCCTCAGAAAAGATCCAAAATAACTATGAAGTCTGAGTACAGCTAGAAAGTCCTCAGAATGAATCCGAATTTAACTATGAAGTCCTCAGAATGTATCCGAGTACAGCTAGAAAGTCCTCAGAACGAATCCGAGTAGAACTACAAAGTACTCAGAATGAATCCGAATAAAACAAGGAAGTCCTCAGATTCACTCTGAACATATTTTGGAAGTCCTCAGAAAAGATCAGAATATAACTAAAAAGTCCTCAAAATGAATCCGAGTAAAGCTAGAAAGTCCTAAGAATGAATCCGAGTAGAACTAGAAAGTCATCAGAATTAATCTGAATAGAACTAGGAAGTCCTCAGAAAAGATCCGAATATAACTATGAAGTCCTCAGAATAAATCCGAGTACAGCTAGAAAGTCATCAGAATTAATCCGAGTGGAACTAGAAAGTCCTTAGAATGAATCCGAATAGAACAAGGAAGTCATCAATATGAGTCAGAATAGAACTAGGAAGTCGTAAGAATGAATCCGAATAGAACTAGAAAGTCCTCAGAATGAATCCAAATAGAACTGGGAAGTCATCAGAATGAATCCGGGTAGATGTAGGAAGTCCTCAGAATGACTCTGAATAGAACTAGGATGACCTCAGAATGGATCCGAATAGACTTATAAAGTCCTCAGAATGAATCCGAGTAGAACTAAAATGTCCTCAGAATGAATCAGAGTGGTCCTCCCGGGAGTTTTGGAGATCTGGAGAACATGGCCATTTATTTTCAGAGATCACAGGATCATTGGCCATTACTTTTAGAGATCCAGGAATCAAAGGTCTACGTTTAGAGATCTAGGGATATTGTTATTAATGAAAAAAGTAACTTATTGGATCAATTTTATCAGAGACATATAAACAGAGATAGGAAACTGGAGGCACTTGTCTAAATTTCAGGTGGCACATTTTAGCTTTTTCTAGTTTAGTTTGAACTTATTTATTTTACTTCGATTTTGAAACAAGTTTCTACGACTAAGACAAATCACGCTCGAATCTTCCTGGGTATAACCAGTACTAAGCATATGTGGAAAAAAAAGTGTCTTTCTCAAGGACACCACACATAGTCGTGGCGAAGGATTGAAATACCAACGATCCTAGGATCACGGATTCGGTGCTTTACCACTAGACCACGTGGCGTTTTCTAAATCATGGAAACACACATCCTTCAGAGTCAAACGAAATATTTCTGTGACTATGGTATTAAAAGAAAGGGCTTGTTTTGGGTGATTTCTTTTTTCTTTTTTAAATTTAAAGAAATGAAGAATTTTATGCTTAAAGTTTTTTTTTTGTGATTGTTTTCTCTTTTTAGCCCAATTTTTGAAATAAGAAATAAGAAAAAACGACTTCAATATATCAATATGAAACTTTCGCCATCGACTGAAAACTTACTGCTTCATCTTTTTACCTAATATTTCTATTTCTATTGTTTTGTTTAAACGTACATGGTATTTGTTAAATTAAGAATATTGTTTTTTGTTTAAAAATCTTTATTTCTTTCATGAAATTTCAACATATTTCGTTTTCAATCCGTAAGAATTAAAATTCAGAAGATAAATATTAAATAATTGATAATTGGAGTTGGTCATCATTTTTGTCAGCTTTACTTTGGCACCACAATTGTTAAATTCGAACCAAGATTCGAAGAGATAATTATAGAATTATACTAAAAGTGCCGTGGACATTTTATTGCTATTAGCCTGCCAGTCTCTGTTATTAAGTCACTGATTTTATGTATAATTTTTATACTTGATCATAATTTACTTTTAAATGTGATGTCGACTGATTGAAACAGCTTTTGACAGCTTTGAATGTTTCTTACGTGTTAGTCTGGGCCCCTACACAACTGCATGTACCCGAAATAAATTTTGGATGGTAATTCCGAACAAAGATATATTTACATTACTGCTGATTAAAGGCAGAATAGTGCAGTGGTTAATATCGTCGATTTTGGATCGTAAGGACTGGTGTTCAATCCCACCCTGTATCTACTTTTTTTTTAAATAGATCGTGTTTACACAATAAAGTCAATTATGTATGTGTATTTATTGCCTTTTGTAAATTAACAGTTCATCTATTCATTATTTTTGTCTTTTCTGTCCTTCCATCGATATCTTCTTTGACTCTACTTGCCAAAGGCCAGCAGGGCTTATGTTGTGGTAAATTGTCCGTCGTCTATCCGTTAACCTTTTTCTTGTAGAAGCGATAGCACCCCTCACATTTTTCAAAGAATCTTATCCAAACTCGCATAGCATTTGTATAATCACAAACTCTCGAAGATCGTGAAACAGCGTGATTGAAGCACAAATGTTCCCTGCCACAGGGCTTACAAGCACTTTTTAAGGAAACTTAAAAAACACTTTTTCTCTGAAAGTTCAAGCCATAGACGATAGATATTTCAAACAAGGAAAAGAAGGCAGTACATGGATTTTGCTTATTATGATGATGTGTAAATAATAAAAGAGAATATAATAGTAGACGTTTTACTAAAGAAAACACTATTTGGTACTTTCAGGGAACCATGTTTAAAACTTTTGGTGATCTAGGAAACAGTGGAAATACTTTTAGAGATCTGGGGAACATGGACAAAATACTTTTGGGGAACTTTGGCAAATACTTTTGGAGATCTGGGGAACAATTGGCATTACTTTAACCATTCAGAGAACAGGGACCCCCTCTGGGAGGGCCTCATCAGAGTACAACTAGAAAGTCCTCAGAATAAAATCCGAGTAGAACTAGAAAGTCCTCCGAATGAATCCGAATAAAACTAGGAAGTTATCAGAATGAATCTGAATAAAACTAGGGAGACCACAGAATGAATCCGAATAGAACTAAGAAGTCCTCAGAATGAATCCGAATAAAACTTGGCAGTCCTCAGAAAGATTCCAAGTATAACTAAGAAGTCCTCAGAATGAATCCGAATAGAACTAGATAGAACTAGGAAGTCCTCAAAATAAATCGGAGTAGATCTAGGAAGTCCCCAGAATGGATCTGAATAGAGCAAGGAAGTCCTAAGAATGACTCTGAATAGAACTAGGAAGTTCTCAGAACGATTCCGTGTAGAACCACCGTCTGTCTGCATGTACATACAACTAACAAATTTTCTAAATATTTCTATAAACCAAATTTCATTCAAATACAAGGCAGATAGATAGATATATCTATTACGGTAATAATCGTACATGTATACAAAGCATGACAACGTGATGCATGAACGATATGATAACAATGATTAAAGAAATTATAGCAACACAACATGAAAACATGCCATGAAATGCATGCCAATACAAAGGACATCATAAGACATTAACACAAACAACTGTGATTTTTTTCTTTATAAAGACGTTGGCTATAACGACCTTTTTTTTCGTTTGATATTTCGTAAGAGGAACACATAGAATATTTGTTCTAAAACTCTGCTGTTCTGCAGGTATTAAAGTTCTAATTTCATTCTGAGTATTCGTTTGTTGGTGCATTTTTTAAGTGTGTATATTAATGCGTAAGGAACAGCAGTGTTGTGCCGAGTTAAGAAGGACTGAGAATATTCCTCCTGGGTAGTTTCATATATTGTGTATTGTTAACCGCTAACCCCGCCCAATTCATCGATTGGTTAATTTGACAACACTTCTTTTTTCGTTAACCCGGGACCGGTTACCTCAGTCGGTAGTACGTATGACTATTAATATTGGCCGGGTGGTGAATTCAAATCTTCACCCGGCCACAGTTTCCGTGATGATTGATATACGACATTGCGTCTAATTGTCATTTGTCTCTCACCTCTGTCAAGTAAAGAGTTATCAGTTACTTGCAGAGATAGGTATTCTCGAAAACTTGTTAACCTCCTAGAATCATAGGAAAGAGTGGTAAATTCAACTGATCATCTGTCAACCCTCGATGGCATTAAAAAGAAACCATAATTATTATGTAGTTTACTCAGCCGTTGCTTAATTATTATGTAGTTTACCAGCTAATAAATACCATGGACATTGATATTCTTAAAATAAACGTAAATAAGTTATATATGTCCTATGTCATATTTTTTTTCTTTTACATCGTCAAACTGTTTTGATATAAGTAAATTGCTTAAATGACATATAAAAATGATATAAAAATAAATCTTTTTTTTTCTTTACCTTGACTGCGGTTTGAACACACGACTTTCTGGACGACAAATCAACGTCCTAGACCACTGAGCTATTATGGGTCCCAATTACGTAGGGTCATTTAAACCCTTTTAAAGGTGTTAGTCTTGAAAGGGGCGTCATTCTAGTTGACCGGAAGTAGAATTAATTCATACGTTCGATATACGTATACATATATGCAAATTTTTGTAACCACCTGAAAGATTTTGCAGGTGTATATAAAAGACGTTAAAATCCGTACATAGTGTCCCCTGTATTTTGGCGGTTTGCTAGTATAGCGAAAAGCCTTATTTTAAAATCCTCATTTACGTGGGGTCAACCCATCTTAAGCTGATGTGGTTGCCTTTTTCAATTGTTCAGTCACCGGTCGTGGAGGACTGAACGCCTTTTTCTGTCGTCTAACTGTCTTCTCATATCTACTTGTACTTCCATTTCAGTCATGTACTCGGAAGAAGCAACTCTCTCTTCTAAACTTTTGCTCTAGAAATATCGGTGTGAGTCCATATTAATATGGATTTCATATTTCGATATTCGCTCGTGCAACATTTAGCCTTATTAGTCCATTCTGATACGTTCAGCTCTATTTTCTTACTGTCGTCTATTAGTAACGATCTCTCATTTTAGCTACATCACTTCTCATAATGCGCTTTCCGGTAGAGTATATTATATAAAAAAAATATAGATATTCGCATTGCTTATTTGTCGTGTAGTACTATTTCTTTTTTTGTTACAGACTCTTGCTGCAAATATACTAAGAAAACAGTTTGCAGACAAGCCTTATCTGCACGTAATACACAAGAAAGGCAGAGAGTGCATGTATCCAAAACTACTCAAAAACGAAAAAAGTATATCAGAACCGTTACACTGCTGTATATACCATTAATAGTTAAACTCTATTTAGATGGTTCAAGAAAGATTGAAATGAATTGATTGAATATTTAGCGTCATTTTATGCCATCGAGGGCTAACATATGATCAGTAAAACTAACCACTGTTTCCTGGGATGCTTAAAGGTTAACCAGTACTCGAGCACTACCATCTCCACAAGTAACTGATAACTTTCCCATTTGAATGAGTGGTGAGAGACGAATGATAGTCAGACATAATGTCGTAAATCAATCATCACGGAGACTGTTGTCGGGCGGGAATTCGAACTCACGACCCCTAGATTGATAATAAGATGCGTAACCGACTGAGCTAATCGGGCCTGGTGGTTCAAGAAAAAACGTAACGCAAGGAATCTACATGTTTTATTTTTTAATTCAAATCATATGAATGTATGCAAAGATTAATTGATTGCATATTTAGCGTCATTTTTATACCATCGAGGGCTAACAGACGATTGTATACAAAGAAAAAACTGAATATAAAAACAGGATGTGATGTAAACGCTAAAATGTTTTAAAGCAATGAAATATGCTTTTTATATATGATATGATATATATATATATATATATATATATATATATATATATATATATATATATATATATATATATTTAAATCAGAGTGACACCACAGGCTTTATATTAATATTATTATAATGTTCAGTCCTGTATTGCTATATGCATGCGTTGTATTGCATTGTTTGCATGAATAACGATAAACTGTATGTGTACTTGCTTAATACATCTCTCTTATTGTCTCACTGAAGACTTATCTCCCTTACATGACGGTAGCAAGTTTATTACGCCAAAGAAAATAGAGCTGCGTAAAGCGGTTGGGCAATTTTTTTGTTAAAAATGCATAAAATGTCATATTTCTTTGTGCGTATGGAAACATTGGAACATTTTCACCATTTCTGCAATGTTTGGATGACATTTGTAACTGTTTGATGATGCTATAACAGTTTAAAGACACGTAGTGATACACTGCAACAAATGGGCAGAATTGTCAAAAATGAAGGGGTGCCATCAATCCATCTAAATTGTGAAAAAGCAACCAGGTCAACCACATGTTTTTTTTTTGCATATTTAGACCAACAGAGGGCTATCTATGGGAATAAGGCACTTTTAGAACCAATGGTAATGTATCCGGTGTTACAGTGCATGTCTCTATATGTAGAACAGCACAAAATTAATTGGTGTGTGAGACGTCAAGTATCCAACCACTCATCAATATGCAGCTTGTTTTGCAAATGGCAATAAAATGATACACAAATACCATAAAATGACTATAATGTAATATATGATGGATTACTTTCTATTATAATGTGCGTAGAACGTTATATACATGACTATTTAACTTTCATTCTTACATAACATGACTAGTTTGAAAATGTCAAGAATACATTTCTATAATTAAATCAAACATTCCTACAGCAAAAGGTGGGCAACTATCCATCCACACTGTGTAAATAAAACAAATATTGTAAATTCATACAAATAAGAGTTAAAAATAAACAACTCGTATGGCATAAGAAATGTTTAGTAAACAATCAGCCGTCCCTGCATTAATAATGTAGACTTATAGCCATAAATATACCGAAATCAATTTCATTACAAGTCAGGCGGCGAAAGGGATGGTGGCGGGTTGATGAAAAATGCGACTGCTGAAATATGTTGATGTTTCTGTGTTGGAAATGGAAGGTAAGTGGTAATATGATATCTTCTTTGTGCGTACTAATTACAATGACAACTAAATACCGGCAAGGACGGCTGATTAACCACACAAACTCAATTATTTACAATAATTATATTTTGTGCTTGCTTAATGCAGCTCTCTTATGTATCCAACTACATCAATATGCAGCTTGTTTTGCAAATAGGAATCAAAAGATACACAAATACCATGTTATACGAACATGTCATTTTATTGTACCATAGAATGACAATAATGTAATATATGATGTATTACTTTATACTATAATGTGCGTAGAATGTTATATACATGGCTATTTAACTAATATTCTTACATAACGTGACTAGTTAGAAAATTTCAATAATACATTTCTGTAATTAAATCAAACATTCCTACAGCAAAAAGTTGGCAATTATCCGCCACTTTATAGCCCACCCAAAGACAATGCAGTTCGATACGTAAATTCTAAAAAGCAATGTTGAACAACACAAATGTGCACCTGGATGATTAAAGGTAACACGACGTCCTACCTATTTTTCCATACAAAAAATCAAACAAACAATATACATAGATTTTGTGATTCGTGAAATACATTTATAAAGTGGCATTAACAAGCCATAGATACAAACAGAAGCACGAAACATAAATTATATATTAAAGGAACAGTCTTTCAATATATTGTATATTTTCAAAACGTGGTCGACTCGCTCAGGAAAAACCAAAGACATAAAGCTCTGGAAACCTGTGTCCAATTTCAAATGTCTTTTACCACTAAATGTCGTGCTTCATTCTTGAAAATATTATATGAACAATATGCCTGTATATTCAGTATGATCAGAATAACTTATTGATAAACAACATTTATTTGATTGATGTATTGTATTTTTGTGTAAATGGAATACATGTAACAATTATTTTTGTATGCAAGTTCGAGCACAAAGACACTTCGTTATGCGATGTAAAACGATAAACTGTATATATTTAAGGGATATTGAATAAAATTCTGTTCTCAGCGACCAAATGGTTCACGATGTTGTCTAAAGATCACTAACCTCTCACCGCTGAGGTCATAGGTTCGAGCCCAGATTGATCCAACAACGCTATGCGGGGACGTTTACCAGTTACTTGCGGAAGGACGGTGGCTTTAGTCATATTTACTCTGAGATCTTCCTCCACTAATAAAATTTGATATGTCATATATCGCATAACATGTAATATGCCGAACATGTCAAATTATGTCCCGTTCAGCTCTATGATAACTGACCATAATTCGTTAAATATGATGATAAGATATTATAACTTAGGTTAAGATTTCCATATGGTTAAACGTGCATGAGTGTTAAGGTCGGTTTGATGCGTCAACTAGAAGTCAATATTAACATTTCCATATGGTTAAACATCCATGTGTTAAGATCGGTTTGAGACGTCAATTCGAAGTCAATATTAACATTTCCATATGGTTAAACGTGTATGAGTGTTAAGATCGGTTGATACGTCAACTCGAAGTCAATATTAACATTGCTGTATGCCCCTTTAAAAGTGTTAAGGACACGAGTGACAAACATCATACTAACACCGGGCCGTTTTCTGACCCCCTAAGCAAACCTGTAGCCTTATATGAGGGTCCCATGTGGCCGAGTTGTCTAATACACTGTCGTCACATGGCCAATTACCTCTCGCCGCTGAGGTCGCCGGTGGGTTCAGGGACCACGGCCCGGTTCTACTAAACATCTCAAGCTCATAATTTCCTCAACTCAAAATTATCATTTTTTCTAAATCACAAATCTGATCAATCTTGTCTCAATGGTAAAAGATAACATGTAAAATGATAAGTGTAAAGAATTATCAATGTAAATTGTATTGAAAAATCTGAGTTGAGGAAAAAGATGTTTAGTTAAACCGGGGCGTTACCCTGTTTAATCCCAAAACTTTATGCGAGACAGTTTGCAAGATACTTACTTGTGGATTACAGTGGTTACGTTCTATTCAGAGATAACTGACTTGTGTTAAAACAGGGCTGTTCCCTATCACCATTAACATTGAACATGTTACTGAGAACGTGTCTAACATATGTTTATATTACACATATATTATGGTTAAATCATATGAGGGAAAGTCAATGAGTTTTGAACACAATTCCGATCATGTGTCATTACTCAACATAGTGCCCTTCAACAAACAAGTCAATAAACTTAGCTCCTGGTTTCTCAAAGTCAGTTTTATAAAAGGTCACTTCATGCTGCCCTTGAACAGAAGGGACAATGAGGAGTTGCGGTGCTTTAGTGGTTAGCATGCTTGCTCCAAGACCCGGAGGTTCTGGATCGATTCTCGGAGAGTTTTCGTCCGGGCGGGGTGTGTGTGTGTGTGTGTGGGGGGGGGGGGGGAGAAGTTTCAAACGCACTCCTACAGTGCCTTAGTCTGGCATGTTAGTAAAAAAGGGGACTTAAAGCAGTCGGTTCCATGCACAAGGATAAGCATAGCAAGTGCACGTAAAGTATATCACTGAACTTTTGCAACCACAATTAGAACTATCCTCTAAATGATGTGCTTCAAGCGCGGAAGACTTCTTGTAACATTTATTCAATTCATTGGTACGACCCTACCGGGTGTCAAACCTATATGACCACAATCGTGGCGGACACTTTACTACTAGACCAGCGCCGCTGTCTAGATTAATTGAACATTAATACTCTGCCTGTGGTTATCCCTACGCATGTGTAGAAAGTCCTCAGAATGAATCTGAATAGAACTAGAAAGTCTTCAGAATAAATCCGACTAGAACTAGAAAGTCCTTAGAATGAATCCGAATAGAACTGAGAAGTCATCAGAATGGATCCGAATAGAACTAAAAGGTCCTCAGAATGGATTAGAGAGGCCCTCCCGGGGGGTTTGGAGATCTGGAGAACATGGCCATTTAATTTCATAGATCTGGGGAACATTAGCCATTATTTTTAGAGATCAAGGAATCAAAGGTCTAATTTTAGAGATCTAGGGATATTGTTATTAATGAAAAAAGTAACTTATTTGATAAATGTTATCAGAGACATATAAACAGAGATAGGAAACTGGAGGCACTTGTCCAAATTTCAGGTGGTACATTTTGGCTTTTTCTAGTTTAGTTTGAACTTATTTATTTTCCTTCTATTTTGAAACAAGTTCTTACGACTTAGACAAATCACGCTCGAAGTCTTCCTGGATAAACCCGTACTAAGCATATGTGGAAATAAGTGTCTTTCTCAAGGACACCACACATAGTTTTGGTGAAGGATTGAAATAATAACGATCCTAGGATCACGGGTTCGGTGCTTTACCACTAGACCACGTGGCGTTTTCTAAATCTTGGAAACACACATCCTCCAGAATCAAACGAAATATTTTTATGATTATGGTATCAAAAGAAAAGGCTTGATTTGGGAGATTTCTTTTTTCTTTTTTAAATTTAAAGAAATTAAGAATTTCATGCTCAAAGTTTTTTGTGTGTGCGATAATTTTCTTTTTTTAGCCCATTTTTGGAATAAAAAATAAGAAAAAACGACTTCAATAAATTTCAATATGAAACTTTCGTTACCGATTGAAAACTTACTGCTTCATCTTTTTACCTAATATTTCTATTTCTATTGTTTTGTTTAAACTTTCATGGTATTTGTTAAATTAAGAATACCGTTTTTTGTTTAATTTTTTTTTTCGTGAATTTTCAACATATTTCGATTTCAATCCGTAATTATTTAAATTCAGAAGAAAAATATTAAATTATTTAAATTATTGATAATTGGAGTTGGTCATCATATTTATCAGCTTTACTTTTGCACCAAAATTGTTAATTCGGACCAAGATTCGAAGAGATAATTGAAGTACTATACTAAAAGTGCCGTGGACATTATATTGCTATTAGCCTGCCAGTCTCTGTAATTAAGTCACTGATTTTATGTATAATTTTTATACTTGATCATAATTTTCTTTTAAAATGTGATGTCGACTGATTGAAACAGCTTTTGACAGCTTTGGACGTTTCTTACGTGTTAGTCTGGGCCCCTGCACAACTTCATGTACCCGAAATAAATTTTGGATGGTAATTCCGAATAAAAATATATTTACATTACTGCTGATTAAAGGCAGAATAGTGCAGTGGTTAATATCGTCTATTTTGAAACGTAAGGACTGGTGTTCAATCCCACCCGGCATCTACTTTTTTTAAACAGATCGTGTTTACACAATAAAGTCAATTATTTATGTGTATTTATTGCCTTTTGTAAATTAACCGTTCAGCTATTCATTTTTTTTTGTCTTTTCTGTCCTTCATCGATATCTTCTTTGGCTCTACTTGCCAAAGGCCAGCAGGGCTTATGTTGTGGTTAATTTGTCCGTCGTCTATCCGTTAACCTTTTTCTTGTAGAAGCTATAGCATCCCCCACATTTTTCAAAGAATCTCATCCAAACTCGCACAGCATTTGTATAATCACAAACTCTCGAAGTTCTTGAAACAGCGTGATTGACCCATAAATATTCTCTGCCACAGGCCTTACAAGCACATTTTTAAGGAAACTTAAAAAAACACCATTTCTCTGAAAGTTCAAGCCATAGACCATAGATATTTCAAACAAGAAAAATAATGCAGTACATGGATTTTGCTTATTATGATGATGTGTAAATAATAATAGAGAATATTATAGTAGACGTTTTACTGAAGGAAACACTATTTGGTACTTCCAGGGAACTATGTTTAAAACTTTTGGAGATCAAGGGAACAGTGGAAATACTTTTAGAGATCTGGGGAACATGGACAAAATGCTTTTGGGGAACTTTGGCAAATACTTTTGGAGATCTGGGGAACAATAGGTATTACTTTAAGAGATCCAGAGAACAGGGACCCCCTCTGTGAGTGTCTCAAGTTTGACAAGTTTATACCCATTATTACCGGAAGTTCTGAGACCCATGAGGAATAGTCACACATATAGGATTACCAATACGGCGACAACATCTAATAAACATCATAAAACATAATTATATGTATACAATATGCGACATCATAAAACACTTAATATATTATATTATAAACAGATATGCAGATTGGAATTTCACAGGCTTTGTTCGACTGTATACAAGTTTATAAAGATAATAAAACTATGATAAAATTTATATTATTAGACTTAACATACAAGTCGTGCAATATATTAAGGCGGGCCACCACTTTTAAACACTGATGTACACCATAGTTTCATTCCAACTATTGTTCTTTAGTTCTAAGCCTGTGGTAGGGTAGTAGATGATTAACTAGATGGCTCATAAACATAACAGGTGTGCCGCAGGCTCTGTACTCCCGGCATGTGACAGGATATAATCATAAAGTTATTTTTTTACTATGAACGTAAAGACAACTTCATACTCTTTCAGTTGATACCAAAATTATAAATTTATATAGAATAATAAATAAGTTATTACGAGTTCCGTGGGCTCAGGGTTTTATAATATTGAATTTTGGCTGCAATATTTCAATGAAAATTTACCCAACTTTGATCCTAATTTAAAAACAAAATTTTCATCAAAAAGTTATTGTTTGACTATGAACGTAAAGACAACTTCATACTCTTTCAGTTGATACAAAAATTATAAATTTATAAAGAATAATAAATAAGTAAATACGGGTTCCGTTGGTTCCGGGTTTTATAATATTGAATTTTGGCTGCAATATTTCAATGAAAATTTACCCAACTTTGATCCTAATTTAAAAACAAAATTTTGATCAAAAAGTTATTGTTTGACTATGAACGTAAAGACAACTTCATACTCTTTCAGTTGGTATCAAAATTATGAATTTATGTTGCATAATAAATAAGTAACAAAGGGTTCCGTGGGTTCCGGGTTTTCCTTATCAATATTAAAAAGGGTTCCGGGGAATAGACCTGCCCGCTGAAAATCGTTAAATCCCGATAAAAACACCGCCTTTTACCGGTTTCCGACGACGAAATGAAAATTGTCACATGACAAAACAAAATACAGACGGCCCACCAAAGAAGGAAAAATATGCACATGATTTGTTGTTTTTACTTATAATAAAGCCATAAACATTTTGCAAAATGTCCAGTGGGGATGGAGATGCTGTCCGGTCGACTGGTGGGCAGGTGGACGGTAGGTGACACTTCAAAACGGGGTTTCTTGATCGACAATTGATATGACCACACACGCCCGTCTGCTAAGATAAAATAGAATCGGTGCACTTTCGACTCTTAATTTAAAGGACAGTTTTAATGGATTATGAATCGTATATTTTCTTTAAAAATATTTGAATGTAAACCTTGTTAACGAGTTGGAGGTAAAATTGTAGCTCGAGCCGCATGATCAGGTGATGATGATGTCAGATAATATGATTCAATGACTTCCTGTATGTTCTTCTTCTTCTCCCTATACTGAAACCGGCTCTCAAAGAACGCCAATAGCTCAACGAGACTGAGTCTGCGTGATGGCTTGCAGTTTCCCAAGTTAAAATGTTAAAATTTAACAATAAATGTGCAATGGTGTCCTGTTTGGTGATGTGTGGTCAGGTCACCGCGCGAAGAGAGTCCTGAAGGCTTCCAGAGTTGTAGCTGTCACTTCGCTAGTGGAGAGACAGTTCCACTCTCTTATTGTCCTTGGGTAGAAGGAGTTGGCGTAGGTAGCGTCATTGATGCGTTCTTGGAAGAACCTGTGTTGTCCTCGAGTGCAGGTGTCACTGTGCTGGAGGAACCTGTCTGAGGGGATGTCTACAGGGTTGTTCTTTATCTTGAACATCATAGCTAGTCTTCTGCGTCTTTGGCGACATTCAAGGAACTCCCAGCCAAGGTATGACATCATATTTTTGACACATCCTGGGGTCTGTAGAAAAGTCATTGAAGACGTATCTGGCTGCTCTCCTCTGTGACTGTTCGAGGAACTGGATATTTGATTTGGTTTGGGGGTCCCAAACGGTTGAGGCGTTTTCCATTATGGGCCATACTATTACTTTGTAGGAGGCATCCTTGACTGTTGGCGTGCACTCTTTAAGGTTCTTATTGAGGAAGCCAACAGTATGGCTAGCTTTGCTGGCAATGTTGTTCACGTGTGTGTCCTATGAAAGTGAGTTGGTGATCGTCACACCCAGGTACTTGCTGGCTTTAACAACTTCCAGTTGTTGCCCATGGAGGTAATACTCTGTGCTGATGACCTTCTTTCGGCTGTGTGGAGCATTGTGAATGACAGTGCATTTGGCTGGGTGGAAACTCATCTGCCAGGTTTCTTCCCATTGTTCCAGGGCTGATAGGTCCTCCTGGAGCTGATGTCTGTCTATGACGCTGCCGATGACCTTGAACAGCATGCTGTCGTCTGCGAACAGCTTGGTAGACAATGACTTAATGGATTCGGGCAGGTCGTTGATGTATGCAAGGAACAACAAGGGGCCGAGAACTGTGCCTTGGGGCACGCCGTACAACATATCTGATGTCTCTGACTTCATGCCGTCTGGGATGATTTTTATTCTGTGACTCAGGAATGATTGGATCCACATCTTGAGATCACCTCGGACCCTGTAGTGGTCAAGCTTATGCAAAAGGCGATTATGTTCCATTGCTTGTCGTAGTGCTTCATCACACTACTGTGGGCGATGTGCTCAAGTAGTTTGCTGCCTGATGTCTATCTCCTTTCTTGAAAAGTGGCACAACTGATGTTTCTCTCCAATTGTCTGGTACTTCACCGATGTTGCGGGAGTGTTGGAACAGTTTAGCAGGTTCTAATTCTGATGCTACTGCTTTGAGGATGAAAGGCGGTACTTCATCAGGTCGGGTCGCTTTGTGTGGTTTCAGGTTGATAAGTAGTTTGTGTACCCTTTTCCAATCAACGGTGATTTTCTCCATCGATGGTGTGGAGCTTGGACCTTTGTCAGGCATGTGGGTCTGGTCCTCTCTGATGAATGCCGAAACGAATTGGTCATTGAGGATGTTTGCTCTACTCTTGCTGTCACTCTGCAGGAATCCATCCTTGTTCTTCAAAGGGGCTACTTCTGATGATTCCTGGCCATTGCTCTTGATGAAAGACCAAAACTTCTTTTGAGTTGTCCTTGAAGTCCCCACTGATTGTATTAGCAAGGTAGTTTCTGTATGCTTGTCTGGTGAGGTATTGGACTTCTTTCTGGAGTCGCTTGTACCTGTCACTGTCTTTCTTCTGGTTAGTTCTTCTGGCTTTTTTTGTGTGCTCGTTGTTTGCGTCTGATTGCTGGCTTGATCTCTGTATTCATCCAGGGATTGGTGTACCTTGATATGAACAATTTTGTTGGGACCCACTTCTCCAAACAGTTGAGGATGGTCGTTTTCAGGTTGACCCTGGAGTTGTTAATGTTGGGATCTGATGTTTTTATTAACTCGGATAGGTCAGACAGGTCATCCCTGATACCCTGTATGTCCGCTTTCTTCCAAAGTTTAATAGTTCTTCTAGGTGGTCTGGGTCTAGGAGCTGTTATGTTTGTGTTAAATAGGACTATGTCGTGGTAGCTGCATCCAGTAGATGATATGGGTTTGCACCTCTATTTGAAACTCGGGTGAGTAGTGAGTATAAGATCTAGGACATTCTGTTTGCGGGTTGGAAAGTCAATTTGTTCAACGCTGATGTCTGATAAAATATCCAGGAAAGTCTGGTTTACTCTGGAGGTATACTGGTTTCCAGCTATGGATAGTTGTTTCCAGTCGATGTCAGGAATGTTGAAATCAACAGCGATGATAAGTATGTTCTTCTTGACCATAGAGCGAAGTGCTGTGAATTCTTCTTTAACACGGCTGAGATAGTCCTCTTCAGTTTTGTTTGCTGGTCTGTAGTATGCCAAAATGAAGATTTTCTTCTTGTTCGCCTTGAAGGATGCACTGATGAGCTCTATGTGGCTGCTTACAGTGATGTCGGTAAACTGCAGGTGTTTCCTCGCTGCGATGAGGATTCCACCATGGGGGTCATTGGGCCAGTCTCTGCCGTGTATCTCGTAATCCAGTTCGAATGGTAGAATCTCAGACACCGTATGTCTGGGTCGAGCCAGGTTTCTGTACCAACGATGATGTACGGGTTTGAGTCTTCGATGATTGATTCCAGAAGATTCCCTTTTCTTCAGATGCTTTGGAAGTTGATATTCAGAAAACGAAGATTTGTATATCTTGATTGCTTGTAGTGCCCTGGTGTGGAATTTGGCTTAGGTGAGGATGTATGTATGTTGCTACCGTTAAAGCTGATAAATCTGGTTCAGAACTTGTACTGGCTCTTGTTGACTGTGTTATGTCTGAGACGCTATCTAGTAAGACAGGGTTGGTGGATAGGTTATTGTTGTCAACCACTGGGACAGTGTACAGGATACTGGAGTTGTTAGGTTTGTTACATTGAGGGCAGGTCCAGTCTTTTTCACTTCGGCCGAAGGCTCTCAGTTCGGCTGAGGTCATTACTATGCAGGACTTGTGCATCCACTGGCAGCAATCATCACAAGTAATACATCTGGTCTTACAGGCTCTCGAGCGAGCAGTACAAGGAAACTTTGGTACTCTGGGCCCTGGATTGGGCTCTATCCCACTCTGTAGGAGAGACATTGTCTGCATGTGGAGCTATCAAATTTAGAGAAGAAGTGATCATCCCAAGTGTGACGGGAAACCTGTAATCTAGGTTTGCTGATGTGACATAATGAAGAAGGTGGTAGGGGTAAGGTGCATAATCAACTTAATGGTGTGAGGGTCGGTCCATTGATGGTAGAGATGGTCAAACAAATCCTTACATGATTATAATTTCGATTGGTGTTGCTGTCAGGTCGCCATAATGTGAGTAGAAAGACGTAATATAGGTGGAATTGCATCCTGGAATGTCAATCCATAGGCGCTGTCATTACGAGCCCTCATTCCGGTTTCAGTAGTCATGTTTCACTAGTCAAGTTTCCATGGACATTATCTTGTTATTAATTAGTTTATACTTATTTATTTTAGCTCAATGGCGATGAAAGCTCAGAGCTTATATGAACCACTCTCTTGTTTATTAGTTATTAGTTAATTTATACTAATTTATTTTAGCTCAATTGCGATGAAAGCTCAGAGAATATATGAACCACTCTCTAGCCCGCTTCCTGGATATAACCAGTACTGAGTGTTGTTTTATGAGAGACATCAAGTCAAGCATGGGATCGAACCTGCAACCTCTGGCGTGAGTGGCCAGATTATTATTATTAGTTGAACTGGCCTGATTAGGTGGTTTAGTTGAACTTACTTGTACAATTCCTTAGAAGGGTATTAAATTAGGGTCATTTAATTGAAGTTATTTTTCCTTTAATTCCAGCGATCCTGATTGATTATTATAGGAGGCTTTGTGTTGGAGGGAGGTTTACAGGCATTTAAATCTGACACTGACAAACAGTGAGATTTTTAACATGCACTGAGTATGACTCTCCCTGCACACAGAACAGCTTGCTTTAAATCCCTTTTTGGGTCAAGTAGTCTAAGGCTTCGTCTCAAGATCACTTACCTCTCACCGCTAAGGTTGTAGGTTTGAGTCCCGCTCCCTCCAAAAACTTTATGTTAGAAAGTTTGTCAGTTACTTGCGGAAGGACGGTTGTTCTACCCAGTTCAATGTCTTCCTCCACCAGTTAAACTGGTTGTACCACATATCCTGAAATGTGTTGAAAATGGCGTTAAACTCTATTAAGAAATCCAAAGGATTGCAACTCCTGAGACACAAGAGTTCACTCAGAAACAATGTTTATGTCTTTAGAATTGGTCTCTATATCTGCATCGGTACATTGATCTGTCATAATTGACAATATTAAACCAAAACTTGAGTTTTACTCTGCTCCACTATCAGGTTACCCAATATGAATGCCTCTGTACTCTGACATCTCATATAGATTCTCCAATGCTTGATAAAGACAGAGACACATTAACAATGTAATGCAGTCACTGATAAAGAAACTCTTTGGCCTGAGATCACTTAGTGCAACATTTTGCACATCTCTTCAATAAATCTGACTTTATCTGTCGTGAATATAAAAAAAAAATTGTGAAAAGATGAACGTTAAATCTCTTCAATCTTAGGTTTAAAATTAAGCAGTATGTAGGAATTTATTTTTTCAATATCAAAGAAATCATACTTCTCTAATGATAATATTTTTTATTGAGGTGGCTTTATACTGTGGTATCAAAATTATTATCATAAAAAAATACATCAAATGTCATTCACATATATACAGTCATGTACAGTGAAAGGAAAAAGAAAGTATACATACCTATAAACGTCGACAGGTCAAGGAACAATAAATGTATTGCATATAAATTTTGTATATTTATATTTCATCATATTGTTGAATCAAAAAACAAACATTTAATTCATTTCAAAGCAAAACAATAAGAAAAAATCAGTTAATTTTCCATCACATGAATAAACTTAGCCAATAATGAAATATTTTAAAAAACAAAATGTATTCTTTCTTTTTCCTTTCAATGTATTTGCCTCGACAAAATATGAAAAAAGCCATTGCCTCTTAAATTTGCCACAACACTTTATGTTATTTCAATTAATTTCATAATACCCTTCATAAAGATTGTCCAACATTATGCAGCTCAAGCCAGGATTAATTTAAAAAATAAACAACAAAACTTGATCTATTAAAAGTATCAGCCTTCATTGATTTTTACAATCCTTGTTTGTTGTTTTCAGGTTTCAGGTTATATATGGCAAATCCAGTTTTATTGGTGGAGGAAGGCCTAAGAATGAATCTGAGTAGAGCTACTGTCCTTCTGCAAATAACTGGTAAACTTTCTCACATAAAGTTTTGGAGAGAGTGGGACTCTAACCTACGGCATTACTGGTGAGAGGTGACTGATCTTCAGACGACACCTTAGACCTCTAGACCACAGAAGAATCTTCAATCTTTGTTGAGTTTTCTCCATAATTAGATATGGTATTTCATGTTCGGCCTTTAACTTTGTCATGCATTAATGGATTTTGTTAATACTTGCTACAAATGATCAACTTAACATGACGATATGTCGCGAGTAAGACCCAAGCTTGTACCTCGAGGGCCAAAGTCACACTTAGAATTTATTTGACAACACTTGAGACTGTTTGAGATTTTGTGTCCGTCCTGTTACTTTGTCATGCATTAATGGATTTTATAAATACTTGCTACAAATGATCAACATAACATGACGACATGTCGCGAGTAAATACCACACCTGTACCTCAGAGGTCAAGGTCACACTTTGAGTTTGTTTGACAACACTTTGAGTCTGTGTGAGATTTCGTGTCTGGCCTGTAACTTTGTCATGCATTAATGGATTTTATAAAGACTTGTTACAAATAATCAACATAACATGACGAAGTGTCGCAATTAAGACCCACACCCGTACCTCAAAGGTCAAGGTCACACTGAGATTTCGTGTCCAGCCTGTAACTTTGTCATGCATAGATGAATTTTGTTAATATAATATGATATGTCGCGCGTTACACCCAGACTCCCACTTCAAAGGTCATGGTAAAAATTTAACTTTGTTTGATAACACTTTAAGTCTGATTGAGATTTCGTGTCCGGCCTGTAACTTTGTGATGCATAGATGGATTTTATAAATACTTGCTACTAATGATCAACATAACATGACGACTTTTCGCACTTAACACCAAGACTCCCGCTTCAAAGGTCAAGATCACAATTTACCTTTTTTTGACAACACTTTCAGTCTGTTTGAACTTTTGTGTCTGGTCTGTAACTTTGTCACGTATCGATAAATTTCAAAAACACTTGGCTCAGTTGATCAACATGACATAGTTATGTGTCGTATGAAAGACCCTGAACCTTTCCTGAAAGGTCAAGGTCACACTGTCAATTTGTTTGATATTGTGTGTCTGGTCTGTAACTTTATTTTTAACTTGGCACAATTGATCAAGATGACATGACAATGTGTCACACGTAAGACCTAGACCGGTACCTCAAAGGTCAAGGTCACACTTTGAGTTTGTAAGACAACACTTTGGGTCCGTTTGAGATTTCAAGTCCGTCCTGTAACTTTATCATACATGGATGGATTTCAAAAACACTTGGCTCTATTTATCAATTGATCCACATGACATAATGATGTGTCATGTTAAGACCCAGAACCATACCTCAAGGTCACATTTTTAGTTTGTTTGATATTTCATAACAGGTCTGTAACTTTGTCTTACATGGAGGGATTTTAAAATAGCTTGAATCAGGTCAGGCAATTACATTAATTTTTTATATCACTTGTCCAGTCGGACAAGTATTTCTAAAATCTGCTTGTCCTGACAAAAAACAACTTTTCCTACTTCATTCAAGAATTATGGTACTAGTCTTATGGATATAAATTAACTGAATCATTAGTTTTATCAAGGTTAAAAAACAGGGGATTTGCAAAAAAGAGATGACGTGTTTAGTTTCTGAGTTTTCACTTCTCCAGGTGGGCCTTATATTTTCCTTGTCCGTACCCACGGATCAGTTGTCTTGGACAGTCAGATGAGCATTAATGTAAAGCCCTGCTCAAGTGATCAGCATGTCATAATGATGTGTCATCTGCATTTACCTGTAGAAATACCAAGACCGTTACATAGGTCAAGGTCAAGGTTACACAAAGATCAAGGTCACCCTTTAATATAAAAAAATCATGAAATTTCATGTCTAAAACGTCATTCCAATGGTCTTGATATTCATGGATACATCGCTATCTATTATAACATATATTGTTATTTTCACAGACCATTTGGGGGGTATGCGACATTTACCAGTGACATTTCTTGTTTTTTTTACTTCACCCAGGCAGTTGCATGTATGTATCTCACATTTATTGTATTTTCTTAACAACAATATTTTTTTATATCAAAAAGAAAAAAATATTTTCCTGACCTTGTTTTGAAACCTAGGATCGGGAGTCAGCAAACAAACATTATTTTAATATTGGCCACAATACTGATATACTGTTATAAAAACATACAAAGACATTGTTACGGTACCAACTGCTGTGTTTTAGATAAACATACTTGATTAAAGTTCAGTGCTGGAGGCTCATTCTGTTCTAATAAACCTTTCAGCAACATTTGTAAAGCTAAAGTAATACATAATTAATCATTTGTTTTAATGTTAGTTAAACTGGTGTTTCTTGCAGAGTTAACGATGGCTCTCATCGACTCTGCGTTCGACAGAAGTGAAGATTGTCAGGAAATTATAGCTGCCTCACTCTTTAATCTCGGCAAGAAGAAACCAGAATTGGTCCTCAGTTCCTGCTACAACTATTTAAAGAAGCATTCAAAAGTAAAATATTTATATATGGGTATTATATAGGGAACAAAAATTGATTTAATATGCAAACTGTTTATAATGGCAGGCATCTCTATGGTAGTCTTGTGACAATCATATTGTTGTAATCTATAATGGCAGGCATCTCTATGGTAGTCTTGTGACAATCATATTGTTGTAATCTATAATGGCAGGGATCTCTATGGTAGTCTTGTGACAATCATATTGTTGTAATCTATAATGGCAGGGATCTCTGTGGTAGTCTTGTGACAATCATATTGCTGTAATCTATAATGGCAGGGATCTCTGTGGTAGTCTTGTGACAATCATATTGCTGTAATCTATAACGGCAGGGATCTCTGTGGTAGTCTTGTGACAATCATATTGCTGTAATCTATAATGGCAGGGATCTCTATGGTAGTCTTGTGACAATCATATTGCTGTATAATCTATAATGGCAGGAATCTCTGTGGTAGTCTTGTGACAATCATATTGCTGTAATCTATAATGGCAGGGATCTCTGTGGTAGTCTTGTGACAATCATATTGTTGTAATCTATAATGGCAGGAATCTCTATGGTAGTCTTGTGACAATCATATTGTTGTAATTCAATTGCCACAGTTTGATAATAACCGGTTTGGGGAAGGGCCGAATCTAATGTTGGCAGAACTTGTGGACCAACCCCTTCCATTTCATGTAAAATAATGAAATAAAATATGTTTAAACAGCAGTCAGGTTAGCTGATTTGGTAGAGCAGTTGCATTGTCAGCAAAAGGTTCTGGGTTCGAATATTGAACTGGCAGCATACTTTTCTTGTCCTGTTACATTGGCGCCCAACTGGGAACTGTGATTTTTATATTTATATTTATATATATACCAAGAAACATTTACATGATTCTTTGGTCTCTGTGGAAATTCTGGGACAGTTTTCAAATTTGTTAGGTAATATGTCACAGTGTGAAAGTAACCTGTTATATGTAAGCATTCTGACTTGCTCAGTCCATAGAGCAATCGCCCCATCAGGGAAAAGTCCCGGGTTCATATTTTTCTCTTCCTGTATCAATATTAAATGTTTATGTCTTTTTCTTATTCCTACATTTTCATTGTTTTAATTCTAAATAAATAATTAAAGATAGGTTTCAGTGAAATTTTTGTTTCACTTTTGAAATATGCATGCATATTTGTAGATTACAATATTTATTGCGCAGTATGAACTTAATTTGTGTGAAGCGCGTGGTCCAGTGGTAGAACACCAAACCCATGATCGGAGGGTTGTGGGTTTGATCCTCTGCCACGACTATGTGTGGTGTCCTTGAGCAAGACACTTTTCCGCATATGCTAAGTACTGGTTCTAACCAGGAAGTCTTCGAGTGTGATTTGCCTAAGTTGTAAGAACTTGTTTCATAATCGAAGCAAAAATAAATAAGTTTAAACTAACTCGATTTGCCACTTGAGACCATATTGCCACATATTTGCTGCTCTGAAATTGAGCTGAAGTGGGCTGTCAATCAAACAAGTCGATAGTCCAATCAGGGATCTATATTGGTTGCTATCTATCATTTTCCTTAGACAAACAAACTGTGCTGAAGCGAACACTACATTTCATTTTATTTACTTGAACATACAATGCCACCTCGCTGTGGGTGGAGCGATAGTCATTCTTGCATCAGGTCAATTGGCATGCATGCTGTTAAATGTTTAAATGTTGCATTAGCTAGCCCAAGATCAATATGTTTTGTTACATTTAGTAAGCTTGCATTTACCCAAGGTCACAGGGAATATGCATATTAGTGCATGAGTTATTTTTAAATCTATCCCAAGGTCACTGGGTATATGCATGAATTAATATTAAATCTAGCCCAAGGTCACAGGGAATATGTTTATCAGTATAACTCGTATTGTACCTGACCTACGGTAACAGAGAATATGTTTATATGTACATGAATTAATATTACACTTTCATCAGTATATATATGTTTTATTACATTTATTGTTGTTAGCCCAAGGTGACAGGGAATATGTATATGTTTACGTATATATTATTATGCTTGTAGCAAGCCCAAGGTCACATGCCATATGTATATAAGTTCATTGTTCATTACTTTTATTTAAGCTTGCCCAAAGTCACAGTGAATACTTATATTGGTACATGTAATTATATTTATTTTAGCCTGCCCAAGGTCACAGGTAATGTGTATATTAGTACATATATTTTTACATTCATTGTAGCTTGGCCAAAGTCACAGGGAATATGTATATAAGTACATTGTATTATACTTTTATTTAAGCTTGCCCAAGGTCAAAGTGAATACTTATATTGGTACATGTAATTATATTTATTTTAGCCTGCCCAAGGTCACAGGTAATTTGTATATTAGTACATGTGTTTTTACATTCATTGTAGCTTGGCCAAAGTCACAGGGAATATGTATATAAGTACATTGTATTATACTTTTATTTAAGCTTGCCCAAAGTCACAGTGAATACTTATATTAGTACATGTAATTACATTTATTGTAGCTGGCCCAAGGTCACCGGGTGGTTATTCTGCAGAGCATGGAAAAGATTATTCAGGAGAAGCTGGATGTGATTGATAAAGAGCTGGCTGTTAACATCGTCAAGCATGCATCTGAGGAACTCACTCAATCAACAGTAAGAATTAGTCAAATAGTCAAGTCTGATGATAAAGTTTTGGCCATTTACGTCATAGATTGCAGGTTCAATCTCCACGTTGACCCCGTTGCCGCTATGAAGACAACATTCAGTACTGGATCTAGCCAGGAAGCTGAGTAGAGAGCGTTTCATATGGGCTTTGAGCTTTCTTGACAATTGAGCTAAAATAAATTGATATAAACTAAATTTAATGATCATAGTTCTTGCAGTCTGAATCAATGATGGTTTACTTGGCAAGAACAAGTTTTTTGCAGTTTGAATAAAAGGACAGTGTTTTGTCAGTTTGATAAGATGACTATATTAAACAAATGGCAGATGAACTTTCACGGACTTTGATCAAATTTTGCATAATTGGGCGAGTATAAAGTAGTGTTTGTTTGCTGTAACCCGATCTTAGTTTTCAAAGAAGAAGTAGGTGGTGACCTTTTCAATATCAAAAATTAGTATTATTAAAAATAAAGGTTGCCAGCCAGGATGAAATAAAAAAAAAATGTTTCCAAAATTCCAACTTGAAATTTTTCTAAACTCAAAAACTTGCATGTTATCTTTTACTAAGGAGTAGATCTGTGATCAGATATTATTTCTTCGTGTTCATATGATGTGTTGTGAGTTTGAGTTAAGATTCAGAGAAATTGAAAATTTTGAGTGGGGGAGAATCTCAGCTTCATATGTTAAATGAAGCTGGCCCAGGCTTTATACTATTGATGGAGGAAGATCCAAGATACATGTACATAAATCTGGGTATTACCCTGGTTCTTCCACAACTGACCTGACAAGGGCTGTCAGTCAAACAAGTTGATAATTCAATCAGAGCTCCATATTGGTTAAACATTCCCTCAAAGTGATTTGCAAAACCCAGCTGGGCCCGAACCAATGCCCATATCGGTGTGAAGTAAGCGTTCTGTAGGTGGCTCTTTAGCCAACTCAACAAGGAAGGACCATAGTAAATATAATTATATAACTAATCCAATAAATAATACAAGCAACGTTGATGTATTATTTCAGGATATAATACCGGAATGGCAGACAGCCGCTAGTGGCGTGCTGGTGGCCCTGGGCAGGAAGTGCTGTAATGAAGTTATGGAGGAGATGCTAAAGAAGTTTCAGCCAGGAATTCTGCCACATTTCTTTGTGGTCCAGACAATAGCAAATCTTGCAACTGCCAATGGTAAGGCTTCTATCATGTTTAAGTGTTAACTACATGTATATCAGATGATGATAGCTAAACATGTTTATTTATACAAATCTTGCTTGATACATTCCTGGGTTCTAGGCATATGAGAATGAAGTGTGCTGGACAAGGATCGAACCCGTAACTGCAGCATAGGACTCGAGAATGATGAACTTATTTCACACTTGACTTATAAAAGATTAGTTAGTATTGTAGTGTTCAAATTGGCTGCTAAAATAAGAAAAGTCTGACCCCCAATCATTGCCTTGCATTGGCTGTGGAACAAGTTCCTCCAACTTTGACATCTATGTGCATCTCTGTGAATATAGTGTTCTGCACAAGAAATGAACACATGGCCCTGGTTGAGGATCAAACCCATGATGACTTTCCAATCCGGAGTCAGATACTCGACCTCTAAACCACATACTCCACAAAATCTGGTAAATGATAAATTGGTCATTTTGAGAAGGGCTAGATAGTAGGTTCTGGTTTGGTATCAAACCCATGATGACCTGCTGATCCTGGGCCAGATACTCTACCAGTAGACCACATAGGGGAGGCAAACATAGTTTAAAAAGACAAGTTTATAACATTTAGCTATAAATACTCTACATAAATAATCCTGAAGAAAACAGTTTAATGTAATTCTAGGGATGATTGTTATCACATATTTTATTGTAAAAAGTTGCTTTCGAGAAAATCTTTCTAAATTTAGAATTTTACGTTTCAATTTGTTGAATATTTATGCTTTTAAAACTAGTTTACACATATGTTTGTTTCAGTGTATGATATGGTACCCCACCTAACGGCAGTGCTGGGAACCATGTTGCCAATGTTGGGCATGGCCAAACAGGATAATATGAGATGGGTACTCACTTCAGGTAATATATTCTGTCAGATGGTAAAGTCATGAAATAATGTAATTATGACTGACAGTACTTATTTCATGGCTTTTGACGGTTCTGTTTTTTTAAGCAACAAAACAAGAATGTTCAACTAGTTCTATACTCATTCCAATGAGCTGTGACAAATTGTTGTACAGTGCTGTTAGGTAATATTCTGCACAGACTAAATTTACTTATTAAAAAAATTAACAGAGAATGTTTTGTAAGGATTGAACAGTAATTATTACTCTGGTTTGTTATTTTTTTCCAAACCAATTTTTATTCAGTAAACATTCTGAAATTAGTTTAGAAGAAATCTATCTTTTTTTTTTCTCCAAATCCACAATTTTTTTAGCTAATTTTACGTAAAATCAACTCTGTGCCAAATGTTTATTATTTATCAAAACACACTACTGTGTATTTACGAAGGAAAACTTCTCAAAAAGACCTGTCAATCTGTAACCTGGTTCAAAACATATAAAACTTAGCTAGTACCAGTATATCAAAAGAATAGGTGTGTCGACTGTTTTTAGAAAAGTTGTATGATTTTTCTGAGATGATGTAACATAATATGCTCAGAATTAGCAAATGTACAGAAATACCTGACCCAGCTGAAACATATCTCAATTCTGCCTTTATGTCTTTGTCTGTGTGCGTTCAAAACAGAATCAAGATTTGATGACATGAAAGTTAATTGTACAAACAATATATGCTCATATTGACTTGTGTACAAAACAATAGATAGTTTTATACACTGGTGGTTTTGTTTTTTTTTTGTTTTTTTTTATTTCAATCACTGAAAAGTAATCCATTTAATCACCCTGTAATAGGTCTGTGAGGGTTGGGGTGGGCCATCCCTCAACAAACTGTACAAATATATGTATCAGTCAAGTTGTAACATACATTCATATATATATATACACTTGTTGTTTTGTTTTCCCAGCTGTTTCTAAGTTCAGTGAGGCAATAATTGATTACATTGCCAACATCGATAAAGCACCAGATTCAACAGTGAAGAAAGAAATGTTCTCTTCGGAAATCTTCTCTGCTTATGATATCATATTTAATGTGTGGCTGCAGTCCAAAGAAGTTAAGGTAAATATTTGATTTAATGGCATGGTTACAATCATTTCTCTTGTTTTTTACTAATCTATTTAACCCTTTACATCATATAGACGCCTTTGGACACCTCTGATATAGAAGGCCTTTGAATTATTGGGCGAATTATGTTTATATTAACTGACAGAGTGGAAAACAGTGCAGGAAGTGTTCAGATTGCTTGTTACGAGCAATATGAACTCTTCCTGCATTGTTTTCAAAGGCTTTCTGTGATTGGTGTGGGAAAACGAGTATCTATGGAGTAAAGGGGTAAGTATGATTTCAAAGTAAAGTCAGAGATTTTGTAAATCAGTCCTGAGTACTGGGTGCTGATTTTGAAAGGCTATCTGGTCAACCACAGGATCAAACCCACAACTTCTGACATCAGCAACCGATACATTAACCACAACACCATAGCCACACTAATTGTTTGATGTATTAGCTCAGACAATGCAAATTAGCTGATAGATATGTTTGCTGCAAACATTTGCTTAAATTAGCAAGCACTTTAAAGAGCATTTTGCTTGTACTAAATGTGAAATTGAGGAATCGTTTGTTTTTTTAATGACCCTAAAATTTTGCTTTTCTGTCACACTGCTCAATCAAATGACTCTTAAAGTGCTCCAATTAGCCTATTGAACCTCACCATATTGGGGACAAAAATGACCCCCAATTTCAAAGTATGAGGAAAAACACTAAGGAATGTGTTGAAATAGTCTGATGTGTGCTGTATTGTTGTGTATCATTAGTGTTTATAATTTCAAATTGCATACAGCTCAGTTTTTCTTTAGGATAACATGGATAATTTTATTTTTCTTTAATTGATGATTTTTACTTTATCTCTATTCCGTTGTGTAGCTGCGATTAACTATCGTGGAGGCACTAGGTCACATGACCCATCTGATGGCGCGAGACAAGCTGGAAGAACAGTTGCCACGGATACTAGCTGGAATTCTGGGATTGTACAAACGCCATCCAGAACCACTGCACATAACACAGGTTTGCTTTGAGTTTAAACCATCAGTCTCGTCAAGCATCTATATTTTCATGTCAAATTTTTTACAAGTACAATAAAACTTTTGTAATTGGTCACCTCTATTAAGCAGCCAACTGTCTTAAACAACCATGTTTTCTATTTCCGATTTCTATGCTTTCAGAGTAAATTAACCTGTATTAAGCAACAACCTGTCTTAAATGGTCACCTGACTGGCTGCTTAAGACAAGCTTGACTGTACATGTTATTGTAAAATACCATATTATGTTATAAAGGAGGTATATTGTGAAAATCATACATAGACATGGCTCAGTTAGCTCAGTGGGTAGCATGTCTATCAATCCAGGGGTCTTGAGTTCCAATTCTCGCCAGGCCAAAGTCTCCGTGATGATTGATTTAGGACATTGCATCTCGATGTCTTTTGTCTCTCATCATTGATTCAAGTGAGAAAGTAGCTAATGATTGGTGTTCTGAAATATTGGTTAACCCTATGCCTCTCAGAGACGACTTTTCACGCATGTATCGATAGCCTCTCAGAGACGACTTTCCACGCCTCTATCGATAGCCTCATGATCATGACAAATCCCGCCTTTATCGATAGCCTCATGATCACGACAATTCAATCGCAAAAATAACATGCATAAACTTCATTTTCTGCGAAGGAAGTTTACATTTGTGTAAAATAACATTTCCCCAAGTAAAATTACCCATGACATCATAGTGTTACTATTTAAAGTTTTTATAAAAATAGCGTCCAATCGGACATACGGGTCAAGCGAGATCAAGCGAGGTCATCGCCCAGTCGCATTATGTAAAGTGCTAGAATTTTCCATGATTTGCGCGGGAATCTAAAAATAAATTGGGGTCAGATACAATTTTCTGAAAACAGAAGCAGTCTATTTTTGTGTTTTTGGAAATGTGCATCCCGTGTGACCTTTGACAGAAAATAAAACTATGTTAACACGCATCTGACTTTCGGCACACTTTTGAAGTTGTTGTGTTTTCACAGCTGACACAAATTCATGGGTATATCATAGTGTCAAACTGACCAAACAGGGGGCAATAAATCACTGATATTAGTAAGATTTTGCCAATTAAAGATCAAATAAGAATCCCGCTGTGTTTGAAAGATCGAACAATTTTTTTTCAATCGGGTATTTAATTAGAAACATACCCGCATACTCGTAAATAAATTTATACATTGTAAGGTTTTTAAATTAACGCTTCAAAAGCAATTTAACTGTATTTTCATAATAAATAAAATTCTTACCGTATTAAAATGAAAAGTTGTTTTCTCGCTAGTATCGTAACTGATGGGATAATTTTTAATAAAGATTAATATTATTTCCATAGCATACGCATAAACAACAACCATAATGCATGTATTTATTAAATCATGCACATGTTTTATACACGGTGTCTACACAATTGCTATAAAATTATCCTAAATTTGGAACGGTGTGTTAAGTTTTAAATGTCACATTTCAGTGACGTCGGCGTGTACAAATAAAATACCAAAAATATGAAAAGAAATAGGTCATACATGAAAACAGAAATTGGAATTTGCATCAGATTTTTTTATACGCAACTTTGTTTCCATTGTTTATGGAATTTTACTGTCACATGAGGTCACCAATAAACACTAGATTTGTGTTGTGTTTTATTATGTAGATCTAGTTTACGTATACATTTAAATGTTATGTTTATTTCATTTAAAAAAATAAAACTAACATTTAGATATAGATCTAGTTTTGATTGCTGTACATGTTTCTTTTTTTTATTTCTGGAAATGAAATAAACCAAAAAAGTAAATTTTATGCATAAATTTTTACTTCCTCTTATTTTCTTTTCCTATATTTCTTTAATATTTGCCTTACATTTTTAAACTTAACACTGTGACAAAGAGAATTAATTTCTCTACAAAGTTTCCATATACCAAAAAAGCAGAAAATGAAGTCTTAATGTTGGAAATATGTGTTAAAGTAGCAAGGTGTCAAATTATCAACATGTTCCTAATACCTTCATGGGGACAGTGTAATCTGGCTATCATTACCTAAGCGTGACAGATACTGAGATAAGGAGTACACAGTATTGGTTAGCATGGTTGATATGATAATACCTATATGAGGCAGAGGGTTAACCTTCCTGGATCGCAGGATAATTAGGTTAATTCATCATCTGTTAACCCTCGAAGGCATTAAAAATTACATTAGTTATTCAAACAAAGGATCTTTCTGCACACAGGGTCTCTGCAGTCTGTTGGATGCAGTTTGTGAGGAGGGTAGTACCATTCTGGAGCCACACCTGGAGCATGTGCTTAATGCTCTCTTTCCCCAGGTAAGTCTTAGTGTTGCATTTCGTCCAGAAGCCTGTTTTTTCTGCAAAGTCTTGTGGAAGCTTGGTCAGTCACCAGTAAAACATAACAATTTCTAGGATTCATATACAAACACATTTTAAAGCTGAAATATTAAACTCGGTCTTAAATCTTAGAGTATTAATGAAGATTTGAGGTAAAAGGTTACTGATATTTACGCCCGAGGGTTCAATTAAGGAACACTTGTCATTTTAATAATTTTTTTCTTTTTTTAAATGGAAATGATTTTGCCTATATCTTCACAGAAGCATTGTTTGGTGAAGACGGTTCAAATTTGTAAAAATGACTGAGTTCCACTGTCTTAAGGGGTCAGGAGAGGCCCCAAAAGGGTAAAATTTGGGAATTACAAAAATCGTTTTCTTAAGAACCGGTATGTCAGATTTGTTCATGTTTGGCATAAATTATCCCTATGTGTAGGGGTTTGATTGTAGATAACAATTTAGGGGCTAAAATTTATAGGGTCCCTGTAAGGAGACTTTTACATAGGAATATTATAGGGAAAATTGTCATGACCCCGGCGGCGTCGGTGTCGTCGTCGTCATCGTCTGTAGACACCCAGGTTAAACTTTTGCGTACAAGTTTCAGATATCTATGCAACCATTCATTGGATGTCAATGAAACTTTGCATGTGTGTTTACCATCATCAATGCAACACACAAAGACAAAAACCATAACTCTGGATTGCATTTTGGCATAGTTATAGCCCTTTTTGGACTTAGAGACCCAGGTTAAACTTTGCGTTTAGTTGCGTACAAGTTTCACATATCTATGCAACCACTATTGGATGTCAATGAACCTTCACATGTGTGTTCACCATCATCAATGGAACACACACAGACATAAAACATAACTCTTGGTTGCATTTTGGCACAGTTATGGCCCTTTTTCGACTTAATTTTTCAGGTTAAAGTTTTTTATCACACAAGATATCTATGCAACCATTCATTGGATATGAATGAAACTTTGCATGTGCGTTCACCATCATCATTGAAACACACAGAGACAAAAACAATAACTCTGGGTTGCATTTTGGCACAGTTATGGCCCTTTTTTAACTTAACTTTTCAGGTTAAATTTTTCTATCACGTAAGATACCTATGCAACCACTCATTGGATATGAATGAAACTTTGCATGTGTGTTCACCATCATCATTGAAACACATAGAGACAAAAACCATAACTCTGGGTTGCATTTTGGCACAGTTATGGCCCTTTTTTTACTTAATTTTTCAGGTTAAAGTTTTTTATCACTTAAGATATCTATTCAACCACTCATTGGATGTGAATGAAACTTCACATGTGTGTTCACCATCATCAATGGAACACACAGAGACAAGAACCATAACTCTGGATTGCATTTTTGCACAGTTATGGCCCTTTTTGGACTTAGACACCAAGGTTAAACTTTGCATTTAGTTGCGTTTAAGTTTAAGATATCTATGCAACCACTCATTGGATGTCAATGAACCTTCCCATGTGTGTTCACCATCATTAATGAAACACACAGAAACAAAAACCATAACTCTGGATTGCATTTTGGCACAGTTATGGCCCTTTTTTTACTTATTTTTCAGGTTAAAGTTTTTTATCACGTAAGATATCTATGCAACCATTCATTGGATGTGAATGAACCTTCACAGAGGCAAGCTTTGTTGTCTTCTGACAGCTCTTGTTTTCATTTTGCATCCATGTGTACAAAAGAACTTCTTTTTAAAATTTGAATCATTTCTGCTCATAACAAATCGCTAACAGTGGGTGATTGAAGTTCTGACAAATTAAAGGGCTGGGTTGTATAAGGGTTCTGTACAGGGGACTATATTTTTTACGGATGAATGGTATGGGAATTTAAAGTATTTCCTTTTCATAGCAATTAAGTTTTTGTTCAGTATGGGTGTGGTGGGGGTATTTATCCATAAGTTGTTAAGACAACCCCCACAAAGAGGGTAAATATTGTGGAATTTCAAAAAGTGCTATGGCCACTATGAGTCAGTATAGCATCATCAGGCCATCTTGGGCCTCTTGTTGAGTTGAGCATTGAAAATGTTTAATAACCTTGGATGCTGCCTATCTCTGTTATTAAGTCAATGTTATGACAGATGAAACTCAGTTTCTGACCTGCATTATGATATATGTTGTAGGTATTCGCTCCTATAGATTACAACAACCCATTGAACATGAAAAACCACAATGAAGTGCTTCGTTGTTTTGCAATCTTAGGTAAGATTTTTTACTTTTTTTTCCAAAGATAGTAATTGATTAAGTTGTATGATCAAGTTGATCTGAATTTTATTTTTCAATGAAAATTGTTGTCATGAATTGATTCCATTGTATACTGACAGGATTAAATGCCACATTATTAAACTATTGTAAGCAGTATTAACAGCTTTAGTCCAAACACTATTTGTGAGATAGTTTGTGTAAATGAATCAGGACCCGCCCCATTGGTGCAGTAAGGTACCAAGTGTATATGAAATAAGAAGGCATTTGGTACCTTTTTGCACCAGTGGGGCGAGGTATTCTTTCACCAATAAAACTGGATGTATAATCTGTAAAGTATGGAAAATGTCATTAATCCCATTTAAAACAATATTAAAAGACAAAAGCAGTTGTAACATAGTGATCAGATACTTAAATAACAATTTTCTGTCATTTATTATATTCTACTGAAAGTAACAGGTTCTGTATTTCATGAATTGACAAAGTCATTGCAAGAATGGAAAGATGATAATGACAGCTTTCTCCGAGAGATTATTGAATGTCATATTTGTCTATTATTTTGTGGAGCACGTTATCCAGTGGTAGAGTATTGTACCCAGGATTGGAGAATTATGGGTTCGGTCCTCCATTATGGCTGTGTATAGTTTCCATGAACAAGACAATTAATGCTCATATGCTTAGTACTGGTTCTACCCAGGAAGATTTTGAGCATGATTTGTCTTAAGTTGTAAAAACTTGTTTCAAACTTGATGTAAATTAAACAAGTTTAAAAATAAACTATATTTATCACAGCACGGTCGTTTTCCGGCAAGTTGACTGGTATCCTGCTGCAGAAACTTGATCAGAATAATGAAAAAGTGAAGCTGGGCATATTGACAATATTTAAGCATCTCATTAATGCTGCTGGTAAGTTATATTGAGGCACAGTCTGTGGGCATATTGACATTATCCAAGCATCTCATTAATGCTGCTGGTAAGTTATATTGAGACACAGTCTGTGGGCATATTAGCATTATTCAAGCATCTCATTAATGCTGCTGGTAAGTTATATTGAGACACAGTCTGTTGGCAAATTGACATTATCAAGCATCTCATTAATGCTGCAGGTAAGTTATATTGAGACACAGTCTGTGGGCATATTGACATTATTCAAGCATCTCATTAATGCTGCTGGTAAGTTATATTGAGACAAAGTCTGTGGGCATATTGACATTATTCAAGCATCTCATTAATGCTGCTGGTAAGTTATATTGAGACACAGTCTGTGGGCATATTGACATTATTCAAGCATCTAATTAATGCTGCTGGTAAGTTATATTGAGACACAGTCTGTGGGCATATTGACATTATTAAAGCATCTCATTAATGCTGCTGGTAAGTTATATTGAGACAAAGTCTGTGGGCATATTGACATTATTCAAGCATCTCATTAATGCTGCTGGTAAGTTATATTGAGACACAGTCTGTGGGCATATTGACATTATTCAAGCATCTCATTAATACTGCTGGTAAGTTATACTGAGACACAGTCTGTGGGCATATTGACATTATTCAAGCATCTCATTAATGCTGCTGGTAAGTTATACTGAGACAAAGTATGTGGCCATATTAAAATTATTCAAGCATCTCATTAATGCTGCTGGAAGTTATACTGAGACACAGTCTGTGGGCATATTGACATTATTCAAGCATCTCATTAATGCTATTGGTAAGTTATATTGAGACACAGTCTGTGGGCATATTGACATTATTCAAGCATCTCATTAATGCTGTTGGTAAGTTATACATAGACACAGTCTGTGAGCATATTGACATTATTCAAGCATCTCATTAATGCTGCTGGTAAGTTATATTGAGACAAAGTCTGTGGGCATATTGACATTATTCAAGCATCTCATTAATGCTGCTGGTAAGTTATATTGAGACACAGTCTGTGGGCATATTGACATTATTCAAGCATCTCATTAATGCTGCTGGTAAGTTATATTGGGACACAGTCTGTCGGCTTATTGACATTATTCAAGCATCTCATTAATGCTGCTGGTAAGTTATATTGTGACAAAGTCTGTGGGCATATTGACATTATTCAAGCATCTCATTAATGCTGCTGGTAAGTTCTATTGAGACACAGTCTGTGGGCATATTGACATTATTCAAGCATCTCATTAATGCTGCTGGTAAGTTATACTGAGACACAGTCTGTGAGCATATTGACAATATTTAAGCATCTCATTAATGCTGCTGGTAAGTTATATTGAGACACAGTCTGTGAGCATATTGACATTATTCAAGCGTCTCATTAATGCTGCTGGTAAGTTATATTGAGACACAGTCAGTGGGCATATTGACATTATTCAAGCATCTCATTAATGCTGCTGGTAAGTTATATTGAGACAAAGTCTGTGGGCATATTGACATTATTCAAGCATCTCATTAATGCTGCTGGTAAGTTATATTGAGACACAGTCTGTGGGCATATTGACATTATTCAAGCATCTCATTAATGCTGCTGGTAAGTTATATTGAGACACAGTCTGTGGGCATATTGACATTATTCAAGCATCTCATTAATGCTGCTGGTAAGTTATATTGAGACACAGTCTGTGGGCATATTGACATTATTCAAGCATCTCATTAATGCTGCTGGTAAGTTATACTGAGACACAGTCTGTGAGCATATTGACATTATTCAAGCATCTCAATAATGCTGCTGGTAAGTTATACTGAGACAAAGTCTCTGGGCATATTGACATTATTCAAACATCTCATTAATGCTGCTGGTAAGTTATATTGAGACACAGTCTGTGGGCATATTGACATTATTTAAGTATCTCATTAATGCTGCTGGCAAGTTATACTTAGACACAGTCTGTGGGCATATTGACATTATTCAAGCATCTCATTAATGCTGCTGGTAAGTTATATTGAGACACAGTCTGTTGGCATATTGACATTATTCAAGCATCTCATTAATGCTGCTGGTAAGTTATACTGAGACACAGTCTGTGGGCATATTGACACTATTTAATCATCTCGTTAATGCTGCTGGTAAGTTATACTGAGACACAGTCTGTGGGCATATTGACATTATTCAATCATCTCATTAATGCTGCTGGTAAGTTATACTGAGACACAGTCTGTGGGCATATTGACACTATTCAAGCATCTCATTAATGCTGCTGGTAAGTTATATTGAGACACAGTCTGTGGGCATATTGACATTATTCAAGCATCTCATTAATGCTGCTGGTAAGTTATATTGAGACACAGTCTGTGGGCATATTGACATTATTCAAGCATCTGATTAATGCTGCTGGTAAGTTATATTGAGACACAGTCTGTGGGCATATTGACATTATTCAAGCATCTCATTAATGCTGCTGGTAAGTTATATTGAGACACAGTCTGTGGGCATATTGACATTATTCAAGCATCTCATTAATGCTGCTGGTAAGTTATATTGAGACACAGTCTGTGGGCATATTGACATTATTCAAGCGTCTCATTAATGCTGTTGGTAAGTTATACTGAGACACAGTCTGTTGGCATATTGACATTATTCAATCATCTCATTAATGCTGCTGGTAAGTTATATTGAGACACAGTCTGTTGGCAAATTGACATTATTCAAGCATCTCATTAATGCTGCTGGTAAGTTATATTGAGACACAGTCTGTGGGCATATTTACATTATTCAAGCATCTCATTAATGCTGCTGGTAAGTTATACTGAGACACAGTCTGTGGGCATATTGACATTATTTAAGTATCTCATTAATGCTGCTGGTAAGTTATACTGAGACACAGTCTGTGGGCATATTGACATTATTCAAGCATCGCATTAATGCTGTTGGTAAGTTATACTGAGACACAGTCTGTGGGCATATTGACATTATTTAATCATCTCATTAATGCTGTTGGTAAGTAATACTGAGACACAGTCTGTGGGCATATTGACATTATTCAATCATTTCATTAATGCTGCTGGTAAGTTATATTGAGACACAGTCTGTGAGCATATTGACATTATTCAAGCATCTCATTAATGCTGCTGGTAAGTTATATTGAGACACAGTCTGTGGGCATATTGACATTATTCAAGGATCTCATTAATGCTGCTGGTAAGTAATATTGAGACACAGTCTGTGGGCATATTGACATTATTCAAGCATCTCATTAATGCTGCTGGTAAGTTATAATGAGACAAAGTCTGTGGCCATATTGACATTATTCAAGCATCTCATTAATGCTGTTGGTAAGTTATACTGAGACACAGTCTGTGAGCATATTGATATTATTCAAGCATCTCATTAATGCTGCTGGTAAGTTATACTGAGACACAGTCTGTGAGCATATTGACATTATTTAAGTATCTCATTAATGCTGCTGGCAAGTTATACTTAGACACAGTCTGTGAGCATATTGACATTATTCAAGCATCTCATTAATGCTGCTGGTAAGTTATACTGAGACACAGTCTGTTGGCAAATTGACATTATTCAAGCATCTCATTAATGCTGCTGGTAAGTTATATTGAGACACAGTCTGTGAGCATATTGACATTATTCAAGCATCTCATTAATGCTGCTGGTAAGTTATACTGAGACAAAGTCTGTGAGCATATTTACATTATTCAAGCATCTCATTAATGCTGCTGGTAAGTTATATTGAGACACAGTCTGTGGGCATATTGACATTATTCAAGCATCTCATTAATGTTGCTGGTAAGTTATACTGAGACACAGTCTGTGGGCATATTGACATTATTCAAGCATCTCATTAATGCTGCTGGTAAGTTATACTGAGACACAGTCTGTGGGCATATTGACATTATTTAAGTATCTCATTAATGCTGCTGGCAAGTTATACTTAGACACAGTCTGTGAGCATATTGACATTATTCAAGCATCTCATTATTGCTGTTGGTAAGTTATACTGAGACACAGTCTGTGAGCATATTGACATTATTCAATCATCTCATTCATGCTGCTGGTAAGTTATACTGAGACACAGTCTGTTGGCATATGGACATTATTCAAGCATCTCATTAATGCTGCTGGTAAGTTATACTGAGACACAGTCTGTGAGCATATTGACATTATTTAAGTATCTCATTAATGCTGCTGGCAAGTTATACTTAGACACAGTCTGTGAGCATATTGACATTATTCAAGCATCTCATTAATGCTGCTGGTAAGTTATACTTAGACACAGTCTGTGAGCATATTGACATTATTCAAGCATCTCATTAATGCTGCTGGTAAGTTATAATGACACAGTCTGTGGGCATATTGACATTATTCAAGCATTTCATTAATGCTGTTGGTAAGTTATATTGAGACACAGTCTGTGGGCATATTGACATTATTCAAGGATCTCATTAATGCTGCTGGCAAGTTATACTTAGACACAGTCTGTGAGCATATTGACATTATTCAAGCATCTCATTAATGCTGCTGGTAAGTTATATTGAGACACAGTCTGTGGGCATTGACATTATTCAAGCATCTCATTAATGCTGTTGGTAAGTTATATTGAGACACAGTCTGTGGGCATATTGACATTATTCAAGCATCTCATTAATGCTGCTGGTAAGTTATATTGAGACACAATCTGTTGGCATATTGACATTATTCAAGCATCTCATTAATGCTGCTGGTAAGTTATATTGAGACACAGTTTGTGGGCATATTGACATTATTCAAGCATCTCATTAATGCTGCTGGTAAGTTATACTGAGACACAGTCTGTGGCCATATTGACATTATTCAAGCATCTCATTAATGCTGTTGGTAAGTTATACTGAAACACAGTCTGTGAGCATATTGACATTATTCAAGCGTCTCATTAATTATGTTGGTAAGTTATACTGAGACACAGTCTGTGAGCATATTGACATTATTCAAGCGTGTCATTAATGCTGCTGGTAAGTTATACTGAGACACAGTCTGTGGGCATATTGACATTATTTAATCATCTCATTAATGCTGCTGGTAAGTTATACTGAGACACAGTCTGTGGGCATATTGACATTATTCAATCATCTTATTAATGCTGCTGGTAAGTTATATTGAGACACAGTCTGTGGGCATATTGACATTATTCAAGCATCTCATTCATGCTGCTGGTAAGTTATAATGAGACAAAGTCTGTGGCCATATTGATATTATTCAAGCATCTCATTAATGCTGTTGGTAAGTTATACTGAAACACAGTCTGTGAGCATATTGACATTATTCAAGCATCTTATTAATGCTGCTGGTAAGTTATACTGAGACACAGTCTGTGAGCATATTGACATTATTTAAGTATCTCATTAATGCTGTTGGTAAGTTATACTTAGACACAGTCTGTGAGCATATTGACATTATTCAAGCATCTCATTAATGCTGCTGGTAAGTTATATTGAGACACAGTCTGTTGGCAAATTGACATTATTCAAGCATCTCATTAATGCTGCTGGTAAGTTATATTGAGACACAGTCTGTGGGCATATTGACATTATACAAGCATCTCATTAATGCTGCTGGTAAGTTATATTGAGACACAGTCTGTGGGCATATTGACATTATTCAAGCATCTCATTAATGTTGCTGGTAAGTTATATTGAGACACAGTCTGTTGGCAAATTGACATTATTCAAGCATCTCATTAATGCTGCTGGTAAGTTATATTGAGACACAGTCTGTGGGTATATTGACATTATTCAAGCGTCTCATTAATGCTGCTGGTAAGTTATATTGAGATACAGTCTGTGGGCATATTGACATTATTCAAGCATCTCATTAATGCTGCTGGTAAATTATATTGCAACACAGTCTGTGGGCATATTGACATTATTCAAGCATCTCATTAATGCTGCTGGTAAGTTACATTGAGACACAGTCTGTGGGCATATTGACATTATTCAAGCATCTCATTAATGCTGCTGGTAAGTTATATTAAGGTGGGGGATGTAAGTATTATTAATTGTAGTAAGTATTAAAATTGCTATTTGATTGAATTGCTTTAATACATGTACATTTTAAATTAATATGTTATGAACCGTAAACTCTTAAAATATATTTCATAAAATAACATTCATGTTGCATCTTTATTCCAGTTATTATACCAATTAAAATCTTATCTTCGTTTTAGTTTTGCAACAACCTTGCTTTAATACAAGTTTGATGATAATCTAGTCAATATATTTTTAATATATTATAGCACCTTCAATGGAGGATAAAAAAGAAGTGGTTTTGTCAGGGTTGAAAGGGATAGCACAGGAACACAATAACAAAGTGAGTGGAATATTTCAGCATATATGCTTTAATAAAGAATAAGGAAACATATAATTTAATGTACATTCTGTGTGCATATTTCATTTTGTATAATGAAATGTCTATGTGCATGCCTTAGAATTAACATTAAGCATTACCACTTTGCTTTTATGCTCTTACCTTTCAAAGAATTGCAAAGGGTCATTAAGCATAACCCTGTCTCCACTACTCATGTGTACAGGCATCCATCTGTGTGTCATTCAGTCATTGGTTTCTGACTTCTTAAAGAGTTTATGTATTTATTTAATGTTTAGTTTGTAGCTGTGTAGTTATAAAACACGGGCCAAATTTGATATTTGTCAATGTCAGTAAAAAATTTCAAGAGTAATAGTCCTTTTTTTTAACTTAATATTTTTGGTAAAATTTACCGACATGTAATACGGACATCTGTGTCCTTTGGCAAGTTTTTAGTTTAAATATATTTGATTAACAAAACAGCAAAAGTTGGGCCTGTAGTTGACCACATGTTGCATTATGACATCAAAACTGTTATGTTTTCGACGTCATAGTCAATGGCAAAGTTGATTTTGTCCAGAATTATACCTAAGCTCAAACAGATGTACATGGGTATACGTTTGTAGGAAATTTATTGTAGTACAAAATTCTATATTATATATGTAAGCAACGATTGAACAAACTATAAAACTATCTACTAAGTTATAGTTAAAATTTGATTTTATTTGAACTAGGTTAAGAAGGTGTTTGCTCAGGTGGTAATAGCGATGGGACATCACAATTACATGGAATTAGAAGGAGGGACACAGATGATCGAGTTTGTTGTCACGCAATGCTCCCTGCTTGAAGATCCTCCGGTAATTGCTTCTTTATACATTTTTTCTGCCACATTCACTGCTTGGCCTTCATCCACCAACTGCCAGTGATGCAGATCGGCAGTTGCATGGATACCCCGGTACATTGTAATGCCATTTAAGTTCAAGTACATATGTTAATGAAATGAAAATGGAAATAAAAAATATGATGTATATTGAATATGTTCTGAAAGTTTAATACTCATAAGAGCATTAGTAAATAGTAATAAATGTAGAAGCTCAAGTACATATATACCATTTTTAAATATTTTCTTGGAAATATATTTGGCACTGGGAAGTATTTTATCTGAGGAATTTGGCAGCAAAAGAGTTAAAATACACATGCAACAAATGATTATCATAACTAATATACCGGTGGTTAAAATATTTTTCTTTCTTTATACACAGAAAGATTTTAATAACACAATACTTGAATAAATTTATGGAATAAAGTATAGCTGTGGTGGAGGATCAAACCACTGACCCTCCAATCATGGGTTTGGGGCTCTTCTACTGGCCCACACACTCAACAAAAAAGTTGTTCCTCTTTAAGAACAGATGCCTTCACTTACAATTGTCTTATATATAATTTATTATTTTAGGGAACAAAGAGGTCACCTGACCCTGATCATGTGACAAATCAGCAGTTGCGCCACATGTGTGACAACGTTCTACAGCTGCTTACCAACACAGTTGAACAGATGGAATCAGTAAGAGCTCTTACCTTAAAATTTAACATTTCTCTTGTTAAATTACAAATACCTTTAATATGGAATTTCATGTTACATGTAATAGGACTGTATAAAAGAGTTTCGTTAATATTGAAAACAGGTGACTGGGATCAATTATTTCTGAAAGATTTAAATGATAGTCACCTCTTTATTGTTAATTATTTGATAAGCAGCTTATGTACAGAATTGCTAAGACCTATATGACATGTCTACTGAGACTGCCGGGTAGTTTAAGTAATATGATCAAGTGCATGTTTCAGTTTATAAAATATATTGTAAGCCAGTCTAATTATGAATCGTGAAGGAACTTACCACCCCATCTTGCACACCACCCCATCTTGCACATGTATTAACAAAGTGCTTAAATTCAATATTGCAGGTTCTGTGGCCATACTTGCTGGAGCTTGTAGTTCCGGAAAAGTACACAGAAGCTGCCGGTGTGGTGTGTCGTTGCCTAGCAACCATTGCCAGTAAGAAGCGAGAAGAACATGCTGATGATTATGACTTGGATTACGACACGCAAGGTACTGGTTTTTTAATAAGTTTAGTTCAGACTTGGTTTAAATTTAGAATGGTCTAATGTGCGGTCATCTAATTATCACTTACCTTTCACTGCTAAGGTCGTATGTTAGAGTCCTGCTCTGTCCAAAAACTTTATTTGAGAAAGTTAGCCAGTACCTTGCAGAAAGGACAGGGTTCTACTCAGATTCATTCTGAGGTCTTCTTCCGCTAATAAAACTGGATATGACATATATTACCTGAAATGTGTTGAAAATTGCATTAAACTACATTAAAAAAAAATACACAAATAAAATTTTTTGTTTTAACATAAGGATTTTACATAGATTGTAAAACAAGTTCTTACAACTTCACCAGTCATTCTTGGTGTCCTCCATTGATTAAGTGTGGCCTGGTTAGCTCAGTCAGCAACACGTCTAACTATCAATCCAGGGGTCGTGAGTTCAAATCACAACCGGCCACAATCTCTGTGACGATTGAAGAGAGTCTCATTAGTCTCTCATCACTGAATTAGGTGAGAATGTTATCTGTTACTTATGTATATTGGTATGTGTGAGTACTGATTAACCTTCCAGGATCCCAGGAGAGGGTGGTTAAGTTACCTGATCATCTGTTGGTCCTTGATGCTAGGCAATAAAATGATGCTAAATATTCAAACAAATCCATTGATTTATTTGATTTGGCATTAGCTGGACTCTGTTTCAGTTATTTTTTTTAAGGATTTACAGTAATACTTTAACATCAACATTTTGTATACTTCGTCACTGCACAAACATAATTATTCTGTTAAATATGTTTATTTTTAATATTACAGCAAATCTTCCAAAACCAGCAGCTGTGATAGCCAGACTTATGGTAAGTAACATTTAGCAGGATTATTATTTTGATACAAATGTATTCAGTATTTGAAAAAATATCATGAAAAATACATGTATTGTTGAAAAATAACACCCATTGTTTTTGTTTATTGATATATATCAGATTTCATGGATACTTGTTAAAAGCTATTGTTGGAATGTGTAAATTTGTCTATTATTTCACATAAGCTATCTGAACATATCTCCGTATTAATAAGATGGTCATGAATACGGTAAGCAGAAAATATATAGAGGCAATGTTCGGTTTAAACATGTTTTTTTCCAAAAATTATGTACAAGATATTCCACAATATACATTATCAAGAGGATTGAAACAAAAGAAAATAATACTTACTATTATGGCTTCTTTCCTCAGATAATGGTGAAAGATGAATGTTCACACATCCTTATATTAAACATTGTGAGAATTACTTCTAGGGCAATGTGAAAATAACGGTTTGAATGGCTTTTTAGAGAACATAAAAGTTTGTCAGATGCTTGCTGAATGTCAGTTGTTCTACTCAAATTCATTCCAAGATCTTCCTCCACCAATAATACTAGCATGTTCGGAGACGCCCGGCTGTCTATTCCGATACTCCTCATCCACCATGAAGAATGGATAATATCGGTATGAGTAATCGATGATGTGATACTGTGTGCATTTTAAAAACTGTCATTTGTTTAATTTATCAAGAAACTCCATTAACCCCCCCCCCCCCCCCTTTCCCACCCCCACACACACACACACACATAATACACAAAAATACAAAATGTTTACAAATGTTTAAAAAATATAGTTTTCCAAACAAGCAAATACCGACGATGAGCTTTGATATCAAAATGGAGCTTCATAAATTTTACCGGTTGATTTGATACATGCAGGTGCTAGCTGGGTGGCCACAGCATGGCCGACAACGTGGGATACATGTGCTAAATCTGATGCAGAGCTTGTCCCCAAATCTGCATGACGGTCTGGTAGAACTCTGGGATACTGTTGTCCCAAAACTGGTGCAGTATCTAGAAGGTAAGTGCACGTGTCTATTTTTATTTAATTTTTTAGAAGTTGCTAATTAATTTAAAGTATTGGTGGGCAGACATCACTATTTTATGTTATGTGCATGTTAAGGTCATATTTCAAAGGAGTAGCGTGGCATAGTAGTTCACAATACTTGCTCAAAGACCCATTGGCAGGATTTTCATTTTAAAATCAAACAACAGATTGAAAGAGTAAAACAACAGATCAGGCGGGGGGGTCAAAGGGGCAAATGTTCAATATTTCTGGAAAAACAACCAATCCAAACCTGATTTTGTCCAATGATTTCAATCGGTAATCGGTTAAAAATGAAAACCCTGCATTGGTCCTTGGTTTAATTCTTGGTTCGATTCCTTGTTGGGTCATGTCTGAAGATTTTCAGATGCTCTCCCATGGTGCCTTATTTTTGCAAGGTACATTAAAAACATGCCATCCTTTGGAGGGGATGTTATCATGTTGTGCAGGGAAAAGAGGTACTATGTGATTATAAAGGTCTCACTGAACTTCCATATTAATCTGCAATGCAAGAGATCCTAAGAACTTGGATATGAGGCTTCTCATTATACTCAAAAGGGTATGTCAAGCAGTACATACATAGATCTTAAGGAAAACAAGGGCCTTCATCACACTTAAAATAAAACTAAAGTGGTAAAGTTACCTTCTATATAAATATTTAGTTCCTACATGATAAAATTTATATTAACATTTGATAAAAAAATGGTCCCAGCTACAACACCTGCTGGGGCATCTCACAATTTTCAAAACATTTCAAGACGAGGTTTCTTTTTGTTAAAAGTAATGTACATTTAGAGAATGAACAAGTTTAAGAGGCAGCCATCATCATCCTTATGAAAGGTTCTTAGACCTGTCAGATCCATAAAAAATTCTGCATATTTGTCTTAGAAAAATTATGACTCATTCAGTAAAAATGTGTGTTTCCCCTAGGTTACCTTGTGCTATGCTCTATAGTCGCCCCTTTACAGTTCATTTAGTACTTAAGAATCATTTGCATCAGTCAATGTTTACTGTAATAAAGACTTTAAAGTCCAATAGTCAGTCAGTTCACTAGTCAATACATCAGTCAATCATTAATATTTATTTTGAAACTTAAAAGTGGAGTAAAACCTTTCATTATTTTTTTCAAATTTTTGAGAAATGATTTATTTTGTAACTTTTCAATCAATGGTTACAGATCCAGATAAACTGGAAAGTTGGTCCCAGAAGAACTGGGAGGACCTTCTGCTGAAGATGTTATCCAAGTCCCTTGATGTTATTGATCATGAAGAATGGATAGCAGAGCTGGGAGAGGCATTTGGTACTCAAATTCCCATGTACGCCAAACATCCAGAGGAAAAGGTGAAGAATGGGGTTTAATGCCATTCAAACACATGACAGGTTATGTGATGGCCTATCTATATTTAGTTTGGTTTAAACACTTTTTATGTGTTTGCCAGTTACTTGTTGAAGGACAGTGGGTCTACTCAGATTCCGTTTCTTGTTTCCCTCCACAAATACAACTGGTTGCTATACATAACCTGGTATGTGTTTGAAATAAGAGTTTGCACCCATTCAAAAATGAATTGAAGTAGTTCCTTTCCAGTTGATTAAAAATGATAAGGTCATCCATGTCTATCTTTTGAAAAATTCACCGGGAACATCCATCTTGTAGCACATCTTGTTCCTTTCTGAAATTCCTTCTTATATACAGCAGAATTATGTGAGCAGTTAATCTGTTTATTTGAGTACAGAACATAAAAACAACAACTTATTTGCAAAATGAATGCCTAGAGAAGCTTAACTTAATGAGACTTAACTAGACTCTGAGTGCCTAGAGAAGCTTAACTTAATGAGTCTTAACTAGACTCTGAGTGCCCAGAGAAGCTTAACTTAATGAGACTTAACTAGACTCTGAGTGCCTAGAGAAGCTTAACTTAATGAGTCTTAACTAGACTCTGAATGCCCAGAGAAGCTTAACTTAATGAGTCTTAACTAGACTCTGAGTGCCCAGAGAAGCTTAACTTAATGAGACTTAACTAGACTCTGAGTGCCTAGAGAAGCTTAACTTAATGAGTCTTAACTAGTCTCTGAGTGCCCAGAGAAGCTTAACTTAATGAGACTTAACTAGACTCTGAGTGCCCAGAGAAGCTTAACTTAATGAGACTTAACTAGACTCTGAGTGCCCAGAGAAGCTTAACTTAATGAGTCTTAACTAGACTCTGAGTGCCTAGAGAAGCTTAACTTAATGAGTCTTAACTAGACTCTGAGTGCCCAGAGAAGCTTAACTTAATGAGACTTAACTAGACTCTGAGTGCCCAGAGAAGTTTAACTTAATGAGACTTAACTAGACTCTGAGTGCCCAGAGAAGCTTAACTTAATGAGACTTAACTAGACTCTGAGTGCCCAGAGAAGCTTAACTTAATGAGACTTAACTAGACTCTTAGCTCCTAGAGAAGCTTAGCTTAATGAGACTTAACTAGACTCTGAGTGCCAAGAAAAGCTTAACTAAATGAGACTGAACTAGACTCTGAGTGCCCAGAGAAGCTTAACTTAATGAGACTGAACTAGACTTTAAGTGCCCAGAAAAGCGTAACTTAATGAGATTGAACAAGACTCTGAGTGCCCAGAAAAGCTTAACTTAATGAGACTGAACAAGAATCTGAGTGCCCAGAAAAGCTTAACTTAATGAGACTGAACTAGACTCTGAGTGCCTAGAGAAGCTTAACTTAATGAAACTTAACTAGACTCTGAGTGCCCAGAAAAGCTTAACTAAATGAGACTGAACAAGACTCAGAGTACCTAAGGAAACTTAATTAAATGAGACTGAACATGACTGAGTGCCCAGAAAAGTTTAACTTAATGAGACTGAACAAGACTATGAGTGCCGAGAGAAGCTTAACTTAATGAGACTGAACAAGACTGAGTGCCTAGAGAAACTTAACTTAATGAGACTTAACTAGATTCTGAGTTCCCAGAAAAGTTTAACTTAATGAGACTGAACTAAACTCTGAGTGCCAAGAGAAACTTAACTTAATGAGACTGAACTAGACTCTGGGTGCCCAGAAAAGATTAACTTAATGAGACTTAACTAGACTCTGAGTGCCCAGAGAAGTTTAACTTAATGAGACTTAACTAAACTCTGAGTGCCCAGAGAAGCTTAACTTAATGAGACTTAACTAGACTCTGAGGGCATAGAAAAGCTTAACTTAATGATACTTAAATATATTCTGAGTGCCCAGAAAGGCTTAACTTAATGAGACTGAACTAGACTCTTAATGCCTAGAGAAACTTAACATAGTGAGACTTAACTAAACTCTGAGTGCCCAGAGAAGCTTAACTGAATGAGACTTAACTAGACTGAGTGCCCAGAGAAGCTTAACTTAATGAGACTGAACTAGACTCTGAGTGCCTAGAGAAGCTTAACTTAATGAGACTGAACTAGACTCTGAGTGCCCAGAGAAGCTTGAAATAGTAAGAATGAGCTAGACTATGTAATATTCATTTCGGGGGGTATATGCATATATATGTCTGTGTTTTAATTGTTTTATGAAACAAAGTACCATGTTTGAGAAATAAATAGTGTGTATCTTTCTTGTCTATTTTTTATGACAATAACATCTTTTGTTTGATCAAATAATGATATTAATATTCAATAATTGTATAACTGATTTAATATTTCTGCAAAAGAGAATATTCTAGGTATTGTTATGCCCCCCCCCCCCCCCCCCCCAAATTTTTTTGGGTGGCATTTAGTAATTGCAGCGTCTGTCTGTCCGGGCACACAATTTTTTATTGTTATTTTTCACAGACCATTTGGGGGGCTTGCGACACTTAACAGTGACATTTCTTGTTTTTAGCATGTTTCTGGATTGTGTAACACATATTGGTTTAAATTTCAATTTGCTACATGTAAAAGAAATTGTATTGTGTACACTAGTTTATTGTTGTTGTTTTGTTTTTTTTATTTAATTTAGAATTTCCTATTCAAATGTATTGGGATTGTTATGAGGAAGTCTACAAAGAAAGATTTTGTGAACAAGATGTTGGATTTGGTGTTTAGCACAGTAAAGCATACAGACCAGACAGAAAGGGAGGTAAGTACAATGTTGTACACCGACCAGACAGAAAGGGAGGTAAGAACAGTGTTGTACATATACCAGACAGAAAGGGAGGTAAGTACAGTCTTGTACATATACCAGACAGAAAGGGAGGTAAGAACAGTGTTGTACACATACCAGACAGAAAGGGAGGTAAGAACAGTGTTGTACATATACCAGACAGAAAGGGAGGTAAGTACAGTCTTGTACATATACTAGATAGAAAGGGAGGTAAGAACAGTGTTGTACACATACCAGACAGAAAGGGAGGTAAGTACAGTGTTGTACATATACTAGATAGAATGGGAGGTAAGTACAGAACTGTACACATACCAGACAGAAAGGGAGGTAAAAACAGTGTTGTACATATACCAGACAGAAAGGGAGGTAAGAACAGTGTTGTACATATACTAGATAGAATGGGAGGTAAGTACAGTCTTGTACATATACCAGACAGAAAGGGAGGTAAGAACAGTGTTGTACATATACCAGACAGAAAGGGAGGTAAGAACAGTGTTGTACATTTACTAGATAGAATGGGAGGTAAGTACAGTCTTGTACATATACCATATAGAAAGGGAGGTAAGAACAGTGTTGTACATATACCAGACAGAAAGGGAGGTAAGAACAGTGTTGTACATATACTAGATAGAATGGGAGGTAAGTACAGAACTGTACACATACCAGACAGAAAGGGAGGTAAGTACAGTCTTGTACACATACCAGACAGAAAGGGAGGTAAGAACAGTGTTGTACATATACTAGATAGAATGGGAGGTAAGTACAGAACTGTACACATACCAGACAGAAAAAAATGTAAGTACAGTCTTGTACACATACCAGACAGAAAGGGAGGTAAGAACAGTGTTGTACATATACCAGACAGAAAGGGAGGTAAGTACAATGTTGTACACCGACCGGACAGAAAGGGAGGTAAGAACAGTCTTGTACATATACCAGACAGAAAGGGAGGTAAGTACAGTCTTGTACATATACCAGACAGAAAGGGAAGTAAGAACAGTGTTGTACACATACCAGACAGAAAGGGAGGTAAGAACAGTGTAGTACATATACCAGGCAGAAAGGGAGGTAAGTACATTATTGTACATATACCAGACAGAAAGGGAGGTAAGTACAGTCTTGTACACATACCAGACAGAAATGGAGGTAAGAACAGTGTTGTACACATACCAGACAGAAAGGGAGGTAAGAATAGTGTTGTACATATACTAGATAGAATAGGAGGTAAGTACAGAACTGTACACATACCAGACAGAAAGGGAGGTAAGTACAGTCTTGTACACATACCAGACAGAAAGGGAGGTAAGAACAGTGTTGTACATATACTAGATAGAATGGGAGGTAAGTACAGAACTGTACACATACCAGACAGAAAGGGAGGTAAGTACAGACTTGTACACATACCAGACAGAAAGGGAGGTAAGAACAGTGTTGTACATATACCAGACAGAAAGGGAGGTAAGTACAGTCTTGTACATATACCAGACAGAAAGGGAGGTAAGAACAGTGTTGTACACATACCAGACAAAAAGGGAGGTAAGTACAGTGTTGTACACATACCAGGCAAAAAGGGAAGTAAACATAATAAATATTGCACATACCAGCCAGAAAGGGAGATAAGTACAGTGTTGTGCATCTCTGAAGAAATTATAGAGCAAGTTAGTTTATTGCGAGAGAGGGAGGGAGGGGAAGATGGAGAGGGAGAGGGAGAGAGAAGGATATAATCAAACCATTTTCTACAAATGAAAAAATAATACATTTTAATTAACTCTCTATTTTTAAGGGTTCTAGTGTATTTTGTACCATGTTTTTTCAAGTTAGTTCTATACGTTGGTGTACACATTTTCATTTCAGGGTTGCGCTATATCACTAGGGTTCTGTGCAACATCTCATCTAGATGCTGTTTTGTCCAAGTTAGAAGCTGTAACAAAAGCAGACTTGACACAGAAAAAATCCTCAGTTTTCAGTTTTATGAAGGTAAAGTTACCATCCATGTATGCTTGAATCCCTGCTTTCTTTATCAAAATGAGGGGTCCTCAATTGCCGAATATTCTAAGGCACCGTCTCAAGATCACTTACACTCTCCTCAAAGGTCATTGGTTCTAGTCACACTCGCTTAAAATAAACTTTATGTGAGAATTTTTGCCAGCTACTTGCGGAAGGACGATGATTCTACTCAGATTCATTCTGAGGGCTTCCTTCATCAATAAAAATGGATATGCAATACATAACCTGAAATGTGTTGAGAATGGCGTCAAACCCCATTCAAAAAAAATTATCAAAAGTATTACATTGTTAATTTAACAACTTGATATCAGTCCAATGAGTAGGTCTGATCACCTCATCGCATGAGAAGAAAAGCCTTGAGCATGATAAGCTGATCTGACGTGTTCACGAGAGACGATACAGTAAAGTAATATTAAGTTGGTTCAGCAATAAACCCTTTATTATTTACCTTTTATATTGTTTTATTTTATTTTAATAATTTTTCAATCATCTATAACAGGTGTCTGATAACTCAGTAGCACTTTTGGCTATCAATCCACGGGTCATGATATAGAATCCCCACTGAGTCACAGCCTACGTTATGATTGATATCAAACATTGCCTCTCATTGTCATTCAGCCAAGACTGCATGCATATGCCATTTTGTAGAATTATTTAACATACAACCAAGATTTAACTTTTAAAAATAATTAATCCTTATAACTTCAGGGAGATTCTAAGTCAGAAGTCGATATAGAGAGAATAAAGGCGACGTTGATGTTGTGCTATGGGTTTGTAGCGTTATATTCCCCACCATCTCTCATTATATCAAGGATGGAGGCAACAATTCTACGTTCCCTCACCCCACACTTTGCCAATGTCAAGGTATGTGAAAACTGCTTTATTTTTATGTAATTTATCAACTTTAAAGTTTAGAACGGACCTGAAATAATTGTTTGTTCATGATTAATATGGATGTCCAGGACTGTACTTTCTCTCTATATATATATCTCTCTTTTACAATATATTGAATCAATCAGTCTACCAGTCATTCAGTGAGTCAATCAATGAATCAATGACAACTTTAAAACTATTATATATATATATATATATATATATATATATATATATATATATTTGAAATCATTTTTCTATTTTGATAGGATACGAGTGTAAAACAGAACCTGATACGAGCGGTGGATCAGATAGGGCAGGCTTTACACCCAGACCACCTTGGACAGACCTACAACTTCACTAACAGAGGAGAATTTCTAACCCATCTGCAAACCTACATGTCACTTGAGAGCACCCAAAGTATCACCAATGAAACAAGAGCACTCGCCATGAAAGCATGCCGGACACTAATGTATCCTTAAAAATGAAAAAAAACAAAAAAAACAGTACCTAATTACATTTCCATTTAATACTACTTGATTGCAACTTATCAAAGAAGCTCGAATCTACTTTACATCATTCCTAAATTATTTTAATGATATTTATTGGTTTTACTCGTATGGTATGGTAGGAAGTGTGCTATTTTTATGCTCAGCAGGTAGCATGCATCAACGGCTTTTCTAAGATCTTATTTTTAATACTGAGATTTAAGCTGAGGAAGTTACTAGCAGGATCGTGAACTAGTTGGTGTGTAAGGCTCAACCAAGGATCAAACCAAAGTCTTCTTGTATGTGACATCAATGTTCTACCAGGAAATCACTCGTTTAGTTTGTATGCACTGCTATTATTTGTAGAAATTGTAGAATTTTAAATAGTGGATTTCTTGAAATTCCTTAACATCTGTTAGCAAACTAGATCCAATCTTGTCAGACGCAGAGCTGTTTGACCTAATAAAGGTTTCCACAGATTGTCTCTTCCCCTTGCCACCAGATGGTGGACCTGTTGCAAAGAAAACCAAGGGAGACCAGCGTGACAACCTAGAAATAGAAGCACTTTTGGAGGCAACATTTGAGACCATGGAAGAGCTGTTGACAGAAATGCTGACAAAAGACTGCTCACCAGCAACTTTTGAATCAATATTCAAGGTAATTGTTTTTATTATATAATTCTTTTATTGATATTTTGTTGAAATGATTGTTTTAAATCATTCATTAAATGTTTACTAAATGTTGGGCGATAGCGTAATGAATAGAGTATTGACCGCTCACGCCAGACATTGTTAATATGAAGAACATGTGGACACAGATGATCAAGATTGATGAAGTAACTTATTGATGAAGTAAACATTCATCTTAAATGAGTAATCAGATCAAACATTGTTATCAGTCATTACAGAGACTGTGTTTGGGCAGAGATTTGAACTTGCGACCCCTGGATTTCTAAATACAAAGCATTCTGTATAGCAACACATTGATAGTGATATTATAAAAATGGAATTCAGGTGTACTCAAGTTAAAATGTTTTGTGAATACAGGAACAGTTACATTAAGCAGTTATTTTTTGGTTATTCCTCATTTAAATAGAATATAATCTAAATTGTACATGTATTAAAAACTCTTAGCCTAATAAGAGTCATTTTACTAATAAGATAAAAGTCATTTTACTAACATCATAAAATGTTTTAACATATCTGAGTTTCAAAATATTCTGGTATTTGATTTTGAATTGATTGATTGAATATTTAGCGTCATTTTTATGCCATCTTGGGCTAAAAGACAATCATGTAATGTTGGATCATGTCACATGAAATCAGTTAACCTAACCGCTGTTTCCTAGGATACTGAAAGGTTAACCAGTACTCCAGCACACCCCATCTCTGCAAGTAACTGGTAACTTTCCAACTTTGAATCAGCGATGAGAGACGAATGATAATGAGACACAATGTCGTATATCAATCATCATGGAGACTGTTGCAAGGCCTGGATTCGAACTCATGACCCCTGGATTGATAGTCAGATGCGTAACCAACTGAACTAATTAGGCCCGGCTTGGTTTTTGATAAACAGTGTGATTCGGTAATTGTTTCCATGATAAACCATTGCCAAGTGATGTAACATATCTGTTGATTTCAGCACATTGTTCCTTGGTATCTTTCTGTTCACGATCATGAGAGGCTAAGAGCTGTGAAAACGACACATATTTTGTTGCAGTACCTACTCGACAACATGGATAACAGTCAAGTATGTTATTTTGTTTTCTTTTGAAACAGTTAAAGTCACATGATCATGCTTTCTGTTTGACAGATTTTTGCTTATCTTTGTAGAACTACAATGTATCTTGTTTATGGTTAATCACATCCTACCCTTGGAGTTTGCTGCACCAAAAACAATAAAAAAGTATGTGTTGGAAGGGGAGTAGTGCAGTGGATAGAGTGTTGGCTGTCAATGCTATAAGTTGAGGAATTGAGTCCCAGCTTAGACCTAAGAGTTGTTCATATATGAGCTCACTTCGAAATTGATCTAACATAGATCAGTCCAACATTTTTGCTAACGTTAATAGCAGTTTAACCAATTTTTATATCTTTAAAGCTCTTAAACATCAGGAATTGTTTGGATTGCATTAAAGAGGATTTCAAACTGTTGCAACTTGAACCTACTCAAAATAATCAAGCATCATACATGTACAGGATACATCAAGTAGCAGGCTTTCATATCGACCAAATGAATGCTGGTGCTTATTTATCTTGATGTTTTATATGTCTGATGCAATTAATGGGAATATAACACATACATTCCTAATTACCTCACCTGAGCAAAGCTCAAGTAAAGTTATTCTTGTTGCCCTGTGTCTGTCGTTTGTAAATATAATGCTTGAGACATGTTGTTGAACTTCTAAATCAAATAATTAATGTTCAAGCTCTGGCCCTTGAAACATAAAAAAATTGCACTATTTGACCTTGTGTGTATTCTAGCACCCAAATATTTTGTTAGAACTTCACAAGACTAGCACAGTAATTATATAAACTTACTATCTGGGATGAGGACTTGGATTGGCCAAATTGAAGTATTAATGTCAGAGTTGTGTCCCTTGTGTCATCAAAAAATGCACTATTTGGCATTGTGTGCACTCTAGCTCATTAGACCCACACAGTTGTTAGATAACCATAATTTCTTGGGCATATTATTGAACTGGCCAAATCAGATACTTAGTGTAAGAGTTGTGGCCTTTTGAATCATCAAAAAATTGAGTTCTTTAATCTTGTGTACCTTCTAGCACTAGCAATTTATGTTTGATCTTCACTTAACTTGCAAACTAGTTACATAATGATAGTATCTTGGACATGCTCTTGAACAAATCAAATCAAGTAAATATTGTCAGATTATATGGCCTTGAATTGTCAAAAAATGTGTTATTTGCTGTTATGTACACTGGCATATGCAGTTTTCATTTGATCTTCACTAAACCTACATGGTAGTTATATAACCATAATATCTAAACAGACCAAATTAAAATGTCTGAGGTGTGGCCCTATTATTATTAAATTTTGCTTTCTTTGGCATTATCTCCTCTGTCACAAGTGAGCAATTTAAGCTGAACATGTTGATTTTGTTAATTTCTGTACAGTGGTGTACAGTATTGCAGTTGATATCAAATGAATAAATCCCAAATCATAGAAGTTGGACTACCTCAAATTTGAACATTTATTATTGATGATACAATCTTTGAGACATTATTTAACAATTTGATATACATATCTATTCAGACTTTAGTAAACAAGATGCTGCAGATAGTGGACATACTTGGTTTGAAGTTTGTCAACACAACATAGTACACATGATGATTTGTGTGTTTTAGAAACATGTGGTAGAAAATATAATAATATTGATGGTCACCATAGCTACAGCAAATGTAATTTTAGAGTTATACATTCCCCAATGTAATTTTAGAGTTATACATTCCCCAATGTAATTTTAGAGTTATACAATCCTAAATGTAATTTTAGAACTATACATTCCCCAATGTAATTTTAGAACTATACATTCCCCAATGTAATTTTAGAGTTATACAATCCCCAATGTAATTTTAGAATTATACATTCCCCAATGTAATTTTAGAGTTATACAATCCTAAATGTAATTTTAGAACTATACATTCCCCCAATGTAATTTTAGAACTATACATTCCCCAATGTAATTTTAGAATTATACATTCCCCAATGTAATTTTAGAACTATACATTCCCAAATGTAATTTTAGAGTTATACAATCCCCAATGTAATTTTTAGAATTATACATTCCCCAATGTAATTTTAGAGTTATACAATCTCCAATGTAATTTTAGAACTATACATTCCCCAATGTAATTTTAGAACTATACATTCCCAAAGTTAATTTTAGAATTATACATTCCCAAATATAATTTTAGAATTATACATTCCCCATTGTAATTTTAGAATTATACATTCCCCAATGTAATTTTAGAACTATACATTCCCAAATGTAATTTTAGAGTTATACATTCCCCAATGTAATTATAAAATTATACATTCCCCAATGTAATTTTAGAGTTATAAATTCCCCAATGAATACATGCTGCTGGCTAGACTGGTACCCCGATGTTCAGATCCAAGTATTGATGTTAGACAACTCAGCATGGACTGTATCCAGGACACACTCAAGGTGGCACAGAGATGTGAAGGTATACATGTATAAGAATGTAGTTACTGTAAATATCTTATATAAGCTGGCGAAATAAAATGTTTAAAGTTGTGAACTGTCCAAACAAAAAACTGTTGTGATCTTTGATTTTTTAATGAGAAAATCTTTTGAATAGAAAATGGTTTCCTTTATTTAATTTATGACTGGAATTATATGGCATTTAATAAAAAAAGCAGCAATCAGTTAACTTTGTTACATTTCATGATATACTTTTACTGACAATTGTGGGATTGCAGCATTGGTCAAGGGGTAGAGCATTCACTTTGCATGCGGAAGGTCATTGTTTTGATACCCGGCCAAGTCGTACCAAAGACATGAACATGTACTAGAAGTTTCCTCACTTGGCTCTCATCATTTAGAGGATAGTTCTAGCTCTGGTTGGCCGGGTGTGAGTATAATGTGACTGGATATGATATCATACGTGTCTGTGGCATGATACTCCATTGAGGCAGTGCTCAGAATACTATCTCAAGCAGAAACCATTGCAGTATGACTGTAAAATAGTTGAAAGTGGCTCTACACACCATACAAACAAAACTGCTAATTGTGATTATGTTAAGATATAAACAGAAATGCCATCAATGCATACACATGGCCAGGATATTCCTTTCTCGAATACCCGATAAAGATATCTGCATATTCACTGGGGTGAGATATTTCTATATCACCCTTGGGCTGAGATAAAATTCTGGCGCAGTGATGTTATAACCCTCTAGGATGTGGTGTCACAAAATTATTAAAAAATTATGATGCAAATTATATAATTTGATGTCTTAAAAGTGTTATAAGTTAAATGAATTGATTTAAAAATATTATTCATGTGTTCTGTATTGCAAGAAAAAGAATCTTATAGGCTTTTTCAGTTCGGATAAGTCAATTCTTTCCCTAAGTAAATAGGATAACTATTTTTGTGGGAACTCGGCATAGCCTCTTTCTTGCCAAAACAGTTATCCCTTGGTCAAATTTTCTATACGAACCTGAAACCCTTGTAAGATTCTTATATTCTGTTAGCAGAGAAATTTTTTTTCTAAATATAAGAATAATAGACAATACAATATACATTATACAGGCCTTGGAGCAGACCACAAGGACGCAATGGTAGATGCCTTGCCGACATTGAGAGAGAGACTTCAGAAAGGAGATGCAAATGTTCTGTTCAGCGTTGTTAATGACCTATCAAAGGTACTGGTGAACTCTTAGTTAGGTCGTTGAATTATTTTACTATATTACTTATGAATTGTATCCAATTTAAACATATTATATTTTTTTGGAAAAAATCACATTCGATAGATAGCTCAAAAATGAAAAAATTCATAAAATTGCTGGAATAAATTTAGGTCTCAATACACTGTTAGATATTGCACTTTATGTTCTTTGTATAAAAATAAATTCTGGTTGTCACAATTTATTTGTTTTATCAGATACAAAAGTTTTTAAAATATTTTTGTTTTTCATAACAGGAATGTGTTCACTCATAATAAAACACACAATACAAGCATGTCTTGCTATTTTAAGACAAAAAAAACATCAATGTAGTGATACCTCATTTTAAGAAACATGCACAAATTAAAATAACAGCCCCTTATAACTGTCTGGTCCAAGTCCAAGAATGTTATGCCCCCTCCATTTTCAATGAGGGGTTATATAGTATCACAGTTGTCCGTACGTACGTATGTCCTGTATGTACATATGTAGGAAAATGGTTTCTGACTTATATGTTTAGTTCAAATTAACAGATTTAAACCAAATTTGGTGTGTGACTTTATATTTAAGTAATACAGGTCGAGTTTGTATTTGGTTCCGGTCTGATGATTTTTGATGGAGTTATGCCCCTTTTTTGACTTAGATTATTGACAAATGTCAAGAAGTTGGTTTCCGCTCGATATCTCTCAAAGGATTTGATTCATATTTGGTAGAAAGATGTATGGTAATAAACTACAGCTCAAGTTCGATTTCCGTCAAAATCCCTGCATATTAATTTGGTGTTCTGGGCTCTTATTGGCTGATTGTTTCCGACCTCTGAAGTCTCTATTTATGGACCGATTTTGACAAAAATTTATATTTGGCTTTATATCAACAAGATCCAGGTCAAGTTTGACAATGGATGGAATTGGTGCATATTAATTAGGTGATCTGGACTCTGATTGGCTGATGGTTTCTGACCTCTAAAATCTTTATTGATGGACCGATTTTGATGATACTTGATATTTGGATTTATTGATATCTACAATGTAGTTACAAAGTGGAGGCATCTGTGTCCCATGGACTCATTTCTAGTTTAATCCTTTATTTATTATTGCTGTATGTGCTTTGCAAGCTTTCGCAGTACAATCTCCATGTCAATACAGCAGTGGTGCTCTGGTGGTAGAGCATCCGCCTTACATGCGGAAAGTGGTGGGTTCAGTCCCCAGACAGGTCATATCAAAGACTTGAAAAATTGTACTAGGAGCTTCCTCGCTTAACACTTAGCATTGAGAGGATAATTCTAGGCCTGCTTATCCCTATGTTGGTATAATGTGACTGGGTTGGGAATCATATCTGTGGTATGATAATCCAGTGTGGCAGAACTTATAATACTGTCTCTAGTAGACACCATTGTGATATGACTGAAAAATTGTTGAAAGCAATGCTAAACACAATACAACAATCTCCATGAAACTTGTATTTTTTGTATTAGATTTTTTTTTCACCGTAAGAATTGGCATTCTGTCCTTCACAAGGGAGCTAATTCTGTAGTGAGACATAAAACAAAAATCCGTTTTACTACAGTTGAGTTTCTAGAATAATTATTCCATAGGGATTATATATTGATTACACATGTTTATTTATTACAGGTTATTTCGAAGAAACTACCATCTGAACAGTTGAAGGACTTTGTCATAATTATACAAGAAGGGTTGCTGGACCCGCAGTCACATAGTTCTTCTGGGGCGTGTGTGGTTCTTAATGGGATCATGAAAAACAGGGGCACAGAGCTGCTCAAACAGGTGAGTTATTAGTTAGTAATAGATCAATGAATGAGTGGTTGAATGTGAAGATATACTGTGTTTTTGTTGCCTATAAAAACATTTAAAATACAAAAAAAACATGAAAAAGAAATCTTGCTAAGAGAATATTTAAATTTACTTTCTCATTTAAAGCCAATTACCTTTATGATGCAGATATTCAACTTTCTACATACTAAGGTTTATTAAAATTGTGACTATTTAATGTCACCAGTCCTGAGACTTTGTCTCAAGGGACCTTTTGCGATCGCCTTTTGTTCAGCTTTGTATGTCCGTAAACACAACACTATTGAAAGTGTTGATTTGTGCTTCGAATGGAACTGGTAAATCACCGCTGAAAACTGCTGTATTCACATAAATATTATTAATTTTAATGTTGATTATCTGCAGTGCCTTACACAATCATCCTATAATTGCAGGTTGAAAATATACTTAACTCCCTGCATGAGAAGTTGTTCCAGATACAGTTCGAGCAAACCAAGACTGGGGCTCTGCGGACAATACGTACTCTTGCTCAACACCATCTTATTTCAGTGCTTAAATGTCTGCTCAATTATCCATTACCATATGACGAGTAAGTTATAATTTGTCTCGTGAATATTCATTTTTTTGTGAAATTCTTCAATGTCAAAGTTCATGTTGAGAGATCAGTATTGAAAAATAAATGTTCAAACAAAAGTGATGAAATTTATGATTTCTTTTCTTCAAGTTTATGTCAGATGGAATTGAAAGTAGGAATTTTCTGGAAAGTGTTATTAAATATCATAGTATTGTTCGGTTAAAGAAAATCTTGCTCACAAACTGAAAGTCATAAGATGTTTTTCATGTCTTCAACTCATTGGAATAACATCTCACATGAGAGTAAATGGTAATTTGCCAAGATAGCCTAGTTACAGTAAAATAGAAACTTATTAAGTTTGAGTATAGGAAACGTTCTTTCATAGATACAATATAAGGTTGAGATATTATATGTCAACCTGAGGTTTCAATGTTTTTATCTCTGCTGAGGTTCCTATTAATATACGGTAGTTGTTTCTGGTTATTCCAGTTCTATGTACTCTGTACTATAGAAATGCTGTTATTCCAGTTCTATGTTCTCTGTACTATAGAAATGCTGTTATTCCAGCTCTATGGTCTCTGTACTATAGAAATGCTGTTATTCCAGTTTTATGTACTCTGTACTATAGAAATGCTGTTATTCCAGTTCTATGGTCTCTGTACTATAGAAATGCTGTTATTCCAGTTATATGTTCTCTGTTCTATAGATATGCTGTTATTCCAGTTCTATGGTCTCTGTACTATAGAAATGCTGTTATTCCAGTTCTGTGGTCTCTGTTCTATAGAAATGCTGTTATTCCAGTTCTATGTTTTATGTACTATAATAATAATGTTTCTCCAGTTCTATGTACTCTGTACTATAGAAATGCTGTTATTCCAGTTCTACGTTATCTGTTCTATAGAAATGCTGTTATTCCAGTTATATGGTCTCTGTACTATAGAAATGCTGTTATTCCAGTTCTATGTTTTCTGTTCTATAGATATGCTGTTATTCCAGTTCTATGTTCTCTGTACTATAGAAATGCTGTTATTCCAGTTCTATGTTCTCTGTTCTATAGAAATGCTGTTATTCCAGTTCTGTGTTCTCTGTTCTACAGAAATGCTGTTATTCCAGTTCTATGTTCTCTCTACTATAGATATGCTGTTATTCTAGTTTTATGTTCTATGTACTATAGAAATGCTGTTATGCTAGTTCTATGTTCTCTGTACTATAGAAATGCTGTTATGCAAGTTCTATGTTCTCTATACTATAGAAATGCTGTTATTCCAGTTCTATGTTCTCTGTTCTATAGAAATGCGGTGGAGATATGGAAGATTCTGTCTCAGGATAACCAGATTGTGGCAGTGATGTTAGATCACATGCTGGATCTACTACAGAAAAGTCTTCCATATGAAGAAAAACCACAAGAAGATCGGGAACCAGTTAGAAAAGCCACACAAGTCCCGGTTGCAGTAAGTGAATAATGGGCATGCAGTGTATTTCATATATCAATTATATGTTTTTTTTTCCATTCATATGTTAAGTATCATATCATTTTACCAATTTTGTTTCTAGAAAAAGTGATTTTATTATACTGAGGATCCGTGGACTTCGTAAATTTATCTGAATATGCCTTAGCTTTCTGTCGGGCACCTGTTTGTTGCTTGGATACAGCATGGTTAAGTAATCTTATGATTGTTTACAAAAATTGATTTAATTCCAGATTTTTATCAGGTCATGTGAGAAAGCTGAGTATGGGGGGGGGGGGGGGGGGGGGGGGGGGGGGTCGGAGGAGGTGGGGGGGGAATCCTTATCTTCCATGAGCAGAAATGGGAGAAAATATTTCTCACACTAGTAAAAATTACCTTATATAATATTCAATATGTCTTTTCTTTAGTAGTGTGTAGTATATAAATAAAATATCTTTATCAACAGATAACATGTGCTCTTGTGGAGATATTTCAAATGGAAGAAACAGAAGAACAGGTGATGAAGTGTTACCATCGACTGTTTGCCTCCCTCATGGTCAGGATGGGCTCCAGTGTGGGCGTGGAGCCACTCAAACAACAAGTGGTATGGATAACTTGTTTGCTTTTTCTTTATTTAAGTTGGTTGAAGTTTATCGAAGTGAACAATTTTACAAACCATGAAGAAACTATTATGTTTTATTTGTTAAAACTGATCCTTGGGTTGTTGGTTCTAATTTTATTTTGCTAATTTATTTTTAACAGACAAGCAATAATTATAACTTCATTTTACCACCCTCAAGTTTTTATATTAATAGTCTTCCAAATGGTACATATTTCCTGAAATGGCTGTTGGTTTGGAACAGCATTAAAATAGTCAAGCGCACTGTCTCTCCGACAGCTCTTGATATATACATATTCTTCTAATTTCAGCAAGAGAAGGAGACACCGAAAGACAAAAAGAAAGGGGCACCACCTCCAACTCCCAGTAAACAAGTGAAACCCAGCAGGTATGAATAATTAGAACATCACCGAGGCTAACGACTTAAGAGGGCAAATAATAAGCCTATTACTTATATAGGGATCTTTGTCCCACAACGGTGCACCAGTGTCTTTTTCAGCTCATATGAGCAGAGCTGTGCAAGGCCTGGTGCTTCAATATTTTGCATGTAGTATCACTTAATGTGTTTCTATTAAGTTTGTTCCAGCCATGACCCTAGGGTCAAAACATCTCAGTTTTACATAGGGAAATTTACATTTAGAAATCTTCTTGTCAAGAACTGTCCAATCAAATTTGTTCATAATTGATATGAATGATCCCTATGACTACGGGTTTCAAATTTATTCAAATTAGGGAGCTAGGATCGATTGAGGTCCAGTAAGGGAACTTTGATTTTTTCATAGGAATACTGTGGGAAAACAAAAATTCTGTTTTTCTGATCTATTTTAGGTATTATATCAATTATGTTCATGTCTAGAACACTGCTTAGACATAACAGTTGAGACAGGGTCCTTTAAAGGGGATTTGATTTAAATAAGGGACCAGCAGGGGCAAAAAAAAAGATAAAATTGTAAAATTTCAAAAATATATGCCTGATATGCCAAATGTGTTAATATTTGATTTAAATGTCCCCTATAAATAGGGGTTACACCTATTTTACATATTATTTCATTTATCTTGAGGTCTGAAACATTGTTTAGTCATAACAGTTGAGACTGGATCATTGAAAAGGGATTTAATATCCATTAGGGTTAGGGTAGGGCCCAAAAAGAGGATAAATTTTGAATTTTCCAAAAATCTTTTTCTCAAGAACTTTCCAGCCAAATTGGTCATACTTGGTATAAATGAATCCTACGAGTAGTCTATGCAACCACTCATTGGATATGAATGAAACTTTGCATGTGTGTTCACCATCATTAGTGAAACACACAGAGACAAGAACCATAACTCTGGATTGCATTTTGGCAGAGTTATGGCCCTTTTTGGACTTAGACACCCAGGTTAAACTTTTGCATTTAGTTGCTTTTAAGTTTAAAATATCTATGCAACCACTCATTGGATGTGAATGAAACTTCGCATGTGTGATGGAACACACAGAGATGAGAACCGTAACTTGGGGTTGCATGTTGGCAAAGTTTTGGCCCTTTTGGATTTAATTTTTCATCTGTTGACACCCAGGTTAAACTTTTGCATTTAGTTGCGTTTAAGTTATGGTGTTTGCCTCCCATCTCAATCTTTGCATGGGTGGTGAGTTTTATCCCATCAGCAAGCTTGGTTGTCATCTGACAACTCTTGTTACTATTTTATTTTCACTGTCAGTTTCATTTATAGCTGATTGTTCTTAATGGATTTGTTTTAACATGATGTCCAAGGATTGTACAGGAAGCTCCTACAGCTTACTCCTGACATGTTTCAATTAAAGTTTATAATATCTTACAATATTATTAGGTGGAGGAGGACCTCAGAAGGAATTTTAGGTAGAATCACCATCCCTCCACAAATAAATGGCAAAGTTTGTCACATATATTATTTTGGAACAAACTGGGCTCAAACCCATGACCTTAGTAATGAGAGCCAATTGATCTTGAGACAGCTTTTCCTACCACTCGTCCATAAAGGACTATACATGTATATAAGTGAATTGGTAGGTCCAATTTCAATTTTTTTGCTTGACTATTCGTAGAATAAAGGGGCCATTGTACTCGCCCCGGCATTGGTATCAGCCTCTGCAATGGTGTTGGCTTTTCAGGTTAAATTTTTTTATCAGGTATCATCAATGAAACTCACATATAAGGACCATAACTCTCGGTTGCATTTTGGTAGAGTTATGGCCCATTTTGGACTTAATTTTTCCTGTTAAAGTTTCTTATCAGGTTAGATATCTATGCAACCACTTATTCAAAATGATTGAAACTTCACATGTGTGTTCAGTATTATCAATGAAATTCACAGAGACAAGAACCATAACTCCAGGGTGCAGTTTTGCAGAGTTATGGCCCTTTTTAGACTTAATTTTTCAGGTTAAAGTTTTTTATCAGGTAAGATATCTATGCAACCACTCATATGATATGAATGAAATTTCACATGTGTGCTCAGTATCATCAATGGAACGCACAGAGATAAGAACTACACCTCTGGGTTGCATTTTAACAGAATTATGACCCTTTTGGTCTTGGAACATTAATTAGAGATTGGACATGAATGACACTTCACATGTGTGTTCAACATCCTATAGGAAACTCATAGAGACAAGAATCATAACACTTGATTGCAATTTGGCCTTGATCTTAGATATTTGACAAATAGGGTCAGTTTGTTGTCCTCTCTCAAATTTGTCCAAAACCATGACCCTTGGGGCAAAAGCCTAAGGATTAAAAAAAAAAATTTTTTTTTTTAAATTTAATTTTTTTTTTTTTTTTTGTAAAGTTTAATCCTTTTTTTTTTTTAGATTTACTTTCTTTATTTTCATGATAAGGTTTCCAGCTGTGATAAACTGCATGCTGGTACAAGGTTATTTCAACTATAGATCTGTTTTCATGAACTCAGGGACCAATATATTGCTCTCTGAGGTAAAGTTAGTGCATAGGCCTATATGTCATGCTGAATTAAATATTATTAAGGCAATACGAGCCATCTATTCACTTTGTTGTTTTTAAAAAAACATAACTGTTGATGATGAAAATGAACAATGTTGATGAATTATTTTGCTAATTTATTTTTAACAGATAAGCAATAGTTATAGTTTAATTTTACCACCCCTGAGTTTTAATTGTTTTCTATTTGGTACTTATTTCCTAAAAAAGCTGTTGTTTTAGAACAGCATCGAAATAGTCGAACGCGCTGTCTCTCCGACAGCTCTTGTTATTCATTATGTAAGTATGCAATCTTTAAAAAATACTTTTTAATGGGATATTACATGCAAATGCCCTTAATTCAGTGAATAACATTTTATTGTGACAGCTCTTCCGTTGATGCTTTCCGCAAGTTTCTGGCCAATACAAAAAGTGAAGATATTGTCACAGTGCTGGAGAAAGAGGAATGCTGGGAAAAGTTTGAAGATCCTGATGATTACCCAGAAGCCTTCAACATTCTCACCAGGTATGGAGCATTTAATAATGATGTTATTGAAAAAAAAACAGTTATCTTGAACAACTAAAATTTTCTCTTCTTTACTTGTTTTCACATTATCTCATTAATTGTTGTATTATATACATATGCTGAAACTAAGACATCTTCAATACTGTCCTTGTATTCTCTTGTCATATTATCTTTTTTCAGTCTGTAATCTCATTCTTTGATACAGCTGTAAGTGTTTATATAAGTTTTTTTTAAGTAAACAAGGAACTCATTTTTTATTTTAGTGATATGTGTACATTCTTTGATAAGCTTCCAACAAGATATTAAGCTTCTTTTCATGAAAACATATTTCCATTTATCACCATTGCTCATAATATTATTAACTTTTTATTCAACAGTTATTCTGTAAAGATACCATTATATAGTGAACACTAAATTCACAAATAAATTTCGTTTTCAATTTGAAGGTGATTACCAAATAACCATAGTCCTTGCTCCAGATACTTACCAACATATATATGTTTTATTCTGTAGGGCCCTGGTGAACAGCAGTGTAGGAGGTCAGCATGTGTCCAAGATTGTAGCTTCTTTGACATCAGTATTATCCAGTCTGTACGATCCCCAGAGAACTGTAGTGGCAGCCATCTTTGCAGAGGTAACAAAACAGTCTTACAGCCAGTATAAGCTGCCTTTTATTTTTCAGTACAGGGGATCTCCCATGAGCAAGTGACCTAAACTGCTGTCAAGGTCACTTGCATCTCACCGCTGAGGTCATGGCCCGTTCGAGCCTGTTTGCAGGTTATTTGCAAAAAGAAACTGATTCTATTCCGATTTATTCAATTATTCAAAGTCTTTCCTCCATCAATAAAACTTGATCCCATTACTAATATAGTTTGTGTTGAAAATGTTGCTTAATCCCATTTAGAAAATATTGTAGAGATGGCATATATAATCATAAGTGATAGATATATTAAAATTATTTTCAGGTTTCTGTTTACATATATTTTCTTGAATTGACAGCTTTTTATAAGCAGGTATAGGTACACTATTTTACTATTAACTCCGTTACTTTGGCATTTATGCAATATATATACATGCCACATTTCAAAAGAGATGTCAGACTTTTATTGATGTAATTTGATACAACACGGTATAAACAAAACTGGATGGTATATAAATTTCATGTAAATTAGGCATTTTGTAACCAAATATTCTCAATTGTTCAGTTGGTGAACCAGAAATGTATGGAGGATGACGACTTGGTGGAACTGGTGATGAACAGCCTGCTAGGACGTCTTGTCGACTCGTCCCACAATGTTCGTCAAATGTGTATTCGTGGGCTCGGTAATATTGCCAGCATTGGCAAAATGCAGGTAAGCAAAGCACAACTCTTGTGTAAGAAAATCTGACCTGCTTCAAATCATAACATGTAAAATTATTTCTAAATTTTTTAACTAATACCTGTTTTAAGCAGGGAGGTTATGTAGTGGCTGCTCACACCTGACATTCAAGTACTCAGTACTGGTTTTACCCGGTAAGCGGGCTCAAGTGGTTCATATAAGCCCTGAGCTTTCATCGCAATCCAGCTAAAATAAATAAGTATAGACTAAATATTGGTGTTTATTGACATACATTAATAGGCATATGGACCACATAATTTACATAAGTTTAATAAAAGTTTCGTGTCATAAAATGTAAATATTAGTAAATAACACACTCTGCCTTTGTAACTGATATATACGCATATATTTTCTAAACAAATCCGGTGCACATTATGCCCAATTCAGGTTCAGCATTACTCCACTACTGTGTTGTCTGCCATGATGGCGGGCATGGATGACAAGGAGGACCCGGAGGATGACATTACGACGGAGGCAATGAGTGGACTGTCGCGTATCCTCACAGAGATAGATGAGAGTCACATACGGGCCATCCTCATCAATGTTGCTCTCAGGATCCGGCCATGTTTTGAAAGGGTAATTTATAAATCAGATACGTGATTGATGAAAGCATTTATTTTTGCGTGACTATGTATACATCTGCGTGCACTCTTTTGAAATGAACTATTACAGGGCATATTTTAGTGCAGTAAATACCCATGCATCAGTTAGATTACTAAAAAAGTATTCAAGCTTAAGGAGTGTGAAACTTTGCATGTAGATAAATGGCAATAAGGAGATATTGCAGATCATTGCAGACAAAAAAATGTGGTTGCTATGACGAGAACATTGGTAAAAGATTTTGTTCCCAAACAATAATTGTTTCCCACTGAAAACAAAATTATGTACATTTTCTCTTTATTGCCCTGTATCCACATGGGAAATTTCACAAATATAGCTTGCATACTTTTGTCGCACCATCTATATTTCAAACAAAGAATACATGTTATTAACAAAGGCCTACCTGTAAACCAATAGGTCACTTATGTATTGCTTACAAACGTAAGTGGTTTGTTTGAAAAAGACGTGCACTACAACAAGGCAGATGATGGTGCATTAAAAAGAATTTGACCTCTCAAAAACAACACCTGGTTCCTAGTGACCAAGGAAATTGATCAGAGAGTGGTTCATGTAAATGCTGAGCTTATTTTACAGCTGAACTAAACAGCTCGAGACAGAATTGAAACTAATAAAAGTTCAAGATGGTAAATCATAACTCCATGAAAATTGACATAATTGTTGTTTGTTGAATTATTTTTTAATTAATTGTGTGATAATGTATTACCTTGGTAAAAAGTTAAATACTGGCTAACCTTCCAGGAACCCAAAAGTTAGTGATTATGTTAACTGAACATCTGTTAGTCCACAATGGCATAAAAAAAACCTATACATTTAAACTAAACAAACAGTTTCAACTAAATTGGTTTATAGTGATTTGTGATCTTTTTTCCATATTTGAATATAGGAGAGGCCAAATGTTCGAGCTCAGTCATTTATCCTGTTTGGAAACTTGTCCTCATTTGGAGATGGACCTTCAAAACAACCATTCTTGGAGCAGATTCATAGCAATTTTGTCAGTCTCCTGCTGCACTTGAATGACCCTGAACAAGAGGTCAAAAAGGTAACAAAAAGAGATACATGTACAGGGTTCAAACTTTGATTTTCTGTATGTTCATAGAATGTCCATATTGCTTTACTCATACTCATAGAATGTCTAAATTGTTATGTTCATAGAATGTCCATATTGCTTTACTCATATTCATAGAATGTCTAAATTGTTATGTTCATAGAATGTCCATATTGCTTTACTCATATTCATAGAATGTCTAAATTTTTATGTTCATAGAATGTCCATACACATTCATTGAATGTCTAAATTGTTATGTTCATAGAATGTCCATATTGCTTTACTCATATTCGTAGAATGTCTAAATTGTTATGTTCATAGAATGTCCATATTGCTTTACTCATATTCATAGAATGTCTAAATTGTTATGTTCATAGAATGTCCATACACACTCATAGAATGTCTAAATTGTTATGTTCATAGAATGTCCATATTGCTTTACTCATATTCATAGAATGTCTAAATTGTTATGTTCATAGAATGTCCATATTGCTTTACTCATATTCATAGAATGTTTAAATTGTTATGTTCATAGAATGTCCATATTGCTGAATTCATACTTATAGAATGTCTAAATTGTTATGTTCATAGAATGTCCATATTGCTTTACTCATATTCATAGAATGTCTAAATTGTTATGTTCATAGAATGTCCATATTGCTGAACTCATACTCATAGAATGTCTAAATTGTTATGTTCATAGAATGTCCATATTGCTTTACTCATATTCATAGAATGTCTAAATTGTTATGTTCATAGAATGTCCATGTTGCTTTACTCATATTCATAGAATGTCTAAATTGTTATGTTCATAGAATGTCCATATTGCTTTACTCATATTCATAGAATGTCTAAATTGTTATGTTCATAGACTGTCCATATTGTTTTACTCATACATGTTCTCCTAGAATGTCTAAATTGTTTTACTCATAAATATTATTTTTGTATATTTGTAAACTTATTGAATGAAAATGTGATTAATTAATCTGTTAAATATTTAATATTTAAATTTGTTTATTATCAACAAAAAACTAAAACAAGATTTCATTGTCTTGTTTATTTATTGGACTTTGATAAAGTTTTGTACCAAAAAATCTGAAGATCTATTAAAGGTCATGGATGAGAGCCCAAAACTTTGTGAGAAAGTTCAGCAGTTGATTATGGAGGCCTGGTGGTTCTACCCAGATTCGTTACAAGATCTTCCTCTACCGATAAAACATGTTGCACCATACATTATAATAATACAATATATAAAGGGAGATATTAAAATCACATAATTTTATTTCCGAATTTTGGGATCTTTTAGATGCACTTTAGTTGGTATGAATCCTTAACTGGATTCCAGTCATATAAGTTTATGAGTACTTGTATGTAAATTGTCCCTACAGTCCAGATATCTTATGTGTTCAATCCTGATATAAAGTTATGGCCGAAACCATTTCTAATGAGGTTTTCTATTGAGGTGGTTAATTCTATTGTCTTATGTATTTAGGTTGCACCTGTATGTATAAACTGTTTAAGAACTTGATTATAACACATCAGTTTGTGGGAGATATTTTTGTTTCAGGCATGTAAATACTCACTGCGACTACTAGGGGAACTTATGGGGTCAGAGGCAATCAACACAATGTTCCAAAAACTTCTTCTCGATGACGCCAATCTCCATTACGGAGAGTTCATGAATGATTTATCAAAGCTAATTGTAAGTAAATTTTGTAACAATTGTAAAGATTTTGTTTTCAACATAATGACTTCAAAATATAGTTAATTGCATAGATTTTGTAATAAACATAGTGATGACTTTAATTGAACTCACCTTATAAGTCATTCAGCTACAAAAGTGACATTGGTCATGTACAAATGAAGTAATTTGAAAATACTGCCATGACATAATAACAAACAGTACACATTGACAAAGAATTTACATACTTCATGAAGTACATAGTTATACACATTAAAGGCTCATTAAACTTATGAAACGGTTGTTTTAAGTTTTAATTTAAGTCAGTTTTACTCTTCCAGATGATAGAATACATGTTTATTTTATCAATGATAGACTTTGCAAATGTAAAAAAATAAATATAAAGCACATTATTAGAACATAATTAAGAACAGGTTTTGTTTACAAATAAATGTTTGTCTCTTTCCGATAAACACCTTCAGCAGAAAACATGCTTGTTCGGAAATGCGTCGGTCGGTTATATATGATCAATTCGCTTCAGAGAGAAACAGTATAGGGAACTGTAGGGGATGCAGTTAAAAATTAAATAACTGCTTGCGGTTAGATAGTTTTTAAGAACACCCCCTTTATTACCCTCAGTGTATTAATGAACTGGAACCCACAAGCTAATTTATTGCACGTAATTGATGTATCGTTCATATAAAATTAAAAATAAAATTACTTTTTAGCTCACCCGGACAAAGTCCAAGGAGTGCTATTGCCATGACCCCGGCGTCGTTGGCGTCGTCGTAGTAGGCTTCATCTGTAGACACCCAGGTTAAACTTTTGCTTTCAAGTTTAAGATATCTATGCAGCCACTCATTGGATGTGAATGAAACTTAGCATGTGTGTTCATCATCATCAATGGAACACACACAGACAAGAACCATAACTCTTGATTGTATTTTGGCACAGTTATGGCTCTTTTTGGACTTTGACACCCAGGTTAAACTTTTGCGTTCAGTTGTGTAAGTTTTGGTGTTTGCCTCCAATCTCAATCTTTGCATGGTTGGTGAGTTTTATCCCATCTGCAAGCTTTGTTGTCTTCTGACAACTCTTGTTTAGTAACTACCAAACAAACCACCCTTGGTATCCTCTCAATACTGACTGCCATAAAGTGATTTGTGACGTAATAGCATGTGCGATAGTATCACCCGTATATGCAAGGGAGGATCCTGAGCAAGAGATACTAGACCAAGCTAGTATTCTGTACTCATTGTTTTTCAGTGCATATGAATAATATAATGCGTACTACATGTACATATGGTACAGTTTAATTGTAGACATCAATATATCAATATATTTAAAAAAAAAAAAAGAAGAAAACCTAATAACGATACATAATATTACTGAAGCCATACTTTTCTAATCTTGTTTATGAACCCCTTATCTAATAGTCTTAATCCACACACTACCACTGCAGTAGTCATTTGTTTACTTCCTAACACTGGTAGAGGTAGAGTTGGAAAGCAACCAAGTCATTACGGAATTACAAAAATGTAAACAGAAGTTAAAAATTTGGTCCACTCATCTAATAAATACGCATTTCAGGTCAAAGTTATTTTTTTTCTTGCTCTTTTAAAAACAATCACAAAGGGGTCTGTAGGAATGGTTTTAGCAATACTATAAACACATTTAATTACAATCAGTTTTGTTATTATCAAAAAGTGTGCTTTGTCGGAAGTTTAATGAGGCTTTAAAATAAACAAACATAATAAATCTAAGTTACATTTCTATAATAGATTTTTTCAGGGAGAGATTCTTTTATATATTTATATACTTAACTAAAGTTAATTGTACTTTTTTATTTTTTTGAGGACATAATATTCTTGAATTGATTGTGTGTGTATTTTGTTCTAATAATTCTATATGCTGGACAAACAAGTAGGAAAAGATATTCTGACAACTTGGTTTTGATTACAAACTTTGCAACTATGTTGTTTCTATTAATGTTGTGAAAATGCCCTGCTTCATTCGCTAAATTGTGAGCAAATATGAATACGAGTAATTATTATTCGAAGATAATCACATTTAACATTATCTCAATATGGTTCAAACTCAAACTGTGTTTGAAACATATTATAATAATTTAGTTTTGGTGATTTACTTAAAGACTGGAACCATTCTTAAATATAAGTATCTCACAATCTTCCTAGAATCACAGGATAATAGTTAGTTTCGTGATTGAAATGTATTCATAAATAATTTAGCCTCGTGCAGCTAGTTGTTCAAGATTTTGTTTGGTTTTATAATCAAAACCCTTATTATTATCCATTACAATGAGTTGCAGTGGTCAAGGAATTTATCATTAATTGTGTACAGGCACTTCTCATTATTTTCAGCCAGTATTATAATGAGCATTCAAAGCATATAATTGGTAATGGGTATCGTCCTAATTCACCAAATTCTGCGATATTTGTAGCCAGGGGACGTACACTTAGTATATTTTTACAAAATTTGAAATGCAGTTTATCTACCTCCTTATAATTATTTATTCCCCAGACTTCAGATCCTTATACAATTATCGCTACAGCAATGCTAAGAAACAGACATATTTAGTCTTAATGTCCACTTTGACTTTTCTAAATAAAGAGAGTGGATTGTTCAGACAATGCTTTAACAGTGGACAGAAAATTGCCAGTTTTTGAAAATATAACCTCTAAATAACAGAAATATTCAACTTTTTCATTAATTATAGGCCATTCATCAGAATTTCTTTGTCTGCGTTTTGATGAAAATACACATCATTGTTTTTTTTAACATTTATTTTTAAACCTCACCATAACAATACGTATATAAGCTATCTAACTGTGCTTATAAACTATGTTGTTGTTTTTTTTTGTCGTAAACACAGTGATACCATCAACAAACACCAACTGTTCAAAATTGTTTTCCGCCAGATGGATAAAATCCATATGATGGTTTAATTCATTCACAAAAAGTATAAATAAAATGGGTCCCCCATGTTTCAATCCAAACGCTTTATCGAAATAATCCCATAATTTTGTACTACTAGATGTTCTGAAATATGAAAAAACTTGTCTGTACAGTACTTTAATTGTATTTGAAAACTTGCAACTTATACCTAATTGAACAAGTTTTACCCAAAGAGAATCTCTAATTACTGTATCGAAACATTTTTCATAATCTATAACTTCATAGTAATTTTAATCATGGATATTTTTATTATAAAACAGAATTATGACTTCAATATAATTAATCGTGCATATTGACATGATTAGTAAGTAGCCTTTCAAACAACAATTGAATAATTAAAATGAATTTGCCTCCAAAAATTGATTACAATAAAGTTTTAACATGTTAATATTAATTATCCCCCGCCACTGCTCGTATATAGAAATGGGCTGCGTCCGTGCTTGCGTGTGTCCTCTGCTGTCAGCACCGTATCTCCGTCAATTGTCATTGGAATTTTAAATAACTTGGCACAAATGTTCACTAGGACAAGACAATGTGTCATGCGAATGACTTGGATCTGTTTGTCAAAGCTCAAGGTCAGGTGTTTGAAAATCCAATGCATACACTGTGTTTCCTCTTGTCTGGACCATATCTCATTAGTTGTGATTGGAATATTAAATAACTTGGCACAAATGTTCACTAGGATAAGACGATGTGTCATGCGAATGACTTGGGTCTGTTCGTCAAAGGTCAAGGTCATAACTCAAGGTAAAATGTTTGGAAATCCAATGTATACACTGTGTTTCCTCTTGTCCGGACCATATTTTCTTTAGTTGTGATTGCATTTTTAAATAAATTGGCACAAATGTTCACTACGACAAGATAATGTGTCATGTTACTGACTTGGGTCTGTTAGCCAGAGGTCAAGGTCACAACTCTGTCCGTCTGCTGCTCTCCGGACCTTATCTTCTTTAGTTGTTATTTGATTTTTAAACAACTCGGCACAAATGTTTACTAGGACAAGATTATGTGTCATGGGAATGACTTAGGTCTATTCTTCAAAGGTGAAGGTCACAGCTCCATCCGTCCATCCACTGCTGTATGGACCGTATCTTCTTTAGTTGTTATTGGATTTCAATATAAATTGGCACAGATGCATACCAGCCCAAGATGATGTGTCATGCAAATGAATTGGGTCTGTTCGTCAAAGATAGTTTTTCTTTTGTTTTGGGGTTATAACTTACATATTTGTGATTCGATTTAGACAATTCAAGACAATGTGTCATATTACAGTTGACTACATATTTCAGTTTGCAGCATTTTTACTGGTCATACCTAATACCGCGAGTAATTTTTTTTCAACCATGTAAAGAATGGCGTCAATAATAAACAGTAATAAGGTTACTCAAGTATGCTGAGTAATAAACGAAATGCAAACAAATGCCGACGCTAACGGAAGTTGGAGCTTTGCACATGTTTTCCCAGATTGTTTTTATACGGGCATTCGCGGTAATAGGTATATCGCGGTATTAGGTATACTGTATATACATGTGATTTCTGTGCTCGGCGACTTTTTCTTTTTGCATTATATAAATCCACTTCTCTGGAAATGCCTCTAAAGATTAATGTGGGGGCGGGGAATATGACCACATTAGTGGCAACCTTTTGTTTCTAGTTAGCACACAATCAGAGTTAAATCACATAGTTTACTTTTAATTACTACACAATTTCAGTTAAAGTGCATTGTTTATTTCTAAATTAGAGTTAAATCTAAGTTTGGCTACACATAATAAAATTTTTAAATTCATAATCTTTTCAATATAGCAGGATTATTTATTGTGTATTAAATGGATTTGGGGGAGGAGTGCAGGTGATGCTAATTAATGTTTTTTTAATTAATAAATTCTTAAATGTAATAAAACAAAACAAAATCTGTCGTATTTTAAAACTTGTTGTTATCCTGTCTTTGTCTTTACATTACTAGATTCAAGATTTTCCAGAAAAAGTGAATTTCTATGTGATGGGCTGTGTGGCATTCTACAAGAGTATGTGGTCGGAAATAAAAAGCAATGCAGCACTCTTTACAGGTAGGTTTAGTGCACATTCAGTCTTGAGTTGTCTCCAACCATTACAAACCAGGCAGCTGTTTTTTTACACATATTGGAGTTGGAAAGTTTCAAGACATGCATTCTTTGATATAATTTAAAAAAATAACAAACATGTAAAATGAGATTTATTTTACACGAATTAAAACAGTATATAAATAGTTTTGTGTTGCCTCCGTTACAGACATATGCACGCCCTTAAGAAGGATATTGGTAAGTTTTTGTCTCACCGCGATGAAGGAGAGACGAGATTAAGGTGTTGCTTTCTCGTTGACGGCGGCGCGCTACGTTTACGCAGCTATTTAGCTACGTTAAACGTACGTTTTACGTAGCATTTTTTGACAAGGGCGTCAAACATTTATATTTAGCTCCAACGTTAAGTTTTCGTTTTACAAGTGCTAGGACACTCATACTTGGATCATAGTTACAACTAACACACTGCATCACATTATATACTGCAGATGCTGAGTGTGACTTCCATTTCATGGTCCATTGACATTGTTTGATTCTGAATTTTGCTTATACCTGCAATGTTAAGTTTTCATTTTTACACTATTTACCCATAAGTACTAGTGCTAGGACACTCATACTTGGATCATAGTTACAACTAACACCCTGCATTATATAATGCAGATGCTGAAAACTTTTTTTTTTTAATTTATTTAAAAAAAAAATCTTTTTTTATTTTTTTTAATTTCTTATTTTTTTTAAATATGATTAACTTAGAAATATATATTTTTTTTAAAATATATTTTACTGAGAAAGTTGTTTTTTTTTACTAACAAATACTGGTTAAAGTTTTGTGTGCAACTACCATCAAGTTCATATCTCAAAAATCACTTAATGTATTTGATCGAAACTTCACACAATACTTCCTACAATATTTCTTGGTCATTAAACCTACTACATTAACCAAGTAAGATAACTCTTGCATGAATATAATATTTTAATTTTTTTCTCTCCCATGTGTGTATTTTCGGTCAAAGCGCCAGGGTGAGACATATCATTCAGCGGAATTCTTGTTTTATCTTAGCAGTAAAACTGCACATTTATATCAAACATCATGTTTGATGGATATTCTGTTCAATAACTAATATTGTATTTTGTCGCTGTAGTGTGAAATATTAAATTTTGTTTACAAATAAAATGTAAAATGCTGACCCATATATTAACAAATTTCTCATAAATAAGATAAACTGCAAGGATGGAATCGACCATTATTTTCCAAAGGGACCCTCCTCTTTGTTATTCAATTAATTTTCCAACATTTACTGAACAGAAAGTTATAAGTGATGTATCTTTAACAAAGTGATCCCCAGAGAGACGTTGCAACATAAGAATGTTTTATTTTGGTATACGAATACAATCATCGCAGTTCTTCCATCTTGTTCATCTGAGAATTTAAATATATATAAACACAGTTAATCCTGTCTTAAGCTGCCAGTCATGGAAAGAAGCAAATGTGGCCTTTAAAGACAGGTTGTTGTTCAATACAGATTAATTTAATCTGAAAGCATAGAAATTGGGAAATAACAGATGTGGCTGCTTTAGACAAGTGATTTTCTACAAAGGTTTGACTGTAATTGTAAAGAAAATGTTAAAGGTCTGCATAGTATGGTGAATGTCCCAGGGCTCAGCAATTATATAGAAGGTTGTTTGTGGTTGCGAAAACCAGTCTTCCTCCAATGACTGCAGCACATATAATGTAATTTTCATGTCAGCATCACTGTACACAAGTTTTGTCTCATTTTGGTGGGGCTGGGCCCGATTAGCTCAGTCGGTTACGCGTCTGACTATCAATCCAGGGGTCGTGAGTTCGAATCCCCCGCCCAGCAACAGTCTCCTTGATGATTGATATACGACATTGTGTCTCATTATCATTCGTCTCTCACTACTGATTCAAGTGGGAAAGTTATCAGTTACTTGCGGAGATGGGGTGTACTCGAGTACTGGTTAATCCCAGGAAACAGTGGTTAGGTTAACTGATCGTCTGTTAGCCCTCGATGGCATTAAAATGACACTAAATATTCAATCAATCATTTCGGTGGAAACTTTATGATGAGAGTAATCAAGGGCCATAGCCATGGAAGAAATTATTGAGCTGAAATAAGGCAAAAGTGCACACATATACACTTAACATGATACTTTCAATTATATTTTTTCTCTGTATGAAGAGTTAATGTCACAAGTGTGACAGACAGACAGACAGACAGACAAAGCAAAAACACAGGGTCCCAATCAAAGTTGGGTAGAACCATTACCAAGTGTTGATTTTCGAGAGGCATCAGGTGGAGGTGGGGATCGAACCTGCAACCTCAGGCATAAGCGGTCAATACTCGATCCTAAATTTGATGAATATTTAGCATCCAGGAAGTATAAAATCAGTTGTTGTCCCCATTGTAATACATACTTATATTTGCAGGTTTCCTACTTGGTAATCTACCAAATGAAAGACAAGGGAACATCTCCAAGGAACATGTTTGCTCAGGTATGAACAGCATCACTTGAAGATAAGTGTAATGTGTGTGGTCCAGTCAGCGGTAGAGCATCGGACCCAGGATTGATGGGTTGTGGGTTCGATCCTTCTCTACAGCCATATGTAGTGTCCTTCAGCAAGACACTTTCTCCACATATGCTTAGTATTGGTTCTGTCAAGGAAAACTTCTAACGAAATTTGTCAAAGTTGTAATTACTCCACAATTTAAGTGAACTAAATGGATTTAAATCAGAAGAAAAGAAAAAAATCTGTCTTAGTCATCCGTTTGAATCATTTCAAATGTTTTGAGTCATATAAAGGATATTGTCAAAGTATTATGTTGGTTACATTTTGAAATACACATTTTTTTTTTGTGTTACTTTAAAAGTTACCAGTCATAGAACTTGTTACAGCAGGGCTGCATTCAGTTTTAACAGGTCACAACAATTATATATGCTTTCTATGCAACTGAACAAACTCGACTTGATCAATCATTCTTTTGAACACAAGCACAGTTTTCAAAGGTGTTTGTTTAGACCTGCTTGCAGTAAACACTTTTCAGCCGACTTGTGTTGGCTGACATTAGCAAAAGCAACAGAAATTGGGTTTGAGGTTAAAAAAACTTTATTTGCATGCTCAACTCAAAAACAAATCAGCTCATTTTAACAAAGTAAGTGTTAATACTTGCAACTTTTTACCTTAGATATGCATTAATATTTTCAAATATCTGTAACTTTTTACCTTAGGTCTGCATTAATATGTTCTAATTCAAGGTTGAGTCAGGTGTTTGAGTTTTAATTTGTGTTTTTATAAGAACTCTGAAAAATGTGTTGGAGTACTGATTTTGAGTTGACCATGAAAGATATGCTTTATAATCTCAGAGCCTGGTAGTTGATGAATGCAGTCCAGGAAAATGTTGTCAGTATACTGTGTATTTTTGTGTAACATTGTTATTAAATATTTTTAATGGTAAATTACAGCACTGATTATGCTGTTGAAGGACCCATCCCCACAAGTACGATCTACTGCTGCGGAGGCCATCAGTCTACTGGACGATTACTAGAGTTGTCAGACAATGTATGAAAGCATTGCAAGATATGTGTTTTGGTGAAGAGAGATTATCAAGGACAGTATTGCAGAATTTATCAGGAATTTGAGTTAAAGTGATGTTCAGCCATTAACATACAATGGACATGTTTGATAGAGAATTAAATTCATAATAAAGTTGTCGAAGAAATGACACTGCACTGTAAAGTTAATTTAATAGAAAGTATTGTGGAGTGAATTCTGTGAAGCGAGTTCCGTGAAGTGTGTTCTGCAGAGAACATTCGAACAGGATGAAATCGAACTGTGGCATCATTTGACCAAATGACGTGATATAAAATGGAGTAGTTCCAATGGCAATAATTCAAATTTGGCATGTTGCCTTCTTAAAACATTGTATTTAATGTAATAGTCCAGGCACAGCAATGCTTAGTTTTGATTTTAGTTTTGTAATTGCAGAAATTGTAAACATGCTCTGATTATCAAAATGGAAAGAATTGCAATCAATTCTTGTCAATGAGAACTGAATTTTGACTGAATACAATGCTCTACATTTGCATCATATACATTTTAATTAATCATAAAGTAATGGACAATGTTTAAAGTGTTAATATTGTAGCACAGTACAATATGATGCTTGTGATTTTTCAAGAATATGTTTTGAATGCATTCAACTTATAAATTTTGTTTTAGAATGTTATAAATTTTTTAAACTCTTTGCTTATAATTTGCAAACATCATGTAAACTATTTAGTAATTAAAAAATACGAGATGAACACAGTATATTCAAAGAAAAAATATATTGCTTCAATTCAGTCAGAGTTGGGCAATAATTTAAACAATATTTATTTATGACGTTTTATGTAGCTTTATGTTATGTTTAAAATGTTTTAGGAAAAAAAAAATTATTTTAAGTTTTTCAATTAAATTTTTTCATTACACTGTTTTCATTAGAAAAATTCAAACAGCTTAATTTTTGGAAACCATGCCACCTATTTGATACAATTTTACCAGGAAAAGGATTTGAATAATTCCAAGTTGAATTGTGATAATTTTTAAAAAATAAGAAATGTTTTTTATTTGTACATGAAGACAAGTTAATTCTATATGTAATGTACAAGCACAAACAGATACAAGGTGTCCAGAAATCTGAATCTTGATTTTGTATCATAGGCTGAAACTGAAATGTTTATATATAGTACATTTCAGTATAATCAAATAATAAGGGGATCGTAATATAGCATTCCTGTGATATTTATATATATTTGTAATTGTGATTGATCGATTACAATGTGTATTACCTTTGAAAGCTGTGCAAGGATTGTACAAATTTCTATCTGGTATTGATAGCACACAACATTAAATACCAGGGGTCGCTTCTTTGAACAGACCCGTTGCACACTTCAGGTACTAACTGCATGTGTTTGAATATAAATCAAATACATTAAATTTGTATCACTTGTATAATTATTATTGATTGATGAATATGTGAAACTATAATAACTGTTTACATTCCTATCAAATGCTGTCACTTGGATTTAAATACAAGTTGTACATGTGTTTGAATATAAACGAAATACATCACATTTTGTATTCACTTGTATAATGATTGCGATTGATTGACGAATATGTGCACAACCTGTATGAACTATAATGACTGGTTACAATCCTATCCAATGGGATCACTTAGCTTTAAATACCAGTTGCATGTATTTATAATGTATATAAAATTCTAATTTCAAAATTTGGTCAGTTTATAGCCAAAATTAGGTATGACGATAATAAAGAAATAATTATGATTATTCTCTTACTCTGATATCATACGAATCATTTGTCAAAAAAAAATAAGAATTGTCCATGGCGTTTTTTTCTCCTGTTTAGTGCTCCAGATAAGCTTTTGGCTAAATGCTTATTTTACTCCATAAATTAAAATTCAATGCTTAAAATGAAAATTGAAAGAGTATTTTCAGATCAACTTTTGGCCAAATGCTTATTTTATTCCCTAAATTAAAACGCAATGCTTAAAATGGAAATTGAAAGAGTATTTTCAAAATTTACCTTTACTTCTGACCAGACACTTTTAATGTTTGCTTTAATACATATTTGCGGTTGCCTTCAATTCCATTAATTATCAGCCATTGGAATTTTACTTTCCATGATTCAATGGTATTTCTTTTGACCTTGCCTCCCGTGTGTTTTTTGTTTTATTTTTTGTGACTTCGTAATACATGCATCAATAACTCACTTTTGAGAGTATTGTTTTTCTTAAAGAACTGGAATAAGTTACCAGATAATGATTGGGTTTCTGTTTTGTTTTTTTTTCGTCTTCCGACGCCAGAAGCAGACGATGCCATTTATAATAAATACGATAAAGTAATCGGCTAGAATAATGCAGATTCGTTTATAGCAGGCCTCTTTAAAACACTTGGAAATACTCAACATGTTCCCTTGTGCATCTCAGTGACAATGATCTACGAGAAATAACTCTTATTGTATATAATTAGTGTGGTTCCCCGATCTATCAATAAACAGTCGATTTTTATCGGTATAGGTCAGGGAACCAGACTATGTTTTACATAGCAGTAACTTCCCTTATTTCACGGTGTCTACTTCCGTTGTGAAAACCCCGGTCTTTGGAAATACGATACGCACAAGATCGCCAATGAAATGCTTCAATTCAATTATTTATTATTTTCAATGCTTTTTTTGTCAATTTCAATGCTTATTTACGCAAATATGCACCTTACCTGGAGCACTGCCTGTTACTTCATTCCAAGAGATAACTATTTGACCAGAACGGGGCTCTGTTGAGTTATTGCTTAAACAGTTATCCAAAGGGATGGGATTGTCTATCCAAACAGGAATAAAAATGCTATGGACAATTTTTTATTTTTTATTTTTGCATACCAACACATTGAATAAATAATTTATCATTGTTGTTTTACCATGATACTTTATAAGACATCAAATTTATATCATTTTTTGTACGCAACATCATAAATAGTGCCAATGCCACAGTTGGAGAATTTCATCTCGGTCCTAGGTTAAAATAGAAATATGATGGATATCCTTTAATGTCCAGTATGCTTGAAAGTGTATATTTATCATGTTGCCATGGCTGATCTCATAGTTGTTTGATAATTTACCCCATGCAATTGAATTGAAACAGCAAACTGAATCATTTTGTTGGTAGAAGAGTATCTCTACAGTCTCTCCAATTCCGAAATAAAAAAAAAATGTCAGTTTATTGTTATGTACTACTACAATCAAACCTGTGTAAGCGGTCACCTCTTTTAGGCAGCCACTTGTCTTAAGCAGCCACATTTGGTATTTCCCATTTCTATGCTTTCAGAGTAAAGTAACCTGTATTAAGCAACAACCTGTCTTAAAAGGTCACTATTGGTCCTTTCCTAGACTGGCTGCTTAAGACAGGCTTGACTGTAGTTACTTCAGTTCCAAATATTTTGAAACATCTATTGAATTGAAAGCATGCTTTGCTGAATAAATTGTGCCATTAAGATTCAAACACAAACTGCTGATCTCATAAATGGCCTAGGTATGCTTATATTTGTTATATTCCCAAATTTCAGCAGCTGTTTATTGGTATTGGGTTTTGCCTCTTCTCCCACAGTATTTTAGTTGTATACAGGTGGTCAGTGCACCTAATCATTATTTAAGGGATATGCTAGATGGTTAACAAGTACTAGACGCTTGTCATCTCTGCAAGTCAGTGATTACTTCTCTACACATTCTGAGGGCTGGGAGATTCGTGGCCATTTAACACCTTTATGGTTACTCATCACGGAGACTGGTGGAGCAGGCAAATTATTTAATGACAATCAGTGAACAGGTCATCAAGATATATATATCTTGATTTTCAAATCTACTGCAATTTAATGACTTAAATTAAGGATTTATAGAGAGAAGGATAGGAAACTTGCATCTGTGGACAAAAAAATGTGAATAAAATTATAATAGCACAAAAATAATTATTTGGCAAATTTCACAAGCAATTGAATTCATTTTACTATGTTTTGATATTGAAAAAAATATATTTAATTAAAAACATTATACCGATAGTTTGAAAATATTTTTTTTATTGTGTCAGTTACAAAAATTTCTCAATCAATAAAATAATTTCAAACAAATTACTGGGAATGGAAAATTTGTGGATAGTTGCATTTTAAAATTATTATAAATATATAAAATAGATTTTTATTCCCAAGTTGAGTGGAAGTAGAATGAAAACAGACTTCATGATATTTTGTGCACATGTTTTCACAAAAACGACTTCTCCTTCTCTACACAAGTCCTTGAATGAATTAATTCCATACATTAAAACTAATATTAGAATCGTATTAGTATCATAACTGAGATAAAATTTATGCAAGTAAGCACTGCGATTTCTGTATTTATGGTTACAATGACTATTACTGTTCATGTTTATCCGTTGTACAAGTGATTAGTACTTATTCATACGTCATCAGCCTTGCCAGGGTTTCAATTCTATGATGTTAAAATAAAGTATATAGCAAAAAAAATTTGTGCAATAAAATTATTTAAGAAAAAAAGAAAAGGGTTTATTTTAATGTTTTAATACCATATTTCAGTGTACAGCTTCTAGTTTAAATAATAGGACGGGCCAACAAAAAACAGAGGGGCAGTTACTTTTCATGAAAGCTATTGTATTACTGTTATAAAGAACCACAATACACTATGCAAAAAAATGGTTTCATAAGCTCCAGATTTCAAAGTGCAAGTGAATTGACTCTAGGTGAATTGGGTTCTATACCATTTTCAACACATGGCAGGTTATTTATATATATATGTGTATATATATATGGTTATGTATATGGAATATCGTTTAAATGGTGGAGAAAGAATTCTGAATGAATCTGAGTAGTACCACCATCCTTCCGCTAATATAACTTGCAAACATTTTTAGCTCTACTGGCCAAAAGGCCAGAAGTGCTTATGCAATGGTGCGTTGTCTGTCGTCTGACGTCTGTCGTTTGTTAGCAGCACTTTCTCTGAAACCACTAGACCAATTAAACTGAAACTTCACATGGGTGTTTCTATTGCATAGGAGACTATACAGAAGATTTTTTTTTTTCGATCTGAAATTCAAGATGGCTGCCGTTATTAAAAATAGTTCAAAACTTAAAAAATCTTCTTCTCATGAACGGCCCAACAGATTTTCAAAATGTTTATGTAGTAATGATGACCAACCATAATTTTGTTAGTTTTGTTTAAATGGTGTCCCTAGGGTTAAATATGACCCCGCCCCGAGGGTTCAATTAGGTGACACATGTCATAATCTTTTTTTTTTTTTTTTTTTTAAATGAAAATGATTTTGCCTATATCTTCACAGAAGCATTGTTTAGTGAAGGAGGTTCAGATTTGTAAAAATGACTGGGTTCCACTGTCTTAAGGGGTCAGGAGGGGCCCCAAAAGGGTACAAATTGGGAATTACTAAATTCATTTTCTTAAGAACTGGTATGTCAGATTTTTTAATATTTTGCATAAATTATCCCTATGTGTAGGGGTTTGATTGCAGATAAGAATTTTGGGGCTAAAATATACAGGGGCCCTGTAAGGGGACTTAGAATTTTACAAAGGAATACTATGAGAAAACGGAAAATTCTCTTTTTCTTTCATCTGTTCTGAAACCACTAGGCCAGTTAAACTAAAACTTCACATGGATGTTTCTATTGCATAGGAGACTATACTGAAGATTTTTTTTCCGATCTGAAATTCAAGATGGCCACCGTTACTAGAAATAGTCCAAAACTTAAAAATCTTTTTCTCATGAACGGCCCAACAGATTTTCAAAATGTTTATGTAGTAATGATGACCAACTATAGTTCTGTTAGATTTGTTCAAATGGGGTCCCTAGGGTTAAAAATGACCCTGCCCCGAGAGTTCAATTAGGTGACACATGTCGATATAATATATATTTTTTAAATGGAAATCATTTTGCCTATATTTTCATTAAAGTATTGTTAGGTGAAGGAGGTTAAGATTTGTAAAATAACTGGGTTCCTATGTCTTAAGGGGTCAGGAGGGGCCCCAAAAGGGTACAAATTGGGAATTAGTAAAATTATTTTCTTAAGAACTGGTATGTCAGATTTGTACATTTTTGATATCAATTATCCCTAAGTGTAGGGGTTTGATTGCAGATAAGAATTTAGGGGCTAAAATATATAGGGGCCCTGTAAGGGGACTTAGAATTTTACATAGGGATACTTATGGAAAACAGAAAATTCTCTTTTTTTTTTTCATTTATTCCGAAACCACTAGGCCAATTAAACTGAAACTTCACATGGATGTTTCTATTGCATAGGAGACTATACAAAAGATTTATTTTTTTCTATCTAAAATTCAAGATGGCCGATGTTTCTATTGCATAGTAGACTTTCAAAAAGTGCTATGGCCACTATGAGTCAGTAGAGTGTCCTCAGGCTCTCTTGGGCCTCTTGTTATTCAAATTTTCTTGGGGATGGTGAGGGGATGATGATAAATATTAAACACAAAAAGTATGGTAATGTTTTTAATACTAACATACAAACTAGAGGGCTTCTAACAGTTCTTATATACTTTAAATACCATTTTTGTGAATCAATGAACATTTTAAAACGAGTAAATCAGCATTTTTTTTTTTAACATAATTACAACTTTCACAAATAACAAAGAATCAAAACTATCACAAGAGTTTCATCACATACACCAAACTGCTGTATGGCATATTTCAAACAGTTCACCACAACTGTATGTAGAAACAGCTTCGTAAGATATTAACAATCTCACCAAATGTATCAAATAGCTTTGTAAGATATTAACAACCTCACCAAATGTATCAAACAGCTTTGTAAGATATTAACAACCTCACCAAATGTATCAAACAGCTTTACACATAAATCAAATAACTTTTATCATATCTCAAACAGCTTTATCACGATATCAAATAATTTCTATCACATATTCAACAGCTTAATTGTATATATTAGTATATTAAACAACTTTGTATCACGTTAAATAGTGTTATCACAACAGGTTAAGTCTATCACATATTTCAAGCAGTTATATCACACATAGTAAATTACTTTATTAAATCAACAGCTTTACCACACAGCTAAAATGGCTTTATCACATGTATAATACAGTTTTATCACACATTGAATATCTTTATCACTTGTATCATTGATTGAATATTTAGCATCATTTTTATGCCATCGAGGGCTAACAGACAATCAGTTAACCTAACCACTGTTTCCTTAGATTAACCAGTACTCGAGCACACCCCATCTTCGCAAGTATATGATAACTTTCCAACTTGAATCAGTGGTGAGAGACGAATGATAATGAGACACAATGTCGTATACCAATCTTCACAGAGACTGTTGCCGGGTGGGGGATTCGAACTCACGACCCCTGGATTGATAGTCAGACGCGTAACCGACTGAGCTAATCGGGCCCAGCTCCCGACTGAGCTAATCAGGCCTGGCTCACTTGTATCAAACAGATTTATTACATGTACCAACAGCTTTTTAACATATGTTCAAATGTGCTCAGAATTGTCAGACATATTACCAAGATTTATGAAATAATTTGTATCAGAAAGGGTTATCACAAAACAAGAGACTAGCAAACATCAAAGGCAGGATGGAATATACATAGTGATTCAAATACAGCTATGTCTTTGTCTGACTTGTGCTATTTGTACCATTTATGCCTCTGCTTTCTTCATCTTTCTCTTCTTTGACTCTCCTTTGTCTTCTTTCTAATAAATGGAAAGTAAGTAAAGATGTAAGTCTTATAGTATTCTAGGCAAGGAAAGTAAATACCATTTTCTTCAATGCCTTTGATTTATAGAATATAATTATTACATATTGAAATAATTTAAGAACAACTTGTTAAAATAAGACAAATTTTGGTATATGAAAATGGTATTGAAAGTGGCAGAATTTTCAGCAAAACTTAGAAAGCATGCATACTTTGAAAGTTTGTTAGTATATAATGGCCCATGTGGTTTCTGCTAAGAATAGAATCACTGTCAATCACTGCAGAGGGGTAGGAATCCTCAGAATGGGTGTCATGTTTATTTTATCATTTTTTGTCATGTTCATTTCTGTGGTTTAATCATCAACCCGTGTGGTTCCTGGAAGCCATGTAAGTGATGGCGAGAATAAGATCACTGTGGCTTTTGCATGTTGTAGGTAGCAACAATTTGAGTAATACAAAAAAATTTGCTGAAACTGTAGTTCACCAGGTATCAAGATTCTAGGTTCATTCTGCATATTCTTTTGTTGATATTTTTTTAAATCTGTATGTTAATTTGTTGTTTTTTTTCACATGTAGTGTGAACCTGGAATCTTCCTTCCCCATCTCAGTTGGCGTTGAATAAACTGAGTAATCATGTGTTGGTACACCGTAAAACCTCATGCATTCATTCAAATTAAAGTAGTTCATTTGTAAATCCCTATTGCACACGTTTTTGGTGTTGTCATAGAAATTCAAGCCAGTAACATGAGGCTTAAGAGGGTCTGTGATGCTCTACTGGATCTTTGCTAGTTTAAATATTCCTTATAAAACTATATAAATAGTAACAAGGCATGCAATTTAGAAAGATGAAAGATGAATATTTTTGACAAGTCAAAGGCACACACGGCCACCTACGGCATTCAAACTGACTGTTTTCTTTGCATATTAAACACCCGATTTTTCAAGTAAGTTTTTAACTTTATCTGAAAAGCAAATTATCATGGGATTAAACAAAAGTATAAACATGTGTATAGGAAGGAAAGTGCCAGTAACAGCAAGTACATTAATACAAAGCACATATATTTGTGCTTTCAAGGGGAGAAGCCTACCTTGTTCTCTTTACTCCGTTTCCTGGGTTTTTCGCTTTTCATTTTTTGTCCATTCTGTTTCCCAGATTTCATAGTACCCTTACTTGATGATTTTGGGCCAACATTTGCTCCTGTTTTTGCAGCAGCTGGTCTCTGATGGAAACTTGGCACAACCTTCTGAAAAGAAGGTGTAGTAGCAGAAGATACTTGATCCATCGGTTGTCCAAAATATACAGTCCGAGTATTAAAACCATGTGCACCACTGTCTGATGTAGAATTATACTGGGCGCCAACAATGGAATGGTTTCTAGCAATTGTATTATCTCTAACTTGAGAAGCATTTACTGGCCTCTGTTTATTAAATGATGGAACAATCTTTGGTGCAGATGCCTGTGTTGTGGTGCTTGACTGTACTTGCAGTATCTTTTTTGGTCTGAACTGAGGAAAGAGCTTTCTGACCACTGGAGCTTGTCTGGCCGAGATGATAGCATGACTAATGTCAAAATCATAAATTGGTCTACCTAAATTTCCTGAAGTATTTTGAGAGAAGTTCTGTACTGGGGTTATCAATGCCTGTGCTTGTGCTTGATCTGGGTTCCAATTTGCTTGATCACTACTATGTAAATTGGTCATAGACTTTAAGCTACTAGTATTTATTGATCTGATCTGTTCTGCGGCATTGTTTAACAAACCTGGTTTATAAACCGACTGGCCTGATAGACAACTGAAATAGTTAGGATTTACAGCATGGACCACTCCTGACTTTGACTGGTTCATTTGTCTTATTTTCGAATTTTGTTGGCAATTCCCTTGCAATGCATCAGATTTCCTTATATCCTCATTCACTGAAGGATTTCCATTTGTTTGTTCATTTATGTATCCAAGAGGCGTAGTTTGGCTTGGTTGTGGTCCAACTAAACAACTGTTTCTGTTTACAGTTGATTGTGTCTGTGTTGATAATAAAAAATCCATCTCAGATTTACTGCGGTACAAGCTTGGTCTTGCAGCACCCATCTTGCTAGTCAGGTTTGGTTGACTTGCAGGCTCTCTCTGTTAATACAGAACATATGGCACATTTCCAAACACTCTATGTCAAGGACACAAAAATGATTGGTAAGGTTTTACACAATAATAAGCATAATTTCTTTTTTTTTTACATTGAATAAGAATGATTTTACATCGATTTTAAACCTGAGATTTTGTATAAATCTCAATTCACGTCTTCCTGGGTAGATTACCTGCAACACTAATAGGCATATGCAGATATAATGTTTTCCTCTAGTTTGTTTGTAACACACTAGTTCAATAAATGATAAAACAATTGATAGAGAGAACACCTCCTGTGTGTCAAAATTCTACTAAGGATGCTGATAATAAGCTGTATGTGCATTTATATTCAAATATACATGCACAATAATGATTTCTCTATACAGTTTACAATAACAAGTTCTCTATGTAGTTCTCTATGTAGTTATCATCATAAAACATTTTGATGAAGCCTGTGTACCTGTTTTTATGTACCAAGAAAGCATTAAATTAGTTTCTTTCAGGAAGTGTGTCACTTGGCCATGTACCGGTTTTGTTTTATAATGTACGTAATTTAATGTGGACTTTGGGTTTTTCTTTATTCATTCATCGTGTTGGTGGATAGTTGCTATCAGTATTTATTATAGACAAATACACCTGTAAAAACAGAAGATATTTTACTTTATACAATATCAAAGTTATAAGATTTTTGTTAAAATTACCTGTCCACTTTGAAACAGATCAGCAACAGCAAATTTTGCCTTTGACTGAAGCTTCATAGGGTATCCACAGATGGTGGAGAACTTGCTTTGTATATCCTGTATAAAGGCACGCAGAATTGGTTTTGGGTCCACCCTTGTTACACGCTGTATCTCCCGGGCCCTCAGACATATTTCTGGGTATGTTGTCTTTTGTTAAAGAGCATTATTTATCGTATCGAAGTGCATTAAATCTAATGGACAGCTAAACTAGTGTAATGGTTCATTTTCTAAAAATAGTACAAAAAATGATTTAAATTGTCACAAAATAAATATTATTAATACAAGTATTGGGTCATCAGAATTAAATATCTCATCATGCTTTATTGTGCAAATCAAAATATTCAATTACTTTTTTTTATTCCGACAGAAAAAACATCAAACAATTGAATTCAGATGGTTATATAATGTGAATAACAGGACATACTCACAATAAAATTTAAATAAGTTACAGTTACAAGTGTTTGGATTGTAAAATTATTTAATTTTCCCCTCATCATTTTTTTATTTCTTTTATGCAACATCCAATATTAAACAAAATAGTGACATCTGGAAATCAAACATTGTGCATGATCCTGCTTAACACATTGCAAGTTACATTTGTAAATAAATGTCACCTGATTTTATGACTGTTTATCAAGTCGCAAACTAGAAAAACATTATATTAAGTTCGTGACATACAGAGAGCAAGACGTTTGACTATCGTTCTAGTAAATTGTGGGCAATACATGTATATTCATATTAATAATTTTGCAACTGCATGAAATTATTTATAAGGAGGAGGATATGCTGTGTTTAAACATAATAAATGGTTTAATATATCATGTATACATACGTAATATATTAACTTGATTTTTAGGGTATGATATATGTTGATTTAACATCTCAATCAGAATTCTTGTACCGAAGAGTAATACGAATTCATCAATTCGTTAGATAATGTTGACATAGAATATAGACAGTTGGTATAAACAGGGCCAAACTTATGGACAGGATATGTAAAAAGTTTTCCTCCAAGCGGTCCAAAGTGTATTTGATAGAAGTTCATGTTGTCTTCAGTCTCCGGCAATCTGTAGCCATACTAAAATATAAAGCAAACCCAATGTATAAATTGAACGTATATATCTCAAGAGGTTAATCTTTGTTTATTAAAAGAATACTTGTAAGCAGATCGTACAGCAGTAGTTTTTCAGCATTGGCCTCGTATGCAAAATTTGTTTATTCAATTCCCAGCCGGTTCATATCAAACACTTAAAAAATGGTACCAGGAACTTAAATCTCAGTTTTCGAATGATCACCATTTGTGTCCTTTTGATTAATTTGGTTTAATTTGAAAATTAAGTATAATTTTTATGCAATCAAGGGTTAACAGATGAACTGATTTGAACAAACAGTTACCACTCTTTCCTAGAATCCTGGAAGGTTAACATCTTACTACAATGTTATGCCCCTTTTTTTCCCATGGTAGCAAGATTCTTACACTTAAAAAAGCCTAATTTGGTTTTGACATATTTTTAAATGGTTCATGGTGATTGTGATTTCTTGCTGCATATGAGTAGAGCAAAAGCTGGCATAGCATATACTGCAATAAGACATCACTGGTGTTAAAAAATGACTTTTATAGGTTTTCAACATATATATGTATTTATGAGCATTTGAGGACTTCTTTTTCAAAAGAATCTTAGGGTGTGATTATGCACCTTCTTTAAAAAAACAAGCTGGTCAACCTACCAGTTACTTGGCATTTTTATGTGGGTATACATTCCTGCTATGAAAAAACAATAGGTACTTTAAAAAAAATTCTATGTGGAATTTATTTTTTACCGTGGAAATCCTAGACCTTATTTTATATAGAACAAAAAACAAAATTCAATGTGAAGTGAGACCTTAACCAGTACTCAAGGATAACAATGTCCGCAAGTAGATGATAACTTTCCAATTTGAATCAGAGGTGATATATGACAATGCAATCAAAAATGGCTGGGCAGGGATTTGATCCTGGATAGCCAGACACGCTACCTACTGAGCTACCTGGACCTAGCTCCTTTTAATTAAACAGCATGTTAAAAAGGACATATGCAGGATATCACTGTGCTTAATAAGACCTAAGATTATAAAATGACAAGCATTTGGATTGCTTTCCATTAAATCATTTTTTTTTTAATTTTAAATCTAATATCTTAATTATATAACTATATTACCGGTAATGTTAATATTGTTCATATACATTGACTTAATTACATATATGTCTCTGTCACATATATGCATTTTGAATAATGATAAAATTTGTTGAAAGTGCAGTTGATTTGTCACATAACCTCTCCCTAGTCATGAAGTTAAAATATGGTTATTTTTCATCTTAAAGTTGTTGTTTTTTTAAAAAAAATCTTCATGTCTCCCCGACCCCATTAACCTCCTTGGAAGTATGTAACTATGTATGATCTTACAGTATTTTTCCAGTGTCTCTTGATGTCTCTGTATGACATAAATGGACTGTCCTCCGGCAAGTCATGGTAAATACTCATTATACGTCCTCTTTTCATACTGAAAACAACAACAACATTAGCGGTGACTTTATTGTCATTGGGTTAATAAATAGGTACAAAACAGTGTACATAAATATTGGTGATAAAATTGGAACAATTGGTAAAATCGATCAACACAGGACTTGGTGGTCAGTGGTGTACGTGAACGAATTTAAACTGTATGCCAGATCTGAGTAGCAGTCAGAGCAGTAACATTATGAATTGAGGGAAAGTGTAGGAGGAAGTCTCCTGTCGGTGGGGGTTTGGCCTCCATCAAAAACATTTGCATTCCCGTGCTGTAGTTCAGCATTAATGTGGCATTTTGTTTGTCACTTTTATACTACATATTAGCAAGGTTAGTAAACAGAAGTGTCAATTTTAAATCATTTGGAAAAAATCATAGCTTATCATGCTGCTCACGTCATGACATTGTTTCGCTGGCTGATGTCGCTCATGTCATGACATTGTAACGCTGGCTAAGAAAATAAATTTAAAACCACAATAGTGAATCTGTAATGCCACATTCATGTTCATGATGCCTGTAAAATTAAATTCATTTGAAACCCAAACAGTAGAGCCAGGTGGCGATACCCCTCATATTTGAATTTTTTATGTTTTTCACTTTTGCTGATGAATTGTATGCATCTGGAGGTGTTACTATGTGCAACATAAGCCACCTTGCCTTGTCATTTTACAGTACAATATATATCAACAATACGTAATGCCTTGTTATTTTCAAATGTTATGTTAAATCTTTCTTTTCATGATTTTTTTTGGTTTCAACTGATACAAGTTTTAATGGTGAAGCAAGATAGATCTCGGAATGAGTAGATCCACTGTCTGTCCACAATTAACAGGCTTATTTGACACTTTCTCAAAGTTTTTGGACAAACCTGGCTCAACATGGCTGATACATCTTGAAACAACACCTCAGACCACTTTGCCACAAAGGACCCACAATTATCTTTTACGGCCATGACCATCTGATATTTAAGGAAAAAGAAACTTTGTTAAGTTCCTGTTAATTTTGAACAGGGAACAGATGACTTTTTTTCAGAAAAGAATTGTTAAAAAAGTTATTAAATATTTTTTTATTTTTATATTCATACTTATGTTTTTTAAAGGCATTAAGTATATGTAGACCATGACAATTTCTTGGCTTTATAATTTCCATACCATATTCATAAATATTTTTGAAATGCAATGACATAAATTAAGTGTATGATTGTATCTTTATTTAGTATTTAAATGTATTTGTTATAACCATGATTTGCTTTGTTGATGGCCTCAAGGGGAACAGTTCTTGTAATTGATTGAGTAACCATTGTTAAATGAAGAATTTGTTATTATTATTATATATACACTACCTGGGCAAAACAAAGCACCAGTCTGAGGCAATACTGTTATGGGTAATCTCTTCACCTGGGTTTGTCAAGAAAGTCTGCAGACTGTTTCCAACCAAATCCAAGTCTGTGACCTGTACAATAGTTAATAAGAATGCACAACATATAAAAACATATGGACTGACTTCAACAAATGTACAACTGATTTTAAAAATATTAATGAACTGAAATCTGTAGTTTAATGAATCTTGCTGACATGGTATAATGCTTTCCTGCTCGTGAACAAGATTGGCTTTTTGTTCAGTACACGAAATTAAATTTAGAAACTAGGTTATGACAACAAAGAAGAGAAGACTACAACACACACCTGAAGAGGTGAGAACTTAATTGCAGTTGCTTCAAGAGTGAAAAACATCTCCTGATGCTGTACTGTGACATCCATTTCTGAAAAAAATCACAAAAAAAACCCATTAATTTTGTAACGATGCTGCTACTTTATTACATCTAAATATAAACAAGAAATTACTGAATTTAAGAGTTCCTTTGTTTAATTTAATTAGTAATAGTTTCCTAGACCAACTTGCTTTGAATGTTGTTTTTTTTGGTTAATTTTGAATTTTATAAACAGAAACAATGGTATATATTTCATTCACTTCAATAAGTACTTATACTATAACATTGTATAAAAGCTCAACAAAAATTACACTTTTTAAAGAATAGCTGTAAAAATATGTGTTTCCTTCAGATCTGTAAGACTAAGGTATGCTCTAATACACAGGCTTACATACATTTCCATGTTCCTGGTTATGTTATTTGTACTGTAACATTGCACTGCTTCTAATGGAGACAGTTTTATTCCTGGGTCTAAGAGTCATCAAGTAATGTGTAACAGTACAAGAAAATTATAAAACCAGTGTGGGTTCAAATCTGGGAGCTTCACTGCCAGGGAGAATATTCAACATTTGACTCAGTTTAAACCGGAATGCTTACATATATTTCTCTCCCTTCATGCTACAAACACTCATACTTTTAATGTGTTTTAACTATTCTATAGTTGCAAGTGACTACTAGACATAATGGGTCTGGTGAGACCTGGTGCTTATAATTCATATTTCCTGTTTGGACTATACTGTTTGTCATGTATAAATGCATATGTCACTATAATTATAGAAGACTTACTTACAGTAACACTTTGACAATGAATTTCCACTATTCCACTAGTATGAAGAAATTTGTTTTAGTGTAACTAGAAACTTACTGACAGCATTGATGCACCCCCTCTGAGTGAGAAAGTCTCTACCTGTATAATGAAAAAGGGAAAAACTACACAGTAAATATTACTACATAAACCTCATTCAGATATTATTAACAGCAATTTATATCTAATTTAAACATTGTAAGGAAAATTTCACATTGTAAAAGTATATGCTTGTCACTATTTTCTGTGTCAAAAATATCTTGCAGATATAAATACCAACAAAAATGCGTCTAGGAGAAAGTATCATCACTAAAAGGAGCAAAAGAGGGTCATGCGTCAGGGTCCCATTCAAACTGGTGTTTAATAAAAGTTAACACAGTAATTATCAGATTGCCAAGCTGTGTTTTTCAGCAGTGTCATTTGATCTAAAAACAGATTAATGGAAATAACTAAAGTGGATCTCCCCTCGTTAAAATGGCATCGACATTGAAATTTTGATAAATTTAAAGAAAGATTTTCGGTTAAATCTCGGTGAGTTAAGTGTCAGTCCTAGTTTTTTGATAATTATATATGTATCTCATATAGATATTCTCAGAAAATGAATTGATGCACACAATGCAGTTGAAAAATAAAGTAATTTATATCAATGCCTATGGTTATTCCAGCTTCAATGAGTCATTTCACTGAAGGTCCACAGGCTAATAGAACCTATCAAAATGAAATACAAGTTGTATCAATTTCTAAAATTCATGCAGACCTTTTAAAAATTTTGCCAATTAAATCCACATTTAACAACCCCTGATTATACATAGCATACATTATAACAGACACAGGATATAAAGACAATATGTTGCTGCTTCATCTTTGGCGTCAACAGACATTAAAACAAACCTTGCACGAGCCATTGCCCTGCTCTGTTCCAATTTGGAGAAATTCTTGCCAACAACGTATACCTTAAACATGCCTGGTATAGCTCTGGGGTAACAGCATATGGTGTGGTCACCTAAATGGTAAATATTCAGACATTTCTAAACACAAATACTAGTAATTACATGCTGAATTCATTGTTTCCACATAACTTGTGCCACAGAAGTTTACAGCCGAATTAAATTTAGATAAAATGGTTAATAAGAGCCCTTACATGGTTGTTTATCGTAGTGAGAATGTCCACTGATCAAGAATAATTGTAAAAGAAACATAAATTCCACCCCAGTTTTATTCACAAATGTACTTCTTGCATATAGATGTGAGAATCTCAAAACAAACACTGAATCAAAGTGGACAGAAGTGCAATGGCAAATCCATTACCGATAAAAAATTTAGTTCATAATTATGGCAAAAATGCTGATCTGTTTTCCTTCCCCATATAATCCTGTGATCTGATTTCATTAATTTCTTCAAGAGTCATTCACATATTTTATGGAAAAGAGGGGCAAACTGCAATTATTGTGCATAATGGTGTGTTTTACTTTACACATCTAACAAAGGCCTAAAAGACTCAAAATTACCACTATTATCTCCTTTCAGTACTTCCGGACCTACAGATGAAGTAGGTAAAAATGGAACTTGAGTTCTCTCTTTCTTCTTTTTCCAGGGTTTTGTATTGCAATGATTTATTTTTTCCTACCAAGTATTAAATGGTCAGTATATATTTTAGAAATCACCACTGAAAATTTCTGGGCAATTGTTCGTTCAAACCGCATCATGGGCGAATAGTTCACATATTATTTCTCTGAATATTGATAGGTGTCACAAATGCATTGAATTTTAAAAAAACAACCGGTCAAGGTATGCTTTTTTCCCCCTTTATAATTCCATATCTTCAGCCAGAGAAGAACTTGAGCCCAGTCACATGCTGCAGATTTTGTTTTTTTCACTTTGTTTTGGACATAAATGTTACGTGTGGAGCGCATGGTCTAGTGGTAGAGCATCGAACCCATGATCGGAGGGTTGTGGGTTTGATCCTTCGCCATAGCTATGTGAGGTGTCCTTGAGCAAAACACTTTTTTTTCGCATATGCTTAGTACTGGTTCTAACCAGAAAGACTTCAAGCGTGATTTTCCTAAGTTGTAAGAACTTGTTTCACAATCGAAGAAAATAAAAAAAAATAAAAATAAATAAATGTTACAATGGAGCTCTATGGGATATGTAAAAGTGATTTGAGATGTAAAATACATTTTCATTTATCCCCAATATGACCCAGACAATCATTGCCGGGAATGTTGAAGGATCTACTAGTATTTAGCAGCCAAAGCCGGAAGTGCTCACTATCTCAATGATGGCTCTGTAATAAGGATAAACATAGACAAGTATTTATACTTTCACTACATAGAAGTAAAATTCAGAATTTATTTTAAATAGCAGCACTCATTTATCCCCCTTTTCGTAACATTACTCAAATTTCGATCAATTTGAAATATGATTTTAAGATCGTAACTCTGCCATATTAGTAAAGCAACATGTTGCACGTCTCGTAAAAACAGGGCCTTTTTCTGGAAATTGGGAAGAGGATCAAGCCTTTGAAATTAGGAAGAAAAAAACGCACAATTCAGGGGAAATTTGGATTTCTTTTTAAGGCTTGAGCAAATTGGAAAATAAAGAGTAACATTGTTAAGATAATGTTCTAACCAATAATTATCAGATATTATAATAATACTTCATATCCAGTTGATTTTTATATCCCCAAATATAATTTAACAAAATATCTTTTTTATTTATTTTTTCATTTTGGGAACTTTTTGACCCCAATTGGGAAAAAAATCCATGTTTCTGAATTGGGAAGCCACCAATTTTCAGCCTCTGTTTAATAAGGTAAAAAAGCGCTGAAGGGTCATTTGGCAATTTTTTTTATTTTACATTTCATATTGAATATATCACATGTACCTGTACATTGAAGTAATTATATAATTATATTCAAATATGAAAAAAAGCTGCCTATAAATGTCTAATATTTAATAAGTCTTTCATAATTGGTTCTTATGATAGAATAATAAAGATTACCTGAAGTCCAACTCTTGTCAGTCTGGATTGTAATCGTCCAGAATTCAGCAAAGACAGCTTATTGTGACAGCACAAATTAATAAAAAGATTTTAAAAGGTACAAAAAATAAGAAAAAATGTTATAATTATATCAAAATGATAAAATCAAAACCATTTCTATTAAGTTACCGGCAGACTTCTAGTTTTGGGGATCCAGTAATAGACTCAACCAAAGATCTGTGTCAAATCAGTGTTATAATTATCATTTTTAAGTCGTTCTAAGAAATAAACACACATATATATAAGAATTGGATATACATGTATTAATACAAAAACACAAATTTCATTTTTTATAATGAAGGAAATACATGTAAATGTAGCAATATAAAAACAGTTGAACTATTTTTATAATATTGCACCAGCAAGCAGGTTATGCCATTACAAGATTTTTGGTGTAAATGAGGCTTTTCATCAACTAATTTGAACCTGTGCCAGAAATATTTTCATATTTTGTGATTTTACTTAACCGTTTTGATACCACCATGAAATGCTTTTGTCACCATATAAATGTGACATTCAAATGTATAAAATATTGCTAATTGATTCTTTTGTTTATAAATGATTACTAATTTTGGGATTATGGATATACCTGAGCTACTAGATGGAAACAGTTATCTTTGATGTCCACACTGGGAGAACCAATAACCTCTGGTTCTGTGAAAATGAACTCTCTATGAAAATAAATGAAAATACATGTACATGTCAGGGCTTGAAATTTCTGATAAAAGCTACTCGTCTCGTTCTCCCTTTTCAACATTTTTAATTGAATGCTTAAAATCGAAGAAATATTGAGGTCAATTTCCTAAAACTTACTCATCCTGGCCAAATGTTCATTTGTCATGGCGAGTGGACGAGTGGAATTTTCCAGCTCTGCATGATATTCACATAAATGAGTTAATGTGTTTAATGTGGACAGATGGCTTCATAACAAATGCTCTTGCATTTATATAGTTATAATTTTATGTATGTATAAGATATATATTACCAATTAATGTCACGTTATGTGCAGAGCCTGACAGGATAAACCCATTGAGCCCCCAAACTCTACATTAGAATTATTTCAATTAATCTGGATAATTTGCCAGAGAATTCAGTAATTGGGACTGTGAATTTTACCATTGTGAGTAATGTACACATTTCTCTGTGTGGAGTTTGGCCAAGAGGTAGAGCATCATATACAAGATTGCTTTAGATTGAGAGTATGTTGGTTTGATCCTCTAGCATGACTATGTGCAGTATCCTTGAGCAACACACTCTATCCACATACGCTTGATATTCGGGTTCTACCAAAGAAGATTTTGATTTGTCAAAGATGTAAGGTCTTGTTTCACAATCAATTTAAATGAAAAATTTTAAAAACACATTTCTCTTATCAGATCAAGCACTTATAAAGAGAAGGAAAAGCAACTGATTGAGATGTTAAGAACGCTCGTATATTCACGCAAAATCTCATTTTCAAATATCCTAACTTCCATTCATCTCAGAAATACAAATCAAAATTCTTTCTCTGCACAATGGAATTCTCTACAAAGTGAGACCTTTCCCAGCAAATTGTGTTAAAAATTGTTGAAGTACTTATGATTACAGAATTTGTATACTGCAACTTAAAAATCAAGGGAAGTATTTGAAATTTTACTTTAAACTGCAGTATTTCTAATTCAAGATCATTTGCGTGTTTAAAAAATCTAAGGTTACATACATATTACATTTTATGTAAAAGAAATCAATTGCCTTTGAAATTGGAATGATTAATTTGCCAAATTATTATTTCTTTGTATGATTTTTTTATCAACATTTAGTTGTCCTATCCTTCTATAGAAGTCCTTGATCTGATGTGAAATGAAGATTTTCTCATTTTTGATGCAAGGCATATCAGGTTGGCAGTCAAACATTACTGATATGTTATATACATGTAATATTAACATATTAATGTATTATTATAAAATAAAGGCTGCAGTGCATATTATAAGCTGCTAAAAAAAATAAAAAGGGGGAGAGGGGGGAGGGTAAGGCCATTATAAATTAATTGCTAGATTATCATCCAAATTTTTCTTAAAAAGGAGGGCGGGAGGATTTTTTTTTTTATTTTCATATTTAAAATTTTTCATGTTTTTTTAATAAAATGAAAATAAAAAGGGATGGGGCAGCATGGAAATTTGGGGATGATAATCTAGCAATAAATTTATTATGGCCTAATCTATTTTTACCTGCATTTGATGACTTGAGGTTGAAACTTGGACAATGTCTGTGTGCTGCCACTGGAGATGTGTATTGTCAGTGCCCGTAATTGCTCAAGTGGTGGCGGCGTGGCAAACAATATCAGTGGTGATTGAGATGAACTTTTTCTCCAAGCATCATGCATTGTTTATATGCAATGTTTTACATATAGGACTGACTCTGAAGCATAAAAAAAAATAGTATATAAGGTTTCGAAGTAAAACTTTTGTCTATAGAGAGCATGATAGAGAGTATACCGTAATTACAAAAATGTAATTCTATTGTAATAGAACTGTTACACTACAATATCATGTCAATATGCCAGTGTTAATGGCTACTTTATGTTACATTTAGCATAATTAAGACTAGTGTTTGAATGTTTATGGTGTAATAATAGTCCTGTTGTTCTTCTTTTTTGTGTTCAATCTATGCGTCTAATTTTATTATAAAAAAAGTCAAAAGCGCAAACAATTATTAGAAATATTTTTCAATTATGTAATTTTATTGGAAGAAAGCAAAACAACTAATTGAGATTTTGTGGTGGAAAAAACATCCATTCATCTCAGGAATACAAATCTAAAATTGTCATGGCCTTGCACATTAAAATTCTCATTTTGCATGACAAAAAATATATGAACAACTTATCATTTTATGTATCTGATAGTTTTCTATTATTTGATGTGTTTTAGTAAAAATGTTTAAAAATATTGAAGCAAGCAGGAACAATCAATTTATCCCCCCCCCCCCCCCCACCCCTAAAATTTACTAGAACTCAGCATTTGTTTTTTTTAGAGGAAAAAACTCTCATTCATAAAACTCTAATTTTTCAAATATAGTCCATAAGGTTCCCAGCACATTCCTTATTGTTGAAACGTTCCCATCTCCTATGATAAAACATCGAATACTTTATATTCCCCACGACAGATAGAATAAAACAACAGTGCCATGTCAAAATAAGTCAAAGAACTGAATGAGAGTTTTTGAAAATAACCGAACGTGACCGCACCTGGAACAAAAAAACGAACTTGCGGTCTCTGGGTCTGTGTCATATATGTTGCTCTCTAGGTCAACATACCACCAGTCATACTCTGAGCGAACTTCCTTGATTGTATGAATAAATCACGTTTATAAAACTTAGAATTACTCGGCATCAACTTTCGTCTCGGTCACCTTTTCGTCTGCTTTTCTCCTAACTGAAGAGCTTTTGTTCAAGGGGCGTAACTTTTCAATTTGCACGAGTGTGTTCGGTATCTATATTTGCTAAAAAGCGGTTTAATCCATATTTTGATGACAATTTAACTTCTTCTAATCAAAAAATTCATAACATCTGCCATTGACTGATAGCTAACTTATTCATGATTTTTAAAGGATATTGAAATTCCGGTCTTGCAGGTCTAATTTATTTCAACGTAAATTAGTCACTGGTCTAATTAGTTAATTACTACCCCCCACCCCGAGGGACGCACTTGTCCTGAAAAATGGGTACATATGTGCCTTTTGAACTTCAAAACATGGGTACAAACTCTACATTGCAGCCTAAAATCTGGTGGTCAAAACTCTACATTCAAACCAATTATAGGGGTCAAAACTCTACACTGATTCACAATAATCATATAGGGGCCATAACTCTACACTGATTTTTAATAATTATATAGGGGCCAAAACTCTACACTGATTCATAATAATCATATAGGGGCCAAAACTCTACACTGATTCTTAATAATTATATAGGGGCCAAAACTCTACACTGATTCATGATACTCATATAGGGGCCAAAACTCTACACTGATTCATGATAATCATATAGGGGCCAAAACTCTACACTGATTCATAATAATCATATAGAGGCCAAAACTCTACACTGATTCTTAATAATTATATAGGGGCCATAACTCTACACTGATTCATAATAATCATATAGAGGCCAAGACTCTACACTGATTCATAATAATCATATAGGGGCCAAAACTTTACATTCAAAACAATGATAGGGCTCAAAACTCTACATTCATATTAATTATATAGGGGTCAAAACTCTAAATTCATATTAATTGTATAGGGACCAAAACTCTACATTCAAGCCAATTATAGGTGTCGAAATTCCACATTCATATTAATTTTATAGGGACCAAAACTCTACATTCAAGCCAATTATAGGAATTCTCTATATAATTCCTTGATTCAATCTAATTAAAACTTTGTCTAATCAATGACACAAGTTCTTGGATTTCATACATAATAAAATACATGTGTCTTATGAACAAAATATTTTTTTTTTGTATTTGAAGAAAACAGATTGCAGTGAAAAATATTGACATAATTATACACATCAACATTTTTTATTAAGGATTGAAAAAGGGGTCAAAAGTCTATAGTATGTGTCCGGACAGGAAGGTCAGAAGTCTACATCGCATTATGCAAAACAATAGCGGCCAACACTCTAGCTACATCATATGTCCAAAAAGACGGGTCAAAATGGCTGTACATATGTACTAACCCAGATATAGGGAGTGCACCCACCCCCATGAATAATTACAAAGGAATTATAGACTTTTCTCTTATTGCTTGATTATTAGGCCCTACTATGAATTTATATGTTATATATTTTCGACCCTTAGTCTGAATGTTAATATTATTGTAACAAAATTAAAACTAATATTCTTTTTATAGGTTAACTACTCCTAATTGTCAATTATTGGCCATAATATTTTTCCATATTAATTAAAAAATATTACAAATTGAAAATGAAAAGTGATTTTTTTTTTAAAAAAAAAAAAAGGTATAGACGTTTATCCTTCTAGTCTGAACAACGACAACAGCAACAACAGCGTTTTATCTACGGAAATATAAATATCATATGTAGGAAGATGAGTCCATTCCCCATGGTTGACAAAATTTCCTGTTTGAATATTTAAAGAACTTTTTGTACTCCATACTTTAGAAAGTCCTAAAATGTAAAATGAGATAATTGTCTCAAAAATAACTGTCAATGTAAATCTTCTTCATTTCTTTCAATTCAAAAAAGAAAAGTTTACCAACTAAAATTACATAACTATTTTGGTTGGGACAGAAGGAGATGTTTGCAAAATGAGAAAAACACGAAACTCTGCCACCCGAAATTTGACAAGTAGATCAATATCCAGTTAGTTTTAAACATATTTTATTTCTAATATTTACAATATCATAAATATTTATAAAACAATAAAAATAGGATCAGAACTAAACGTACAATCTTTAAATGTAAACTGAAAAGTTTTACAAGATATTATTTGATAAATTTTATATATGCAGTTATTTATCTTTGTTTATATGTATCTGTTTGCCACCTACAGCCAAGTATGCACACACATACAGTAGCAAAGTACCCCCCCCCCCCCCCCCCCTCACACACACACACACACACACACACACACACACACACACACACACACACACACACACTAAAAAAATCATTTAGGTTACTCAAGGCCGGAATAAACCGACACGAGTAATGCCAGTAAAACAGAGAATATGAGTGAAGTACAGAAAGAAAGATGTATGACTTCCAAAAATGTGCATCCTTAAGTGTTCCATAGCACATTTTTACTAAATCAAAGAGCAGCAATCGGATGTTTTCAGTCGAGTGGGTCAGTTTCACAACAGGCTATCATAACCACGATACTGGCAACCTTACATTATAATTTCGTTCCTTATCATTATAGTTTGAACTTATTTATTTTACTTAGATTGTGAAACAAGTTCTTACAACTTAGGCAATCGCGCTCGAAGTCTTCCTGGTTAGAACCAGTACTAAGCATATGCGGAAAAGTGTCTTGCTCAAGGACACCACACATAGCCGTGGCAGAGGAGCAAACTCACGACCCTCCGATCGTATGTTTGGTGCTCTACCACTTGTCATTCTGATATGGTAACTTGACATTGTGGTATCACCCCGTCCAACGTATAGATTACATGAGCGGCTACTACGCCGCATTTACGGTGATAACTACACACGATAAACCGGTACGTCTTGTTATTTTTGTGCACGCGGTTGGGCAGTGAGGTTAGAAACCCCCTTTAATTTCGTATTATTATTTCGTTTTTAAATCAAAGATATAGCCGATACGAGCGGCATTATTTTTAAGTTTCAAGCGAGCATGTGTTTTAGAATGGGAGCATGACCATTTCCTCAAACATTCGAGAAAAGTGATGGAACGAACCACTTTCAGATTAAAAACACGTAATTTACAGATCCATTTATTACATCGGAAGCAATTATTTGAGGGTTGTTATTTATTTTTTTAACTATCTATAAACGCCATTATGCGACTGCCCCACGAAAGCGCATCCTGTTGCCAATGCTGTGCTATGCCATAGCGTGTTAAACGTGCGACATTTGGCGGCAGATGGGTTTGCAACGTCTCGCACCACTATTACATTTCCCATAGGGCTCAATTGTAACATTCATGTCCAAAACACAGCGGAAAAAAATTTGCAGCATGTGTCTTGGCTCAATTGCTTCACTGGCTCAAGATCTGGTATTATAAAGGAAAAACAGCTTACCTTGACTAGGTTTTTTTTAATTCAATGGTTTTGAAATACATATCCATTACCAGAAAAAATAAAATGCCAACTATTGCCCACGATGCGGTTCGAAGCAACAATTGTAAAATGACACAGAATTGCCTATAAATCTTGCATGAGCATCAAGTTTTCAGTGCCGGGTGCTTTCTAAAATACTGAGCATTTAACACGTGGTAGGAAAAAATAAACTGCTGCAATACAAGCTCTGAAAACAGAAGAAAAAGAGAAATTAAGTTTAGTTTCTACCTCCTTCTTCTGTAGGTCCGGAGTCCTTTAGCGTTAGTGTCAACGTTGCGACATTTAGCGCCGGTGCGACATTTAACGTTACGACAGAGTGACCTACCCTAGCAACTGCTTGTTTAAAGCAACACATCCACGTTTGAACTTTTAAAAAAAAAATTAATTGAGTTATGAGCACATTTCCCATACAAACATATGATCAATTAGCTGTATATGAGCATATAAACACAATCCCGAACAAAATGATGCCCAAATTATAATGCGTGACTAACACTTTATAAAACAAGCGTGTAACTCACCCGAGTCAAAAAAAATTGTCAAAATGACTTTCAAGGCAGGTAAAGTACACTACGCACTAAAACGTGAAGTTTTTTAATACGACTCGCATAATTCAATTTGAAGCAAATTTGGAATCCTCGGCAATTAAAAAATAATTTATAAAGCGTTTGTCACGCTTTATAATTTGAACATCTTTTTTTATAATTCTAAAGCGTTCTGGATAGTGTTTGTTAGCACATATACAGCTCACTGACCATATATTTATGTATGGGAAATGTGCTCACAACTCAAATGAATTTTTTTTAAAAAAAGTTTAAACGTGGAAGTGTTGCTTTAATACAACACTCATTGTTTTTGTATTCATTGTGGTCTTCATGGGTGTAGGAGCCTTTCAATTATTTTTGGGGTGGGGGCAACCTGAGGAGAGAGTGTATGAGGATATATGAGAAAGTATATGCTGGTCCATCTTACCTGAACATTAAAACGGGTCACTATATTGGTCACCGTTACCGTACTGTACCGAAAACAAGCGAACGTTAATAAATATGGACGGTTTTGTATCGGAGCAAGTGTATAGAACATGAGCAATCACTCTCCAAAATGGAAGATAGTAAATTTAGAGAAACTGACTAATACGGTAATGTACAATACAATTTACTGAATAAAAAGCTTTAGAATGAAGAACTAAAGTTTTGTCAGACAAGTCTGAAAGCAAAACGAAGTATATATAATCTTTATATAATCTTTATCAACCTCCAATACTGAAGAGTTACAAAAAACACACGAGAAAATGAAAAAGCAAAATACATTTATACAAAACAAAAATAAACAGTACATTACAATACACTACAATATATCAATAAAGCAACACATATTTCACGCACGAACACACGCACGCACATACACACAAGCGCGTGCATTAATCAAAAGCATGTTAATATTACCAGAGGAAAGGCCTCAAATGGGAAAAAAAACAGAAGACAAAACGAAATAACGAAACGTATGAGGAGAAAATGGTAATATAAACGAACTTAAAGAATAGCAAGGACTCGTCATTCAATCCATCATGCGATGGAAATACCTTACAATAATCTTTGAACATTTTAATTGTAATTCGTCACAGATTAGAAATTGACGTAGGCCAGCGCATAGATGAGTTATTTGGCCTTTCATGTTAAGATTGATAAAGTTGTTAAAAACAATCGACCTAAACTGTGTGTAAATTACCTTCCACAGTGCCTCGCGCAAATCTTCATTGGTTATACATTCAAATACAATGTGTATTGCTGGCGAGTTCACAACTGCACCACACTTAAAACAATTCTGATAATAAGAATTACGAGAGTACAGCACACTTAATAGCTTCATGGTACTCTGACATTTACCCAAATGCAATGGATATCTTTTACTCAACAGCCACAGTGCTGACCGAGAAAACACATCAATAGCGGCAATGTCTTCAGTAAGTTGAGGGTCTTCTAGCATGGCTATTTGACGAACATTATTTTCGTATATGCGGATAGAATGTTTAATTATAGTTTTCCAACAGTATTTTGATGGGAAACTTCCATCCTTTAAGAATTCATCGGATATATGTTGAAGACGATATTTTGCCAATACCCTATAAATATCAGGAATGAATCCACTTTTACGATATGGCGCATCGTTATATCGGATAAGTCTATTAAGGAATGTATTTTTTGCAATAAAATGACCCTGGAGATTACACAGTTGACTAAAAAATGTCAGTTTACGGTAATCTATCTCTGATTCTATTGACATACTGCCTACCATGCATAAAGATACGTGATTCCGCGTATTTGTAGAAATGCCTTGCACAAATTTAATGCACATTCGATGACAGCGTTCCATATCTAATAACTGTGCGCCATTCATGTTATTCCATAATTCGCAACCATAAAGAGTCTTTGGAAGAACAACAGATTTATAAATATTATATGACGTTAAGGGATGTAAGCCTTGCTCATGGACACCACTACATACAACGCCAAAAAAGCTCTTCTTAGTTTATTTGCGGCTTCGTTTATAGCCAACTCTGTATCATAATATTTATGAAATGTAATTCCCAAATGAGTGTATTGGTCACACTCAGCTACATGTTTGGGACCTAATCGCCATGTGCGTTTAATATTTTTAAAATCACGATAGTCTTCGTTAAAAACAACTACTACGCATTTTTTTGCATTGTAATCATAACGCCAGCGACAGGCATATCGGTAGCAAATGTTCATCATTTGATCTAGAGCGGACTTCGAAAGGGAGATCAAACACATATCATCTGCGACAGTCGGGCTGGAATTATTTAAATCGAACGAGCATAGACCTAAGCCTGAATCATGCAGCTCTTTTATTAGTCCATCAATGAATAATAAATAGAGCTTGGGACTTGTTACACCACCCTGTCGGGTTCCCTGTAGAACTGGGAACCAGTCTGAATAAAACCCCTGAAATTTAACACAGCTCTCTAAATCTGAGTATAGGCTCACGAAAGCTTTTTAAGTCTGCATATCTAATTGAAGATCGTACAATTTACTAAACAAACCATCATGCCAAACCCTATCAAATGCTTTCTGTGCATCAAGGTAGCATACAAACAGCTTAGAGTCTAACTCCTTACTTAGGCAAATGCATTCCTTTACAGTGTAAGATGTCATAACACAGCCCAATTATTTTTGAAAACCGCATTGAAGACTGTTAAACTTTAAAGAGTTACCATCAGTATCAATTTTATTAAGAAGTATATTTTCATACAGTCTAACAAAAACGGAGGATAAGGTAATAGCACGGTAACTGTCGGGGTCATTTCTCGGTTTGTTACCACCCTTAAATAATGTGATAATTACACCCCTTTTCATGCGTCTAGGTATATATGATAATTGTAACATAGCAGTATATAGTTTAGACGTACTAATAGTGTTTTACAAACCAGTTTTCAAATATGACACCCGTATTAAACAAAAAACGGTATTCTTGATTTAATAAATACCATGTACAATTGAACAAAACACAATAAAATAGAAATATTAGGTAGAAAGATGAAGCAGTAAGTTTTCCATCGGTGGCGAAAGTTTCATATTAATTTTTATTGAAGTCGTTTTTCTTATTTTTTTATTTCAAAAATGGGCTATAAAAGAGAAAATAATCGCACAAAAAAACTTTAAGCATAAAATTCTTCATTTCTTTAAATTTGAAAAAGAAAAAAAACAATCTCCCAAATCAAGCCCTTTCTTTTGATACCATAATCACAAAAATATGTTGTTTGATTCTGGAGGATGTGTGTTTCCATGATTTAGAAAACGCCACGTGGTCCTTGAGCAAGACACTTTTTCCACATATGCTTAGTACTGGTTATACCCAGGAAGACTTCGAGCGTGATTTGTCTAAGTCGTAAGAACTTGTTTCAAAATCGAAGTAAAATAAATAAGTTCAAACTAGAAAAAAACAAAATGTGCCATTTGAAATTTAGACAAGTGCCTCCAGTTGCCTATCTCTGTCTCTGATAAAATTGATCAAATTAGGTTCTTTTTTTCAATAAGGACAATATCCCTAGATCTCTAAAATAAGGCCTTTGATCCCTGGATCTCTGAAAGTAATGGCCAATGTTCCCCAGATATCTGAAAATAAATGGCCATGTTCTCCAGATCCCCACAACCCCCGGGAGGACCTCAAACATACATGTTGTGTTTATATAAAAAGCGATATTATTATACTGAGGTATCGGACATGTTGACTCTATATTACATGTTTTGCTCTGATAAAACTGTGCGACATTAAGCATTAGGTTTCGACATATAGCGCCAAAGGTGAACATTTGGCGATATATGGTTTTGCGACATTTAGCTATGTTGGTGCCAGCATTGCAAAATATAACGTTAGTTGCAACATTTGTATCGGTGTGACATTTGACGCTTGAGAGATTCACATTTGTAAATGTAAATTCAACACTCATTGTATTTATATTCATCATCACTTATTTATTATAGTGTTAATCATCTTGCACATTTAAATATACATCAATACATGCATATGTTGAAATCCTATAACAGCAACTGTTTTAACACTAGAGATGTCCTATTGCAGTATATACTGTGCCCACGTTTGCTCTACTCATCTGTAACAAGAAATCACAACCATTATTTTGAAAATATTTCAAATCTAAATTACATTGTTTGGCCCTCAGTTTCCATATACATAGTTTGGCCCTCAGTCTTTATCTGTCAATATTCTGATCACAGTCTATATCTACATTGTTTGGCTCTCAGTCTGCATCTACATTATTTGGCCCTTCATTTCCATCTACATAGTTTGGCCCCTCAGTCTTCATCTACATAGCTTGGCTCTCAGTAAACATCTACATTGTTTGGCCCTCAGTAAACATCTACATTGCTTGGCCCTCAGTCTCCATCTTCAAATATTGACCATCAGTATCCACCTACATTGTTTGAATTACAGTCTCAATTTACATTGTTCGGCTCTCAATCTACATCTCGATTGTTTGGCCCTCAATTTCCATCTACATAGTTTGGTCTCTCAGTCTCCAACTACATTGTTTGGACCCCAGTTTAAACCTACATTGTTTGGCTTTCAATCTACATCTACATTTTTTTATAACAGTCTACATTTACACTGTTTGACTCTCAGTCTGCATCTACACGGTTTATCCCTCAGTTTCCATCTATATAGTTTGGACCTAAGTCTTCATCTACATAGTTTGGCTCTCAGTCAACATCTATATTGTTTGACCCTCAGTATCCATCTACATAGCTTGGCTTTCAGTATCCACCTACATTGTTTGGATAACAGTCTCAATCTACATTGTTCGGCTCTCAGTCTACATCTAGATTGTTTGGCCCTCAATTTCCATCTACATAGTTTGGCCCCTCAGTCTCCATCTACATTGTTTGGCTTTCAGTCTACATCTATATTTTTTGGATTACAGTTTACATCTACATTGTTTTGCTCTCAGTCTACATCTACATTGTTTGACACCAGTCTGCATCTACACTGTTTGGCCTGCAGTTTCTTTCTACATAGTTTGGCCCTCAGTTTCCATCTACATAGTTCAGATCTCAATCAAATGATATATTGTTTGCCCCTCAGTATCCACCTACATTGTTTGGAGCACAGTCTAAATCTACATAGTTTGGCCCTCAATCTCCGTCTTCATTGTTTGGATCACAGTCTACATCTACATTGTTTTGCTCTCAGTCTACATCTACATTATTTGACACCAGTCTGCATCTACACTGTTTGGCCTGCAGTTTCTTTCTACATAGTTTGGCCCTCAGTTTCCATCTACATAGTTCAGATCTCAATCAAATGATATATTGTTTGCCCCTCAGTATCCACCTACATTGTTTGGAGCACAGTCTAAATCTACATAGTTTGGCCCTCAATCTCCGTCTTTATTGTTTGGATCACAGTCTACATCCACATTGCTTGGCCCTCAGTCTCCATCCACATTGCTTGGCCCTCAGTTTCAATCTACACAGTTTGGCCCTCAGTCTCCATCTACATTGTTTGGCTCTCAATTTCCATCTATATTGTTTCTCACTCGGTAAACAAAAAACTTACAGATAAAGAAAGGAAATTTAGCAGAAAATAGTGATAAGACAGTGAAGGGCGCTCAATCATCTACGACCGGCAAACCACATCCCACTAGAAGAGTTGACCTCTAAATTTATGAGGATTTGAATATTAGGCTCTTTTTTTTTCTTCTTTTTTTTCATGAATGCTATCTGTTGTACTAGCAAACTGCCAAATATTATTGTATGCTGCGTACACTTTTCGAGGTATTTTATACTCACCAGCAAAACCTTTTTGCCGGTTACAACAATTTGCATAGCATAAAACGTATGTCATACGTATGAATTAATTCCAGTTCCGATCAACTAAAATGACGCCCCATTCAAAATCTAACAACTTTAAAAGGTGTTAACTGTTATATTATAGTAGGCTCCAGTGTGGTGCAGTGGTGTACGCCTTCAACTGTCGATCAGGATGCCGTTTGTTCAAACCGCAGTCCAGGCGAAAAAAAAAAAATATATTTTTTTTTTTTTCTGATTGAAATTATCAACTGTATTGTACTAACAGACATTATTTTATAATGGAGTGCACAGACACATATGTTTTACTGACATATGTGTATGACAGTAAACATATCAATACTAATGATAATGTTGTTGTTTTATATTGTACGTTAAAACTCAAGTTTGATTTAAGTTCAATCTTCATTGAGGCCCTGAATTGTGCTTATCGCCATTTTCAACAAATGGCAGTTTATGTATTACATATACAGTTTTATTAGTTGACGAAGACCTCAAGATAAATCTGAGTAGAACCACTTTCCTTCCACAAGATATTCGTATACTTTCTGACATGGAGTTTTCGGACCGAGTGAGGTTCGAACCCACGGTTTCAACGGCTAAATTATCTTGAATACACATTGGTGGCAATTTAGATCCGATATAACAGTGCATACCAACTCTTAGTAATACTAGTACACTGTAAAACAAGAATTTGCTAGGTATTATGATACATTCATACTGCATATATTATATGTGAAGAATATGTCATCTTTTTGCAAGAGTAATTCTTATTTTGGGAATAATTTTATTATCTTTACACAAATCACTAATAAACATATGAAACTCCACAAATTCTACAGGAGGCAAGTGCCTCCGTTTGCCTCAGTGTGGCTAATATATGATTATAATCTTCGACTCTTAACAGCTAAAAGAACGATTATTAGTACAATGTTTTGTTTGAATATTTAGCGTCAGTTTATGTCATCGAGGGCTAATAGACGAATAGTGCAAAGTAAATATTGTACATGTATTACATGAAAAACAGGTAATGGTCTACAGATTTGAAACAGCTGCGATATGTCAAACAAAATACCGAGATGGACGATGTTATTAGAATACCGCCTAATGACACAATACACCGAGTTATGTAGTGCACAATATACGAGTCACCTACTTATGCTACGTACTAAGTAAATGTTGGCGTTTAGCAGCCTTATAACAGTTACTTGTAATTTTACTTATATAATTTGGTATATTGGTACATAAAACAAGTGTAAAACACATAAAGTAGTCCTATAAATGCTTCCGAAGTAATAAATTGAGCTGTTTCAATCTGAAAATGATTCAATCCGACACTTTTCTCAAATGATTGAGGAAACGGCCATGTTCCCATTCAAAAACACATGTCCACTTGAAACTTAAATATAATGCCGCTCGTATCGAAGAAACATTCTCAATATAGAAAATAAGTCTCTACCTTATCATTCTATCAATAAGAATAAGACAAGGTGACGGGACCCCAACAGGAATCGGACCGAGACCCTCTGGATCTCGGAGCCAGACAACAAACGTACCAATCGTACGTACGTAGGCGGAAATGACCGAACGATGTTCCGATTGCAAACGTACCGGTTCTAACGTTGATGACGTCATTGCCCATAGTAACATGTAACGTCGGCAGACAGATCTTTGTTAAGGTCCTCTCTTTATTTTGTTTAATTAAAAAAAAAGCAACCATGTCTGATGGGAAGCACATGTCGATGTATGGGAAAAATGAGTTGACGCCGGAGGAAAGAGCGGGATTGTGGAAAAACGTACTTTTGGTAAATATTTACGATACTCTTATTGTTCTAGTTTCTTTGTATATGTAGGCCTTTTGTAGGCCAAATAGGCCATGTTTTTTTTACCTGTAAGCCAAGAATAAGTTGAATAAGTTGTAGAAACATATGAATGGAGAAAATGTACTACAAGTAAGTTTTTTTTCCTAATTAAATAAAGACAATGACATCATGCCATCATATTTTCATTTGTTTATCCTTCTTTCATTTGTTCAGCGTATTCTATTGGTTCTTCTTGTGGAAAACATGTATTTGTTTGTTGTTAACGGGCCCGATTGGCTTAGTCGGTCACGCTTCTGACTATCAATCCAGGGGTCGTGAGTTCGAATCCCCGCCCGGCAACAGTCTCCGTGATGATTGGTATAATACATTGTGTCTCATTATCATTCGTCTCTCACCGCTGATTCAAGTGAGGAAGTTATCAGTTACGTGCGGATATGGGGTGTGCTCGAGTACTGGTTAACCTTTCAGGATCCCAGGAAACAGTTGTTAGGTAAACTGATCGTCTGTTAGTCCTCGATGGCATAAAATGACCCTTAAATATTTAATCAATCATACAATCAATCAATCAATCAATCAATCAATCAATCAATCAATCATTGTTTATTGTTGACCACCAGACACGTCGTTGGGGATGAATTTTCAGACAATTGAGAACTTTAATTATATTGAAAAGTTGCCGTTTCACCAGTAACTATTGTTTTTAACAAATCATTTTTTACGATGTCCAGTTGATGCCATTGCGGCGTATTTATTAAATCAAGTCGAAAAAAAAACACGAAACTACGATGGTGAAAAATCGAAACAACGAAACGACAAAACTACGATGTTGAAAAGTCGAAACTACGATAGTGAAAAGTCGAAACTACGATGGTGAAAAGTTGAAACAACGATGTTGAAAAGTCGAAACTATCATGGTGAAAAGTTGAAACAATGATGTTGAAAAGTCGAAACTACCATGGTGAGAAGTTGAAACAACGATGTTGAAAAGTCGAAACTACGATAGTGAAAAGTCGAAACTACGATGGTGAAAAGTTGAAACAACGATGTTGAAAAGTCGAAACTACCATGGTGAAATGTTGAAACAACGATGTTGAAAAGTCCAAACTACGATAGTGAAAAGTCGAAACTACGATAGTGAAAAGTCCAAACTACCATGGTGAAAAGTTGAAACAACGATGTTGAAAAGTCAAAACTACCATGGTGAAAAGTTGAAACAACGATGTTGAAAAGTCTAAACTACCATGTTGAAACGAAAAAATAATGTTTCAACTTTACTTGATTCAATGAATATTGATGACCCCTAACGGGACACCGTAATTTTTAGACATGTACAAGAGAAAAAGTAAATGATCTTGATTATTTTAGTACATTTGATTAATAAGGACACGAATAAGGTGATTATCCAAATGAATAAATGACTTTCACCTTTGAGCGAACTTGAAATATCAACACTTTACAAAACGTTATATCAGTTTGACAAAGGCCGGTGGTAGAGTAATGTAGTGGCTAGTGTGTGGGCCACTCACACCACAGGTTGCGGGTTTGTTTCAAAACTCGACCCAATACCTTTAAAAAAAACACTCAGTACTTGTTCTAATTAGGAAGCGGACTCGTGAGCTCTGAGCTTTCTTTTCAAATGAGCTAAAATAAATTTAGTATAAAATGAAAAAAAAAGTCAGTAAAAAATGAATATACAAACAAATGAGATAAAACTATTCGAAATTTAATCATTTCGAAAGTTTGTATTCCAAAAACCACAATTGTTTTTAACAAATTTGTTAAACATATTTATTGTATATAATCAAACAATTACATTACAATAGTAGTATGACTACACATATTTATAAACACAAATACGCAAGAGGGTTAAACCACAAGTTCTGCCAGCATTAGTTACGGCCCGTCCTTGATTATTTCCCAAGTTTATAAAAAAAAAATGTATTTCACGTATGAGTGAAAATACCGTATGGCCACTTTACAAAACGTAATATCAACTGACAAAAGCGACGCGGTGGTGTAGTTGAAAAGAGTGTTGACCGCTCACACCAGAGGTTGCGGGTTCGGTCCCCAGCTTGATCCTATGCCTATCATAAATCAACACCCATTACTGGTTCTACCCAGGAATCGGACTCTAGAGCGGTCCATATAAGCTTTGAGCTTACTACAAAATCAAGCGTATGCAACTTATTATAAACTAAAGTGTTTTGTAATTAAATTTCAAATATTTGTAAAAAGAAATGCTTGCTTACATCATTTCCAACCCATTATTACTTCAATTCATCAATATTTCGAGTCTGAGATTTAGACTCAGACTCAAATTGTCAAATAGATAAGGTATTAAACAAGCAAATTACTATATTTATTTGCAGAAATAAGCTATTTAAATGACTGTTTAACAGAAAATGTTACAAAATTACATTTATAAGTGACAATTGTATATTCTCAGCGTTTTACAAAATGTAAGATTTTGAGTCTGAGTTGGATTCTCAGACCAAAATTATCGATGAATTTAGGCCCTGCACATCATTCATCTACAATATTTCGATTATCTTTTAAACACCCCTCTCCTCCCCCCCCCCCCCCCCCCCCCCCCCCCCCCACTTCCTTAAAAACAACAACATTTTTTTTTGCAACGTAATCGTTAATCCTTGAAAGCAAACACAAATAATAAATAAATAAATATTTTTTTTTATTGGATATTAGCGAACAGATGCCATCACAAATAGACATTTGTCGATATTGGGCGACGGTACCCAGCATTGGCAAGGTGTGAAGATATGGAGCCGGCACGAGGTGGAGCAGGCCGTCCGGGACCGGAAAGCAAGCTGGTGGGGACCAAGACTCCGAGAAACTGTGGTAATATAGCTGTTTCACTTTTTAATACATTTTAATATTTTATTCTGAACAAATAGCATAAGTGTGACTATTCTCCAATTTGGTTTAAACATTTTTTTTATTTTCAGATTTATTTCAGATTAACAAGTACAATATACATAATGAAAAAGGATTAGAACGGAAGAATGGAATTCTTATCGAGTTCTTCTCCAAAATAGCATAATATGTACAGTGAAACATGGTGGTAAATTTAGATATACGATAACAGAAAACTTTATTTTAATTGAACAAACAAAAATGTAAATAAAAGAAAAGAAGATTAAATCAAATTTGGTTAAAAACTTGTAATATGGGTGATATCTATGTTTTACTATTTGTTATTTTTTTAAAGAGAAAACTTATATAAAGAAGCTTAGGGACTTCTGACAAGTAGGTCGGTGATAGCCCGGGCCCATGGTGTAAATGTATGCGATAAAATTTAATGGACGTTCTTCGGTATTTGAAAGTTGTTACTATATATAGAATACTTAACTGAAACACGACTACTAAACGTAAGCAAATTTGCTTAGTAATGATATCATTTAGGATGAAACATGAATCCTACTGTTTAATAATAGTGGTGCAGATGTGAACAAAAAATAAGATGTGAATTTCCCCGCTTTTATGTGTGTTTTTATTTTATAAAGTCAATGCATTCATTTCTATTGATAAACTGCTTGCCTTATAAACATAGGTTTATCACGCCATTGCAAGAGTATCAGACACATGACTTCATTATGTATACTTCATGACGTCTTTATGTATACATGTACATTTCGACCTCGACGGAACTTCTTTTAACCTTACTTAAGATAAAAAAAATAATAAGAAATATTGACATGATAAATAAAATACCATGTAAATGTCTAATATTCCCAACTTCATCAGCTTCGGCACGAAAAACACAAGGACTCGGCAAAGCCTTGTCCTGTTTTTTTTCTAAGCCTCACCTGATACAGTTGATACTATCAGACACTAACATGGAATTCACTATGTATCACTGACAACCATGTAAAATGTTTTATTAAACATATAAGGCATGACAACACAATATGTCTCCAATGTTTTGTCCTGTCGCCACTACAGCTTCTTATGAAAATGGCCGTTTGGAAGAGCACACGTCGAGTTCCCTTGTCAGAAAGCTTCAAAACTATAAACATATAAATTATGCCTGATAAACATAGGTGTATTACGTCAATGCAATTTATCAAGCACATGACGTTATTATTTATAATTGTACATTTTGACCTGGACGGAACTACTTTTAACCCTTCTACTTAAAATGAATAAAACACGAACTAGAAATATTGACATGATATAGAGAATACCATGTTAGTGTCTGATATTATCAATATCTCGTCTGGTTTCCCCTTTGCAGGCAGACGTAAGTTCACCATACGAGCGTTACATGAACTCTAACCCCAGCAGCTATGATTGCAAGATGCACCGAGATGATCGAAAAAGCGTCCACAAGATCGGCTGCTCTATACACGACGAGGTAATGTAATTTCCGCCAGTAATGAACAGCAGTATATAAACTGAGACAAATACGATCAATACGTAATAAAAGATCGCAAATAATATTGCCGAAAATGCATCACAGTCCATGCTTAGGAATCCGAAATTCTATAAATTACCTCCCTTTACATTAATTAAAAAACGCATTTTGAAGTTGAGAACCGTCGGAATCAAATTCGTTTTTATTGCTTTGCTTTAAAAAAATAAATCTTTCAGACTCAAATTCAGTTGAAGATAATAGTGGGTCACATGACTAGCTAGGTACCCAAAGTGCTTTGAATTTTACATGTATTTTCTCGGCTATTTAATTTTTTTAAAGAGTGTGATTTAGAATATACTCATTTTTTTATATCTCGATTGAAAGCTAACAGCTTATATGAAGCGATCATAAGTCCGCTTCCTGAACGGTAAAACCAGTGCTGAGTGCTGTTGTGAAGGGGCATCGTATCCGTTGTCGGATACCCACGCGTAATCCATTCCGATACTCTCTATTTAACATAGACGGAGAGTACCGGAATTGACACCCGTGGGTATCCGGCCACCCGTGGGTATCCGACGAAGCATCATATCGGGCTGAGGACCGAATTCGCATAATCTGGCATGAGAGGTCGACACTATCCAACACACAATCGGTCCGCTTTCCGAATTTTTTAAAACTGTAAGTTAAAAAAACTATTTATATGTATTTACAGGAGACCAAAAGAGCAATACCACTTTTATCATCATCCATCTACGGACACCGCCTAACAACTGTCTTGGAACCATTTACACGTGGGCACGTGCGTGTTGAGAGAGTGTTAAAGGGGTTTTACTACAAGCGCGGCACAGGCCTACCACCAATTGATGACATATACAATAAATGTTAATTTGTTTTAGGTGTTTTTTTTTCATATTTTTTTATCTTATGCGATTAATGACTTAATTTTTATATTTATTTTAAATTTCAATTATATAATGAAAATAAATGTTTTTAAATATTGAACTAGTTTGTACGTCAAATGTTGATATTCGAGCAGTTAAAACTTAGTTTTTTTACATGCTGTGAACATTTAGCGTCACGCTTATGCCATCGAGGGCTAGCAACCGATCATTTGCTCTTATCACTCTCGCCTGGGATCCGTGTGGTTCTGGCTAAGAATAGAATCACTACCGATCACTCTACATGTACAAAAACAACAAATTAACATACAGATTTTAAAAAAAACACACCAACAAATGAATATGCAGAATGAACCTAGAACCTTGATACCTGCAGAACTGCAGAGTTTCAGCAAATTCTATCGTATTACTCATATTGTCGCTTCTTACGACATGCATGAGCCACAGTGGTCCTATTCAGTGGTTTCAGGGAGCATTTCAGGTTCATTCCGCATATTCATTTGTTGGTGTATTTTTTTTAAATCTGTCTGTTAATTTTTGTTTTTTGTACATGTAGAGGGAACCTGGAATCTTCCTGCCTGTTGGCGTCGAATAACCTATGATGTGTTGGTACGCCGTAAAACCCTATTCATTCATTCTGGGATCCTGGAAGGTTAACCAGTACTCGAGTACACGCGGTTCCGAAAGTCACTGATAACTTTATCAATTAATCAGTTGTAAGAGACGACTGACAATGAGACGCAATGTCGTATGTCAATCATCACAGTGACTGTGGCTGGGCTGGGATTTGAACTCATGACCTATGGATTGTTAGTCAGGCCCTGCGTCACAGATCATCATTTATAAAAAGAAAAGACACCAACATTCATAACATTTCTTATTTAATAAAAGTGTTTTCTGTTATTCAGATCTCAAAACATTGACTATATGTATAAAATGATATATTATTAATTTTAATTATTGATTGATCTTCAGAGTGACTGATCGACTGACTGGTTAATTTATTGAAAAATTAACTGATCGATTTGTTAACTTGTTGATTAGTCGATTTATAAATTGTCTGATTAACTAACTGATCGGTAACGAAGACTGACTAAAAGACCGAACGACCGATCGATCGAACGACCAAATAATTTGCTTGTTTATTGATTGATTGGAAAGAGCATTCATGAAAAACCACACCCGTTTAACATAAAAACTTATCGTTCAGGCCAAATTTATTTGTTCGTTTCAAACTGTATATCGATATTTTCAAATTGTTACCAATTGAAGCACGTTGCATTGCTATATGTTTACAGTCCGTCAAAACTTAATTTGGCATGACGTCTTATTCATATACACTATACTTGAATGATATATGCAGTTTTGGTTGGACACAATTCGATATATTATTCTAATAATTGTATCACACTATCTGCAAATGTGTGTATAACACAATCTTGATACGAATGTGTTAGCCTAAAATGGCGGTATTGTGTGAATCCATTCTTTGATCTTGACGGATAGATGGATTTATTCATTTTAACAACAATTCTTTCTGTTTGGACTGATATACGATAAAACTTTATTCATTCGCAACGCACTAATTGATATCAGAAATGATTAAACCCAATCACCAAAACGTTACCTAAATGTTATATTTTAAAACAAGTCTACTAGCACTGTAGGACCCCCACATGTAAAAATGGTTACACATGTGAAATATTTTTACCACATAATTATCTAAAACTTCCCACAAGTGTGAAACCTGATTGTTACAAATGTAAAAACTGGCGATGGTCACACATGTCATACTGACAAAAAACGTCACTAATATAAAATAAGTTTTGCTCACATATATAAAAAGATCATTCATATTACATATGTGAAACCGATTTTCCAACAAGAAAGAATAGGGGGTTCTACCTTGCAGCTTATACGTACCCGAGCGCTTTTATAAATAGGGTTCCCCATTTACACTTTGATCCCATGTAGTTTTGTACGCATTTAAAAAAATGTAATCTTGCTATTTTTGTATAAAAAAACGTCTGTTACTGATTTCTTAATTGATAAGAACTTTCATATAGTTGTGTTTTGAGTATAACATGTCTGTAGTGTTAATCTCGCACTTAAGTGCATTTGATGTATGTACCAAATTAAAATTGATTTTGTCGTGAGTGAGAGTGTGGGAGGCGGTCGGTGATAGTACGGTGTCGGGCCTCCCCTTGATTGTTTGATATGTAAAACAACAAATGCTGCGTTCTAATTGGATTTTAAGACAAAATAATATAGTTGTCATTAAGATGTTTTTCCTAGGTGTTCTTTTTTGCGATTTTAAAACATTTTTATTAAAGTATTTGGTGAAGGGGTATTGTATATATTAGCCCCACAACTTGAACATGGGTGGTGGTCGCGTGACGCTACCCTGTTGACCCCCGAATCATACGCCTCTGCGTGCGTGCGTGAGTGCGTGAGTGCGTGCGTGCGTGCGTGCGTGTGTGCGTGCGTGCGTGCGTGTGTGAAGTTATACAACATAAACAAGCTTTAGATTCCCCTCAAAATGGCAATTTTAGTGAACTCAGCTGAAGTTATATGTGTGGCCATATTCATGACATTTTTTAATTCAGTTTTATAATGATGATAATAAATAAATAAATAAATAAATAAATAAATAAATAAATAAATAAATAAATAAATAAATAAATAAATAAATAAATAATAATAATAATAACACTTATGATAATAATACTTATAAATAATAATGATAATAATAATAATAATGATAATAATAATAATAATATAAATGATGCTGCTGCTGCTGCTGATGATGATGACAAGGAGGAGGAGAAAAATGAGAATGATAATATTAAAGTTTATTAACTTATTAAGGTAGCACTTAATTGTGGCACGACCTTATTATTTTATTGTACTATAACAGTATAGGCAATAAAGTATGTTCGAACCTAATCTCATATAAATTGCACGCACGCACGCACGCACGCACGCACGCACGCACGCACGCACGCACGCACGCACGCACGCACGCACGCACGCACGCACACACGTATATTCGGAATAGTATTTGTTGTAAACCATCATGACCATACAAATAACCAAAATACCGATATTAATGTCCGTGTCAATGTATTCATGTAAGTTACATAACAATCGGCGGGGGAGAATCAAGAGAGAGAAGAAAAAAAACTAACACACAAAACAAACCGTGTTTATCATATCTCACTTTTTTGTCAATCTGTAAATAGGTTGTTTTGACACGGAATGTCTGTTTCATGTAAATACAGACACATAGGTGCATTGTTTCATGCAAGATCACGCCAAATTTGAAAAAAAAGACTCCTATTATGGATACAATGATCTAAAATTTGTGAACTATAATCCACCGACAGAGCAATAGTTCGGTGCAGATAGTGACAATCACTCGAGTATTGTTTCAATATCTATCTACTGGGGTATTGTCGAAGTTAATGGACTGAAATATACCGATACTTATCACCTTTTTTGAGCAAAAAAAAAGATAAAATAACAAAGAATGACGATCGGTTAAAGACGATTTTGTACGTTTATGTATAATGGTGAAGAGATATGCGACAGGCTTTATGCAATTGTCTGAATAAGAAATATTCAATAGGCTTAGGGGGAAAAAGGACTTTATAACAGGATTGTTAATTTTGAGCTGCGTACAAATTGTTTAGACGAAGAGCATTTAAAATGGATTTCATTTAAAAGATGTAAGGTAAGTGAGTTATATTCGTACATATAGTTTTATTGAAAAGGAAGAGAAATGAAAATATATGGTAGATTATAACAAAACAACAATCCCAGAAATAAAGGTATGGTTAGTGAATTGATTGGTTTCTCGGAGCATTAACTTTGTCCTTCTAAAATCGATTGTAGCATTTTTGGAAACAGGTTTCTGATAAAAAATGGATGTGTTGCTGCGATTGACATTTGTTATATAATAAAATAAAAATGTCATGCGATTGAAGCTTAACTTTTTGTGAAGCACTTGTGGTCCAGTGGAAGAGCCTCGGACCTATGATCGGAAGGTCGTGGGTTCGATCCTCCAACACGGCTATATATGGAGCCCTTGGGCAAGACACTTTATCCGCATATGTTCATAACTGGTTCTACCCAGGAAGATAACAAGCTTATTTACGCTGATCGAAAAACTGGATCTCCACCTATTTCCGGTACTCAACCCCACCCTCGTGATTTCCCCGTCTTCATTCTCGACATCAATATACATTTACTGATTTGTATGTTGAAATATGTGTACTCCAAAAATAATATAAATTCTACTTGACTAAAATTTAAACTGTTCTATGACATACCCAGAAAAGATCATTTTAAACGGTTTTCATGCTATATTATCTAATAGGCTTTAGCTTATTCTTTAAAAATTTTTTTGGAAAAATTTGTTAATAAAAGCATTTTAAACTTATATTGGAGTAGTAAATTGGTTATATGATAAATAAATATCCAATATTTGAAAATATGGTGATGCTAGATGTAAGAATTAGAGGATTTTAACAGCACAGTACGGTTTACTTGATACCAAATTGTATAAATATTATGTTTTATTTTGAAGATTTCTGAAAATCGGATATTGGTCTCGTTCAACAGGATGTGTGAAAACAGTTTTTAAGCAATTACACGTGTAATTTAGTTTGATGTTGAAAGAACACCTTACATTGATAACTAAGAATTTTTTTTAAGATATAGATTTTTGGGCAAAAATTTATATTTTTTTAAATATGCGTTTATTGTTAATAATAAATGTAAATTGAAAATATATTTTTGGGGGTTGATATTGTTTTTTAATGTATTGCCCAAGAAAATGGATGCATTTCCCTGCGTTCTGGGGGTATTTCCAGCTCTAATGATGCATTCACATAAAATATGCAAGCCCGGGCCTTGTGGCGTAAAGCAGCTACGCCGTTGGTAGGAAGATGGGCGTGGGGCTGAGCCAATGAAAATAAATGTGGTAATATTAGCTCCGCTCTGATTTATGTGTACAAAGAAGTCGGTTGTTTTTAATATCCGGTTGTCTTAGTGGTCATTCTTGATTATGATACTATTCTATTCAATTGCTTATCCTTATTTATGTGTGTAGTGACCTTTAATTTTCACAAGCAATCAAATAAAAATGCCAACAACGTAACATTTTAACTTTACAAATATCTTCAGCCTAAAACATTACAAGCACAAAAAACCGTGTTCGTATAGAAATATGAAAACACCGGGGCTGTGTTAAGTAATACCGAACTACAACTTAAGTTGCTGCCCGGCTTACTTTTAGTGAAGATGAACCAATAAAATAAATGTGACATGTAAGCAAATGTTCTACGTTCTGCTAATCTGTCAGCTGATTTATTTGTGCAAAAAAATTGTGTTCATAATGTCATGTTGTCCTAGAGGTCAGTCCTTATTATAATACCATTCTACTCAACTGCCGGGCGCTGCTTATCTTTATTGATGTATGTAATGACCTTTAATTTTCATTAGCAATCACATAAAATACCTATAACGTAGAGGTGGTAGAGGTCATGGTCAAGAACTTAAAAGTAAGAACGGATGTTCACAGCACGCCAATAATATTATAAGCTTTGCATCAGGTATTAGGAATGATGAGAGAAAAAAATAAGTTAACGATAAATACAAAGATATATATTTTGTTTTTAGAATATGGAAAAGATAATCTTGAAAAACTTCTACACGAAGCTGCTCGTATTGTAACTATTTAACTTCATTTCGTAAGTTATATAAAGAGTTTGGTTGGCTATATCTCGAAGATAGAAGAAGATATCAAAAACTTTAAATTACTTATAGAGTGAAAATGATTTGACTCCAGAATACACGAATCTGAGAAGGACCAGTTTTTTTATTCCGCAAATAACTGCTTAATTATCTCACATAAAGTTTTATTACCAAGCTAGGGATCGCACCACGACCTAAGCGGTGAGCGGTAGTACGTCTTAAAACGATGCTTCATGACACATAGTCTAGGAGGACCTTTTTTATTTCAACTTAATAAATATCTTCAACCAAAACCAATACAAATACAAAAAAATGGTGTTAGTAATGAAACATACGGTTCTGGGCCAGTGAAAATAAATATGATGATAATACCAGCTAACGTTCTCTGTCCGTGCCCAAATATAAGTTGGTTGTTTTTAATTTGACGATGTTTATATTATAAAATAGTTCGCAAACCTTGGATACCTTTTTTAAAAACAATACCAACTAATTTATAAACACGCTGTGGTGAACGCCAATATCTATCTGAACATGTTTTGTACACGTTTCATATAAAATGAAACGCCCTTTACGCTTAAACTAAAGTATTCTTTAACTAAAATATTTTTTATTTCCTAACATTTTCTTAATCCATAGAAAGACATTTAAAGAAAACGTACATAAGAGTTCCTATAATGTGTCTCACCAGTATCTCTGCCGTATGTGTTTTGTTACGCAATATATTGCACTATATTATAAGTATTATATGTAAAAATTCTTCGGTAAAACAGAATTATATTGTCGGACGTGCCCATTGATTAAACTCTGACCACTGTGGTTACGACAATGCAGGTGCGCATGTTCTGAGACTTTCATATATGTTTTAAACTCATTTATATATCACATCGATTGTGAAACAAGTATTTACGAATTAGACACATATCACGCTAGAAATTTTTTCTGGAGTAAAACCAGTACTAAACATATGTGGATAGGATGTCTTGCTCAAGGACACCATACATAGCCGTGATGGAGGACCGAACCCACGATCCTCGCCCCCTGATCTCGGTTCCTATGCTCTACCACTGAACCACGCCCTACATTACGTTTCATATATAAGAACGAAGCTAAAATTGACGAACCATTAGTTTAAATGATTGCTCCACAAGCTGAGACTGTTTATATGTTCAAGACCGATTTCAGTAGGTAAAATATAGGTATCCACTTTTTGCTGCCCCTCAACCCTTAGTCAATTTTAAAATTTGGAAATTAGTTGAATTAAAATGATATAAATTATAAAGTTTTAAAAAAAGTGCTTCGTTCGATTTTCTGCAGTATATAAATTATTATGTCGGTAAAACTGATTTTGTTCTAGACACGGGTTATCCTTACTAATGTGTGTAATGACCTTATTTTTTTCACAAAATAATTGCAAACAACGTACCACGAGGGGTGACTGAGATCATACTGTTTAATGTTTATTTGTTTGAAAATGTAGCGTCATTTTATGTCATCGAGGGCTAACAAACGATCAGTTAACATAACCACTCTTTCCTTGGATCCTGAAAGGTTAACCAGAACTCGAGCACATCCATTTCCACAAGTTCTAGTCAATGACAACTTTCACACTTAAATTAGCAGTGTGACGAATGATAATAAGACGTGCTGTCAATAATCAATAAGATTGTTGCCGGGTGGGGATTCGAACTCTCCATCCCTGGATTGATAATCAGCATTACCAGCTGAGCTAACCTGGCCCGGTCATAATGTAAAACATTTGATCTGAATTAAACACCGAGTCATTCATTGACAAATATTGAGTGCAGGGTACCGGTAATTTACTAAACGAATACTTTAGGATTAAAGCTCAAATTGACGAGATTAAAAATCGGAGTGATAGTGCAGTGGATACAGTGGTGGCCGCTCATACAAGATGTGACGAGTACAGTCAGCAGCTCGACCCGATGGTCTCTAAAAACACGTGCACACTCAGAACGGCTTCTACCTAGATTCATATTAGCTCTGAGTTTTCTACGCAATCGAGCTAAAAAGTATTTAAACAAAATTGACGAGATGTCGGATATGTGTGCAAAAGCTAACCAAATTAACGGCTATCGATACCACCCCGTCCAACGTAAAACGTTACATAAACGGCAAATACGTCTTATTTACGGTAATAACTACACACGATAAACCAGTACTTCCTGTTATTTTTGTGCACACTGTAGGGCAGTGAGATTAGAAAACCTCTTTATTTTCGTATTATTATTCCGTTTTTAGATATAGCCGATACGAGTGGCATTATATTTAAGTTTCAAGCGAGCATGCGTTTTTGAATGGGAGCATGACCGTTTCCTCAAACATTCGAGAAAAGTGACGGAATTAATCACTTTCAGATTGAAATTACGTAATTTATCCATTTATCACTTCGGAAGCAATTCTGAGACAATTTTATGTGTTTTATATATCAATACACCAAGTTATGATTTTCGAGGGTTGTTATTCCGTTTTTAATTATTTATAAACCCCACGGAAACGCATCCTGTTTCCAATATGGTGCTATTCCATAGCGTGTTAAACGTGCGAAATTTGGCGGCAGATGGGTTTGCGACATTAACGTCTCACACCACTTTTACTTTTCCCATAGGGCTCAATTGTAATATTTATGTCCAAAACACAGCGAAAAAAAGATGCAGCATGTGTCTGGGCTCAATTTCTTCACTGGTTCAAGATCTGTAATTATAAAGAAAAAACAACCGAAGTACAGGGTAGATCTTTTCGACAAATTAATTACACAAATTCTGAATTACGGGAGTGAAGTCTGGGGATTTAATGATGATTTACCCATTGAAAGAGTACATTCGCAGTTTTTAAAAAGAACAATAGGTGTTAAAAAATCAACGCAGAATGATTTTTGCATGGTGAATTCGGCAGACTATCTCCTATTTGTCAACGATATAGACATATTATTTAATATGTGTATATCATTGACAACTAGGAGAAAACCTCCAAATTTTTAACTGATTTAGAGGTATATCCAAATAAGACTTTTGCTAAGTTACAAATCTCGTCGCATCGGTTAGAAGCAGAGGCAAGCCGTTGGATACGGCCAGTTAGAACACTTTTTGACGAACGAAAGTGCAGAAAAAAAAAAGATTGAGAAAAAAAAATAATGAATTCATTTTATTATTGAATGTGTGCTATATTCCGATCTGAGAAAAGTTTATATAAATAAATATTGTAAGGAAAGACCCAACATGACAAGTTTATCAATTTGTTAAATTCAGAAAACAACAGTACAATAAAAACTTAGTACTTTTATACTTAAAGCTTTTCAAATAAGAAATATAGCTATATATGTATGTTTAACATGTATATTAGATTACAATATTTATGGTAGGTTAGATCATGTTGCATTATATTTGCTTTCTTACATGACTTTTGAATATATTAAGGTTATGCATACCACCTTCTTCACTTTCACCCTTGCTTAAATTTAAATTTATTCAATATGATTTATACCCTGAAAATAACATTGTTACTGTTTATTATCATTAATGTAAGATAGTAAATTTAGAGAAACATACAAATACGGGAATGTACAGAATAAAAAGCTTTAGGATGAAGAACGAAAGTTTCAGCAGACAAATCTGAAAGTAGAACGAAGTACTAATAGTGTTTCAAAAACCAGTTATTAGATATGGACTCACACCGGTTTATTCAAACACAAGAACAGAAAGTTATGTTATTGAACATAAGAACGATAGAGGGAACATTATTAGAGAACATTTATTTTCTTCTTTTTTTTTATCTTTTTTATTGAAATTGTTATCGATATTCAAATGACACACTTGAAAAATATATCAACATAAAGCAATCCTGTGATGTAGAAGTATACATGTTATGTTTGTATGAAAAGCGATATTATTATGCTATGGTATCGGACATGTTGAAGTATTCTGTTATATTGTCGTGTTTGATTTTACAGGAGGCACTATCACGACTTTGCTATGGGTTGAATACACATTTGTGGCTTTTTAGACCCGACATAACAGTACATATCAACTCTTAGTAATACACTGTAAGACAAGTTTTTGCTGGATATTATAATACACTCATACTGCATGCATTATTTGTTAAGGATATGTCATATTTTTGCAAAAGTAATTCATAATTTGGGAATAACTATTATTTTTACAAAAACACTAATAAACATGTGAAACTCCAGAAATTCTAAAGGAGGCAAATGCCTCAGTCTGCCTAAGTGTGGCTAATATATAATTATAATCTTCGACTATTAACAGCTAAAAGAAAGATTATTAGAACAATGTTTTGTTTGAATATTTAGCGTCAGTTTATGCTATCGATGGCTAATAGACGAATAGTACAATATAAATACTGTACATGTATTACATGTAGAACAGGTAATGGTCTACGGGTCTGAAACAGCTGCGATATGTCATACAAAATAGTGATATGGACGATAATGTTCTAAAACGGAAAAAATACTTAGTTTATTTGTGAAGTGTTAAATACGATACAACTTAAGACAATCCTGAAAGATTTGGATAGTAGTATTATCTCAAGTTATTAAAATACCACTTAATGACACAATACAACGACTTGTGTAGTGTACAATATACGGGTCACCTACTCATGCTACGTACTAAGCAAGTTTTGGCGTTTAGAAGCCTTATAACATCAACTTGTAATTTTACTGATATAATTTGGTATATTGATACATAAAACAAATGTAAAACACATAAAGTAGTCCCATAAATGCTTCCGAAGTAATAAATTGAACTGTTTTCAATCTGAAAATGGTTCAATCCGTCACTTTTCTCGAAAGTTTGAGGAAATGGTCATGTTCCCATTCAGTTAAAAAAAACATGTCTGCTTGAAACTTATATAGAATGCCGCTCGCATCAGCTATATCTTTGATTTAAAAACGAAATAAAAATATGAAAATAAAGGGTTGTTCTTATGTCACTGTTCGATCGCGTGCATAAAAATTACAGGAAGTACCGGTTTATCGTGTGTAGTTATCACAGTAAATACGGCGTAGTAGCCGTTTATGTAACGTATACGTTGAACGGGGTGGATATAATTTCAACCAAAACATATGTGTCATATATGACAGATTATTTGGAAATGTTTTTGTTATATGTATGTCTAAACAAAATTAGAACCATAGTAATGTATAACGGAATAGATTGATTCAGTACTAGTAGAACACTGGACCCAGGATTGGACGGTTTCTGGGTTCGATCCATCACTACCACAGCCATGTGTAATGTCCTTCAGCAAGTCCCAGTATCCGAATGTAGATTCTTTAAGTGATTAGAACTTGTTTCTAAGCCGATGTAACCGCAGCGATGGTCTCGTGTTACCGCGTTCCCGCCGCATGCAGAAGGTTGTTAAGCAGATCCCTTTCCGGGTCTTACCAAAGACGCTTATTCAGTTGGCGCTCACAATTAACGGATAGTTCTTTAGTGTAAGCCACGGTGATACGGTGGGTATCATAGGAAATGTTTACAGTAGTTTACTTCTGTGTGGCAACGCTTAGAAAATTGTCTCAAGTAGACACTTTACTTGAAATTTATTTATTTTACTTCGATTATGATACAAGTTCTTACAACTCTCGAGTCTTCCTTGGTATAACCAGCACTAAACATATGCAGATAAATTGTTTTACTTAAGGGCACATATCCGTGGCGGGGGATCGAATCCACGGTCTTCCGATTACGTGTCCGATGCTCTACCACTGGACCACTCACTTCCCTTAAATAGACACCGTCGTGATATAACTGGAAATTCTTAAAAGCAACACTAAACACCCAATACAAAAATATAGAATCAAATACAATACAATTACAACCGATGTAAAAACATATGTTCCATCCAGTGTTTGACTTATACACTAACGTCAAGGTAGAAAGTTCGCGATTAAAATACCAAAATCAAGGACATATTTTGTTTGATATACATGTTTGTTTAACAAGATTAAAGCTTTAGTATTGTATTCAAAGTATGAACTGTTATGTCAGCAGTATTGAAAAGTTAAAATGTGTAATGGTCTTTAACAATAACGACATATCGATTTCCAGAGGCAAATTCATTAAAGGGACATACCGCAGCGGTGGTCTAGCCTTGCATGTGGAGGACCGTGGGTTCATACCAAAAACTTGAAAAATGATACTAGAAGCTTTCTCGCTTGGCGTCCAGGAATTAGAAGACAGTTCTAGGTCTTGTCGGCCTGGTTTTAGTATAATATCACTGGATGTGGGGGGGGGGGGGGGGGGTATTACATCACGCATCTGCGGTATGGAACGCTTAGAATACTGTCTCATGTCGACAATGTCGGCGACGCAAAATAATATACAACATCAATATAAAGGGACATACGGCAATTTTAATGAATTTTCACATACTATTATTTCTGTAAGTAATAAAGTTATACATGATGTTAATATTTATATTTTCGAAAGGGACATAACTACGATAAATGTTGTAAAAGCATAATTTTATCGAACATTTGTGGTCAGCTATGACAAACATTTAAAAATATCTTAATTTCACCAATTTTGTTGAAAGGAACAACAGAAAATATCAATTTGTATATTTAAATGAATATTTTATTCATATTTTCATATAAGTGATAGTATCAATTTTTATAAATATGTTGAAAATTATGATCTATTTGAAAGCATTCACACATATATATTTAAAAAAACCACAACGATTTAACGAATAGTAAATTTACATATTTCATTATATATATGTTTTTGTATACGAGTCACGTGTGCATTTTGAATGGATATTCGGTGCTTAACTTTGAAACTTCATAATACATTTTTTTCTATAAGTACTGTTTATTACATTTTATATATTTTGATAATATAATCCAAAATTTAAAGTTGTTTTTCTCTCTCCCCCAACCCCACACAATAAAAAAACAACAACAACAAAAACAACAACAAAAACTTATACATGTGATTTGATATGAATTATAATGTGTGTCTGTTATAGTTCAATACACGTAAAATGATGTATACATTTTTCATTTAACATGTGCATCAACTGTTACTAAGCAATCGAACTATAATGGAACTCATTGTTTCAATGGGATGGTCTACCTTATGTGGTGAACACGTGTGGCCAAACCCTTTTGTCTTTATTTATTGTATGCTTGCAATATGCATATGTGTTTACATTTAGCAATAAAATATGTTTAACCTTTAAATTTTATAAAAAAAAATCAACACTTTTTATAAATATTTTTTTGTGGTTTCTCCGTGGTCGAATGGTCTAAGACGCTGTCTCAAGATCACCTACCTCTCATCGCTAAGATCGAAGGTTCGAGTCGCAACGGCACTCTCTAAAAAAAAACGTTATCTGAAATAGTGTGCCAGTTACTTGCAGACGGGCGGTGGTTCTACACAGTTTCATTCTGTGATCTTGCAATAAAACAAAATATGACATATATAACCTGAAATGTGTTGAAAATAGCGCAACGCTCCATTAAAATAGTAATTATTGAATATTAATATTTTAGTTCATAAAGATTGCTGAAAAGATTCAATCAATACGTGAACATGAGTAAAACCGATTTTAACATTGACTTGTGTCCCTTTAAACTCAGGACAGAGTTGGCTCATACATCTGTTCTCTTTCTAATTAGGTATATATAGACTTGTGAACAAGTATACCAGAAAACAGTTTCGTGTATTATGACATTCTTCGCATGAATGAGTGGATATTTATAAAGTCAGTAGCTCTCTTCTACTTTTTTGATTTTGTTAATGATTTTAAAACATTTGTCGTAATTTACAAAAAGAAACACGCGCAAAAAGGTATGGATCAATTAGAAAAATTAGATAAAAGCGATATCAATACTGTAGGAATATTATTTCTTTGATTTATTTGTAAATGGAGGCATTTTTATCCATAACTGATTATTGTGTGCCCTGGCGCTGGTGAATATCTAGTATTATTGTGTGCCCGTGTGTCTCAGGCGCTATCGAATATCTAGTATTATTGTGTGCCCGTGTGTCTCAGGCGCTATCGAATATCTAGTATTATTGTGTGCCCGTGTGTCTAAGGCACTGTCAAACATAACCGGTTATTGTGTGCTCGTGTGTCTCAGGCGCTGGTGAATATTTAGTCTATTTATTACCGATTATTGTGTGCCCGTGTGTCTCAGGCGCTGGCGAATATTTAGTCTATTTATAACCGATTATTGTGAGCCCGTGTGTCTCAGGCGCTGGCGATTATCTAGTCTATTTATTATCGAGTATTGTGTGCCCGTGTGTCTAAGGCACTGACAAACATAACCGGTAATTGTGTGCCCGTGTGTCTCAGGCGCTGGCGAATATTTAGTCTATTTATAACAGATTATTGAGTGCCCGTGTGTCTCAGGCGCTTGCGATGATTATCTAGTCTATTTATTACCGATTCTTGTGAGCCCGTGTGTCTCAGGCGCTGGCGATTATCTAGGCTATTTATTACCGATTATTGTGTGCCCGTGTGTCTCAGGCGCTGGCTATTATTTAGTCTATTTATTACCGATTATTGTGTGCCCGTGTGCCTCAGGCGCTGGCGAATATTTAGTCTATTTATTACCGATTCTTGTGAGCCCGTGTGTCTCAGGCGCTGGCGATTATCTAGTCTATTTATTACCGATTATTGAGTGCCCTAGTGTCTCAGGCGCTGGCTATTATTTAGTCTATTTATAACCGATTATTGAGTGCCCGTGTGTCTCAGGCGCTGGCGATTATCTAGTCTATTTATTACCGATTATTGTGTGCCCGTGTGTCTAAGGCACTGACAAACATAACCGGTAATTGTGTGCCCGTGTGTCTCAGGCGCTGGCGAATATTTAGTCTATTTATAACCGATTATTGAGTGCCCGTGTGTCTCAGGCGCTGGCGATGATTATCTAGTCTATTTATTACCGATTCTTGTGAGCCCGTGTGTCTCAGGCGCTGGCGATTATCTAGTCTATTTATTACCGATTATTGTGTGCCCGTGTGTCTCAGGCGCTGGCTATTATTTAGTCTATTTATTACCGATTATTGTGTGCCCGTGTGCCTCAGGCGCTGGCGAATATTTAGTCTATTTATTACCGATTCTTGTGAGCCCGTGTGTCTCAGGCGCTGGCGATTATCTAGTCTATTTATTACCGATTATTGAGTGCCCGTGTGTCTCAGGCGCTGGCTATTATTTAGTCTATTAATTACCGATTATTGTGTGCCCGTGTGTCTCAGGCACTGGCTATTATTTAGTCTATTTATTACCGATTATTGTGTGCCCGTGTGTCTCAGACACTGGCTATTATCTAGTCTATTTATTATCGATTCTTGTGTGCCCGTGTGTCTCAGGCGCTGGCGAATATTTAGTCTGTTTATTACCGATTCTTGTGAGCCCGTGTGTCTCAGGCACTGGCTATTATTTAGTCTATTTATTACCGATTATTGTGTACCCGTGTGTCTCAGTCACTGGCAAATATCTAGAGACTATTTATTACCGATTATTGTGTGCCCGTGTGTCTCAGGCGCTGGCGAATATATAGTCTATTTATAACCGATTATTGAGTGCCCGTGTGTCTCAGGCGCTGGCTATTATTTAGTCTATTTATTACCGATTATTGTGAGCCCGTGTGTCTCAGGCGCCTGCGATTATCTAGTCTATTTATTACCGATTCTTGTGTGCCCGTGTGTCTCAGGCACTGGCTATTATTTAGTCTATTTATTACCGATTATTGTGTGCCCGTGTGTCTCAGGCGCTGGCGATTATCTAGTATATTTATAACCGATAATTGTGTGCCCGTGTGTCTCAGGCGCTGGCTATTATTAAGTCTATTTATTACCGATTATTGTGTGTCCGTGTGTCTCAGGCGCTGGCGATTATCTAGTCTATTTATTACCGATTATTGTGTGCCCGTGTGTCTTAGGCACTGGCTATTATTTAGTCTATTTATTACCGATTATTGTGTGCCCGTGTGTCTCAGGCGCTTGCGAATATCTAGTCTATTTTAACCGATTATTGTGTGCCCGTGTGTCTCAGGCGCTGGCGAATATTTAGTTTATTTATTACCGATTATTGTGTGCCTATGTGTCTCAGGCGCTGGCGAATATGTAGTCTATTTATTACCGATTATTGTGTGCCCATGTGTCTCAGGTGCTGGCGAATATCTAGTCTATCTAATACCAATTATTGTGTGCCCTAGTGTCTCAGGCGCTGGCTATTGTTTAGTCTATTCATAACCGATTATTGTGTGCCCATGTGTCTCAGGCGCTGGCGAATATTTAGTCTATTTATTACCGATTATTGTGAGCCCGTGTGTCTCAGGCGCTGGCGAATATCTAGAGTTTATTCATAACCGATTATTGTGTGCCAGTGTGTCTCAGGCGCTGGCGAATATTTAGTATATTTATTACTGATTATTGAGTGCCCATGTGTCTCAGGCGCTGGCGAATAATAAGTCTATTTATAACCGATTATTGTGTGCCCGTGTGTCTAAGGTGCTGGCGAAGATCTAGTCTATTTATAACCGATTATCGTGTGCCCGTGTGTCTTATGCGCCGGCGAATATCTCGTCTATTTATAACCGATTATTGTGTGCCCGTGTGTCTCAGGCTGTGGCGAATATCTAATCTATTTATTACCGATAATTTTGTGCCCGTGTGTCTCAGGCACTGGCGAGTATCTAGTCTATTTAAAACCGATTATTGTGTACCCGTGTGTCTCAGTCACTGGCAAATATCTAGAGACTATTTATAACCGATTATTTTGTGCCCATGTGTCTCAGTCACTGGCAAATATCTAGAAACTATTTATAACCGATTATTTTGTGCCCATGTGTCTCAGGCGCTTGCGAATATCTAGTCTATTTATAACCGATTAGTTTGTGCCCGTGTGTTTCAGTGGCTGTCGAATATATAATCTATTTATTACCGATTAGTTTGTGCCCGTGTGTCTCAGGCACTTGCGAATATCTAGAGACTATTTATAACCGATTATTTTGTGCCCGTGTGTCTCAGGCACTGGCGAATATCTACAGACTATTTATAACCGAATATTTTGTGCCCATGTGTCTCAGGCGCTTGCGAATATCTAGTCTATTTATAACCTATTATTTTGTGCCCATGTGTCTCAGGCGCTTGCGAATATCTAGTCTATTTATAACCTATTATTTTGTGCCCATGTGTCTCAGGCACTGGCGAATATCTAGAATCTATTATAACCGATTATTGAGTGCCTTAGTGTGTCAGGCACTGGCGAATATCTAGTATGCTTAAAACTGATTATTGTGTGCCCATGTGTCTCAGGCACTGGCGAATATCTAGTCTATTTATAACCGATTATTTTGTGCCCGTGTGTCTCAGGCACTGACGAATATCTAGTCAGTATAACTGATTATTTCGTGCCCGTGTATTTCAGGCGATGGCGAATATCTAGTCAGTATAACTGATTACTAGTATTTTGTGCTCGTTAGTCTCAGGCGCTGGCGAATATCTAGTCAGTATAACTGATTATTTTGTGCCCATGTGTCTCAGGCACTGGCGAATATCTCGTCTATTTATAACTGATTATTTTGTGCCCGCGTGTCTCAGGCACTGGCGAATATCTAGTCAGTATAACTGATTATTTTGTGCCCGTGTGTCTCAGGCGCTGGCGAATATATAGTCAATTTAACTGATTATTTTGTGCCCGTGTGTCTCAGGCGCTGGCGAATATCGAGTCTATTTATAACTGATTAAGTTGTACCCGTGTGTTCAGGCACTGGCGAATATCTAGTCAGTATAACTGATTATTGTGTGCCCATGTGTCGCAAGCGCTGGCGAATATCTGGTATGCTTATAACTGACTATCAATGAAATTGTCGATCAAAGATGCATCACTTAGATACTTTCTGTTCAATTATAATGTAAAGTTTATTGAATCATAAAGAGGAAGGTCCCATTCGAAGATAATGGTTATTTCCGTCACTGTAGTTTGTCTTACATCTGAGAAATTCGTATTTACACATCAACGGTTAGCATTTTCCGTTTTATTCATCAAAGTTTTTAGTATAACCCGACATTGGCCAATGAGTGACTTTATCGCGGGTCGCGATTTAGTATTTGGTCAACAAAATTAAATAATTTTACACTACAGAGAGAAAATACAATATATTATTAAGCGAGTTAACAAATTATCCATAATATACGATGTTTGATATAAATGTGCAGTTTTACTTCATAGATCGAAAAATATAGCGCCGAAATAGGTGAAGCACCTTTAAGGAGAGGGGGTACGATCAAACAGTAAATCTGGGTATGCTCCTGTATAGGACTACATTTTTTCCTAAATAGTTCATACATCGCATTTGTGAATAATCATTACATTAATAACAACTTTGTAATGGTTAAACTGAAACTTGACGTATCAATAAAGCTACTTCGAATAAAACGAATGTATTTTTATTTCAAACAAGTAAACTCAGTGGCTAGCGCGTCTGACTATTAATACAGGGGTTGTGAGTGCGAATCTTCACCCGATCACAATATCTGTGCATTCTTATAAAGACATCGCGCCTCATTGTCGTTCCTCTCTCACCTATGATTCAAGAGGGATTTTCTTCCAATTATTTGCGGAGTGTGCTCGTGTACTGGTTACCCTTCCAGGATCTCAGGAAAGAGTGGTTAGGTTAACTGATCGTCTATTTGCCCTCGATGGCATAATATGACGTGAAATATTCTAACAAGCAAAACAAATTAAATGAAATATACAGTGATGTTATAGGCTTTCTGATAACGCATTCTATCTTGTGTTTATTTCAGGTGACAAGTATATATCAACCGTGAATACTCGTACATCATCGCCGACTACCATGACAAAATAAGGATGGGGCAACAAGTTAGCGTGGAAACGTTTACCTCGTCATCCGATCACGATGGCAACAAGTACTGGGCCAGCTTTGACCCGTATCCGTTTAAAGTCGGCAGCAGAAAACTTGTATATATGGGAATTTTAAACGGGGATGGACCCTTAAAGGGACAGAAATGTGTTGTCAAAACTATGAGAAGAAAGAATATCGGGAGAAAGGACTGGATGCTGGATACAAAAAGGGCCAAAGTTGCAAGAGATATGGCTAATGCATATAACACAATTACTGCGCATCGCGAACCGAAAATTTCCGTGAGTTGTCCGATCATGGCCGAAGTAGATACATTATCCGACTGCATGTGCATCAATGACGTCATTGGAAAACCAAAAAAGAACTTTAAAGAAACCGATTACGTGTCCATGGAGCTCTATATCAGGGGCAGCTTTGACGATTTTGAATACGGTTGGGTTTCGCCAGAAGACTTGATAGTGCCCGAGGCGTTTTCTCATTTCACCTGGTGCCGAAGCGAAGGGAGTAATCTGGTTTCTAATCTACAAGGCGTAAGAAATTCGCGGGGATACCAGTTCACAGGACCGGTCATTCATTCTGATGACAGGACGTATGGTAGCTCTGATTTGGGTCATGAAGGAATTAAAGGATTCTTTGCGCTGCACAAGTGCAATCGCATATGCCGCAACTGGCCACGTCTTGGAGATGGTGTTGATCTGAGAGGTTGGGGTGAATTTATTTGCTCTGGTGAGACATACCCATCTGCCCCGCCTATTCCGTCCCCGCCACCTTACGAAGAAGAAATTCATATGCCATTCCAAACAGGACGACAATCACGTGACAACGAAGGAATGCAAATGGCGTCATGGCAGCAAAACGGTGGCCGAGGTATGTTGCTTGACTGGAGGGAAGAGATTATGAATCAAAACGTGTGCTATGAGACAAATCCAAGAATGGGAATGAACAGTCAAGTACAGAATCAAATGTTTGGCATGCAGCTGATGTGGTATGTCAAACAAATGAACTACGCATTTTATCCGCCGCCTCCGCCGCCATATTTCTCTTGCCCCACAAGAAGAAACGACAGCATGCATCATCATGATGGCGCCATTTCCGGTTCTGGGGAACTTGATTACTATTCGGGCGATTCAGACAAGCAGTTTCTGCTGCCACCGCCACCGTATTCCGAGGAAAGTGTTTCCCCGGAAATGGATTGCATGACATATTTGTAGGTAAAAAGGTAAAACAAACATTGATGTTTTACTGGCGTCATGTGACAGTTTCTGAAATGTAAATAAACATGCTTTTTACAACACAGTGGCTAACATCTGTTATTGCATAAAACGTTCATTGTAACATAACTTCCCTACATATTTTAACGGACAGAAGTTAGAAGTTTGAATTTTTTTTTCAGTATAATACTCTCCAATATTGGAGGTAGAAAAGTTTTGCATTAGTGTTAGTGTCGTTTGAAGTATCGAAAGACGAAACACGAATACCCAACTAAATGAAGTCTGCCTTGACAGAGATATTTTTACGTTTAATCGAGGTTTGAGGTTTAGTGAAGTTGGTGCCGGTCACTCACGCCAGAGGTTGCGGGTTCAATCTCAAACACGATCCGATCGTTTCTGTTATATAGGTCTACCCATGGGAGATTAAAAGTCTTTGAGTTTCCTTCCCCATCGAGCTGAAATATTTAAATATATACATATAATAAAAAATCTAAATGAACTATATAATAAACTCCATATTGATAAATGTGTCTTTCAACATTATGTTACCCGAACGCAAGTTGTCTAATTAACTTGGGTCATTATATGTATACAGAGCGACTAGCGAAAAATATCCGGACGTCAGACTTGACCCAGCTGTGTACCTCTCCGACGCGATTTAAATAAAATTAAAACATTGCCATTCATAGATTTAAGATTTGATAGTAAAGGTATTTCAATGAAGGGTATTTCATTAATGATTTTGTTAATATGATCATTATAACAATAGTATTTATGAAATACCTTTACATACATTTTCTTAAACTGTAAGTACCTCTACTATAGTTTAATAAAGTTGCTCTGAAATTCTCCCGTGTGATTTTATCGGTTCAGTATATATAAGGCAGGGCTGCGTTCAGTTCGGTTAAACGTTTACATTAGCTAACATATTTTTCTTGACACTGGCTCAACCTTAAATTAGCACATAGTACGCAACAATTTTAGGGAACCAGGCATTAAACATGTTTGCTGTTTAACGGTGCTGAACGCTGCCCAGCACTCTGCTCTATGCTGAATTAAAATAATAGTGCGACAAGCCAACGTATGAGATATTTACTTCAAATAAAAATACAACGACTGCATTCCAAACAGGCAAAAAACGTTCTTTATTTATTAATCATGTCACAATTTGAAGCGAATGAATGTAATCAAATGGCATCAGTTATACAGGCATACGCCTTGTTTAAGCATAACAAAAACATTGTGACATTCATATAACGGTGACTGGATCATAATGTATTTCTGTGTTATGTAATGTTGGATCATGTCACGTGAAAACAATTAACCTAACCGCTGTTTCCTGGATTCATGGAAGGTTAATCGGTATTCTAGCACACCCCATCTCCGCAAGTGACTGATAACTTTCCCACTTAAATCAATGGTGATAGACGAATGATAATGAAACGCAATGTCGTATATTAATAATCACGGAGACTGTTACCGGAAGGGGATTCGAACTCATAACCCCTAGATTGATAGTGAGCAAATCGGGCCCGGCTGGGGAAGAAAGGGCATATGTGCTTACATAGTGGGCGTATATCTATATTCATTTGTTTGTATTTTGGCGTACATCGGTTTAAGCATCCGGCTTTCGGCACTTTTCACTATATTTGCCAACATTTAAGGTGTACCCCCTTCATCTCCTCACAGGATCCAATCAATGTTGAATCCAATTGTATCGGGTCAAACGCAACTTTGTATTTGTTCAAACCAAATTTTGTATAGACTTGAGCTTGTTTTTCACTTTGTATTGGTTCAAATGCCACTTTGTATAGATTCAAGCTCAATTTCCACTTTGTATTGGGTCAAATTCTGCTTTGTATTTGGCTCAAATTCATCTTTGTATAGACCTAAGCTCAATTTCCACTTTGTATCGGGTCAAATTCTGCTTTGTATCGGTTCAAATATCACTTTGTGTAGACTCAAGCTCAATTTCAACATTGTATCGGTTCAAATTCCACTTTGTTTCGGCTTAAAATCAGCTCTGTATCGGCCTGATTTAAATCAACTGTTAATCAATCAATATAACACAAATAAACACATACCCTTGGTGGATGTTATTATCATGTCGTTACAAAATGTACACTGATGCTGGTTCCACCCAGGAAGACTCCGAGCGTGATTTGTCTACGTTGTAATAACTTGTTTCACAATCGATGTAAAATAAGCTTAAACACTGTATGTCCCAAGGGTACCCATTGTTAAGAATAATAACGAATACATAAATTAATATATGGATAACTTGTCTATGGACGTCACTAAAACTACGGTGTTCTGATGGGGGCCCTCGCGGCGTATTTATTATTTTAAGTCGAAACAACCAAACTACGATGGTGAAAAGTCGAAACAACGATGGTGAAAAGTCGAAACTACGACGTTGGAAAAACAAAACTACGATGGTGAAAATTCGTCGCAATAATTTCGACTTTTCACGATCGTAGTTTCGACTTTTCATCAGCGTTGTTTGGTTGTTTCAACCTTTCACCATATTGGTTTCGTTGTTTCGACTTTTCTTAATTTTATAAATGTGTCGTGATGGTCCGAATGGGGCATCGTACAAAAACAGTTGTAAATACTGAACCGAAACTACTAGAAACGTACGATATGTTATTGTATTATATAATATATCTAAGGTTTCCAAAACTAAACGGTTTATTAACACCCACGTACATGGTGCGTTAATAAACAGTTTGGTAAAAAGCCATTTGGCAGACGACCGGGCAAGACCGCGTGGTTAGATATTTTACTGTATATTCTGATAGCTGTAAATATAAGTAGTGTACAGTAGATCTGAATACGTTTAATGCAACACACGACAATGTTGAAGTGGAATTTAACTCGTGTTCAGTCTTTTCACTAATGAAATTATAAGTATGGAAAATTAATCTCCAAATATTACTATTTGATACCAAGGACTTATCAGGGTTCTCCACAGGAAGGACAGCAAACGTTGGGGGTAAAACGCGTAAACAACTTCATTACATTTTCATTCATATTATTATCATTATATTAAAGTATGTTTCATTTAAGGCATTAAAATAAGAAAATATATGCAAAGAAAATTAATAATTTAGAGGAAAGTAAGCTTTTGCATTGTTTTTAAATAATTTAAGCGCTATGGGAATACCATTTCTGATAGTCAAGCGCTAGGGTGCCCCTTAGCTTAAATGGCCTGCGGAGAAGCCTGCTTATATAGAAGGATAAGAATATTGTAGCTCTCTACTAAATGTTTATAAAACCACATGCGGCGAATTATTAATTTGGCAAATTATTCATTCAAATTTCACAGGCAACTGATTTCTTTTATGTAACCTTATGTGTTTTATAATGTTTTAAACACGCTGAATGATCTTGGATTTGATTAAGTGCAGTTTGAAGTAAAATTCCAAGTACTTTCTTTGACTTTTAGTTGCAGCATGCACATTTTGTAATCACAAATACTATTTGCTGGAAATTATCTCGATTTGTTAAAAATTCCATTACGCAAAGAAAGAATTTTGATTTTGATTTCTGAAATGAACGAGATTGTGCATGGATACGCGAGCGTTCATAACATCTCAATCAGTTGCTTTTCTTTCTCTATACAAGTCCTTGTTGAAACTCTATAGCTATGCCATTATTAAGATGCTTCATAAAACAAGTGAAAGTCACACTAGCCTTTTTTCTATCTATCAAACTGATAAAAAAACAAAAGAAATAATACATATTTTTTTTGTAAAATGGCCGCGAATATGGAAAGTATGCTTCTTACCATTTTGCACGAGTTATGCCCCTTCCAAAAAAAACGGAAACAAAAGTAAATAATTGGGATATACATTTAATATTTGCATGAATTTACCAAAATTGCCGTATGTTCCTTTAGTTACCCTTTTATGTAAAATCAAACGCAGTTATTGTTCTGAATATCTTCAAAATAAACGTGTCTTTATATCTGAATTATACAGATGGAAGGTTTCATATATATATATATTTATATATTCGTCTTTCGATATTTAAGTATGTAGCTCTTCTATATTGAAGAAAAATACGGTTATGGTAATACATGATTTCTGGCGTCTACTTTCACTTTAAAAAAATCTCTGCAGTTGCTAACACATGACATATTTTGTTAGTGCAGAGGTTGGCAAACACTAAAATGTAAGTTCCACTTCTTTCATTTGAGTCCTTCAATGAAGGATAAGCATGCAAACTGGTTTTATTTACTATTGAATAAAGAACAAAAAATCAATGGCGGACTTGCAGATTGAATATCGAAAGATGAATTAACTTCAATGTGCCGTACTATTCATTGTTTGTTTAAATCAAGAAGTCAATGTACAATATTGAAATAAAAATGACTACTTTGACATGTGCATTGTTTGTTCACTTGTTTGACTATTAAGCGTTAGTTTATGCCATCGAGAGCTAACAGACGACCAGTTAACCCAACCATTTGTTTCTGGAATCTTGAAAATTAACTCGAGTACTCGAGCACACCTATCTTCGCTAAAGGATAACTTCCCCACTCGAGTTAGCAGCGAAGGACGAATAATAATGAGACGCAATGTCGTATATCAATCATCATCAGAGACTATAACCCTTGTTTGATAGTTTTTAAATGTGACCCAGAAAGGATTGTTTCATTTCATCATAAAGCACAGCAGTAACGAAGAAGTTCGTACAGTCCTTAACATTGAAGAATCTACATCATCATGAGTCACCAGACTTCAACAACAATATCCATTGTGCTACGGTTTCCAGTTGGGGCCATCGCGACATAATTATTATTCGGACGAGTTTCGGAACCGAACCCGCAACCTCTAGCGAAAGCGGCCAATACTATATCCAGTGCACTACCACCACGTTTAACAATATCAGACACTCATTTTATAGTGATGCTCGAATAAGACCGTTTTTAATTCTATATACCTAACCAAAACATACCAACAACGCCACAACGATATGCATAGTTAAGATTTCATACTGATACTTTCTATAAAGCGATAGCTATAAATACTTAATAAAACAATCAATCATTCTCAAACGATAACTGATAAAAAACATCCTCTTTCACTGCCACGTGCCCACCCCTGCTGTAGTGTACGCGTACATTGGAGACGACCCATGCCTACTTTGATGAACCCAAGACGACGTCCGTCCTGCTCAACAGCCGCATGAAAAGTGATGAGATGAGATGTGATGGAATGTTGACACGTGAAAACGATATGTCGCAACAAACACCCAACATCTTAATGCCAAGGTTAACGTACAGATCGTTGCAGAGATCTACGGTTTTGCGGCTATCAAAGATCCATTACTCACACCGTCCAACGTATACGTGAGCGACTTTTACGCCGCATTTACGGTCACGGTGATAACTACACACGATAAATCGGTACTTCCTGTTATTTTGTTCACGCGGTTGGGCGGTAAGGTTTGAAAGTATTATATTTAAGTTTAAAGCAAGCATGTGATTTTGAATGGGATCATCACCGTTTCCTCAAATATTCGAGAAAAAAATTACTTCGGAAGCAATTCTGGGACAACTTTATGTGTTTTATATTTCTTTTATATATCAATACACCAAGTTATATCGTTAAAAATACAAGTTGAAGTTATAAAACTGTTAAACGCTTAGTACGTAGCACAAGTAGGTGCCTCGTATATTGTACGCTACATAAGTTGAGACATTGTGTGATTCCGCTGTATTCTAATTACATGAAAAACTACTCCACCCAACTATTTGAGGGTTGTTATTCAGTTTTTAATTATTTATAAAAGCCATTATGCGACTACCCCACGGAAGCGCATCCTGTTCCCAATGTGGTGCTATGCCATAGCGTGGTAAACGTGCGACATTTGGCGGCATATGGATTTGCGACATTAACGTGTCACACCACTATTACATTTCCCATAGGGCCCAATTGTAACACACATGTCCAAAACACAGCGGGGAAAAAAATTGCGGCATATGTCTCGGCTCAATTTGTTCACTGGTTTAAAATCTGTAATTATAAAGCTTATCTTGACGAGGTGTGTTTTAATTCAATGGTTTTGTGATACCTACCATTTGCCGAAAAAATAATATGTCAACTATTCGCCCACGATGCTGTTCGAAACAACAATTAAAAAATGGCACATAATTGCCTAGAAATCTGGTATGAGCATAAAATACTAAGCATTTAACATATGGTAAGATGAGTAAGCACACTTCAGAACGGAAGATAGTAAATTTAGAGAAACAGACTAATATGAGAATGTACAGAATAAAAAGCTTTAGGATGAAGCAGATAAATCTAAAACTAGAACGGAGTAATAATAATGTTTTAAAAAGTTATCATATATGACAATACTAGCAAAACGCCGAAACGTATGGATACAACATACATATATCGAGGTATTTTATATTCACCAGCAAAAACTTTTAGTCGGTAACAACGATTTGCATAACATTAAACGTATATCAAACGTATGAATTAATTCTAATTCCGGTCAACTAGAATGACGCCCCTTTCAAGACCTAATAGCTTTAAAAGGTGTTAACTCTTACACTATTATTAGGCTCCAAAGTAGTCCAGTGGTGTACGCCTTTGACTGTCACTCAGGATGTCGTATGCTCAAACCGCAGTCAAAGCTAAGAAAAATAATAATACATTTATTTTATTCTCTTTTATCTTTTTATTTTATTGAAACTGTTACCGGTATTTAACTGACACATTTGAAAAATATGTCAACTTAAATCAACGACAAAATCACAATCTCTCCTGTGATGTAGAAGTATACATGTTGTGTTTGTACGAAAAACGATATAATGATGCTGAGGTATCTAACATGTTGAAGTAGTTATTTTATTATAGTGTCCTGTTTGATTTTACCGGAGGCAGAATCACAACTTTGCTAGGCGTATCCAGGGTCATGCTGCCAGGAAAAAATATTTAGCTCGTGGCATGCATTTTCTTCATTTTTCTGATATTTCAGACATTTAAAGTCATTCACGTCTATTACACAGACTACACTTTTATTTTGAATACACATTGGTTGCTTTTTAGACCCGACATGACAGTACATATCAACTCTTAGTAATACACTGTCAGACAGGTATTTGCTGGGTATTATGATACATTCATACTGCATATATTATATGTGAAGGATATGTCATATTTTTGCAAGAGTAAATCATATTTTGGGAATAATTTTATTATCTTTACACAAAACACTAATAAACATATGAAACTCCACAAATTCTACAGGAGGCAAGCACCTGCGTTTGATTCAGTGTGGCGTATATATAATTATAACATTGACAGCTAAAAGAAAGATTATTAGAACAATGTTTTGTTTGAATATTTAGCGTCAGTTTATGTCATCGAGGGCTAATAGACGAATAGTACAATGTAAATATTGTTCATGTATTACATGAAGAACAGGTAATGGTCTACGAGTCTGAAACAGCTGCGATATGTCATACAAAATAGTAAGATGGACGATAATGTTCTAAAACGGAACAAATATTTAGTTTATTTGTGAAGTGTTAACAACGATACAACTTCAAAACAACATTGAAATAGTTGGATAGAAGTGTTATTTCATGTTATTAGGTAACCGCTAAATGACACAATACACCGACTTATGTAGTGTACAAATATACGAGACACCTGCTTACGCTAGGTACTAAGCAAATTTTGACGTTTATCGGCCTTATAACATCAACTTGTAATTTCACTGATATAATTTGGTTTATTGATACATAAAACAAATGTAAAACACATAAAGTAGTCACATAAATGCTTCCGAAGTAATAAATTAAGGGATTTCCAATCTGAAAATGGTCAATCCGTCACTTTTCTCGAAAGTTTGAGGAAACGGTCATGTTCCCATTCAAAAACACATGTCCGCTTGAAACCTAAATATAATGTCGCTCGTTTTGGCCCTGTCTTTGATTTAAAAACGAAATGATAATATACAATAAAGAGGTTTTCTTACCTCACCGTTCTACCGCGTGCACAAAAATAACAGGAAGTTCCGGTTTATCGTGTGAAGTTATCAACGTAAATGCGGTGTAGTAGCCGTTTATGTAACGTATACGTTGGACGGGGTGTTACTTGTACCAGGGACTTAAATACATGTTTCTGCGGGTACTATGTTAACGACAGGTGCTCGTCCAGTCTGTAGAATGAATCCATGCAGCTTTCCCTGATTTGGGAGATATCAGGTTCTGGGAAAGACTAGTGCTCTACTCCACAGTAGTGTAAGTTAAAAGAAAGAAATAATAATAGTAGGCATATGGTCATCAGGTGAAGCTTTAAAAGCCTGAAAGCAAATAAACAGCAAAAAAAAATATTGTTTCCAGTATTCAATGGCAATGATGAGCATAAGATTCGCTTTTTAATAGGCGCTCCAGTTCAGGCAGTATGGAGAGAAAAAAGTTCAGGCAGTATGGAGAGAAAAAATTTATAATTAGTTGGAAATGGTGTGGATTTCGTTGTAGCAGATGAAGCATGTGGCCAATATCTCTCATTTACAATAGAGAGTTGTGGCCGATTTCTCTCTAAATGCAGTATAGAGATGTTGCCAATGTCTCTCTAAATGCAATATAGTGATGTGACCGATGCTTCTCTTTTGCAATAGAGAAGTGTCCCTTTAAATACACTATAGAGATTCAGTTTAAACATATTTTATTGCCATATACACACTTATATATTATGCATATCAATGAAATACAATATAAGGAAAAAAGGGCCCGGTCTAGCCTCAAGTTCTCTCATCGATTGAGAGACGCGGCTAATGCCTCTCTAGAGTGAAATATAGTGACATTATCATTATTATTATTATTTTATAAGCATATTATTACTATTATTGATCCATTATTATTAATTTATATTATTTAAAAAAACCCAAAGAGAACTGTTGTAAGCCCTAATGTTCCGCTTAATTGTTGACTATTACGGAGTGTGTAACTCTTACGCGTCACCTTACAAATGGCGGCCGAAAAGACAAGCACTTCTTTCCGGCAGTTTGAATTCTGTTCTTTGTGTAAATTCAGTCATACTAAAAGAAAGAAACACATATATTCTAAATACCACCAACAAATACTTAATAACATACTAAAAAAATTCAGTTTGAAGGTTTGTAAAGTAATACTATCACTTCATTTCACATCTGGCCACAAACAATTTTGTTTTGCAGAAATGGGAAAGACCTGATGCGAAGCTGTGACACCCCGAACATACGTTTACACATTCAGCTAGCCTATGAACGAATCGGACTCGCTACTCTACTATCATGTTCATTATCTTACGAGCTCACTTATTTCATTACCGAAACACTAATACTGTGTCTTATTTCCATTGAAGCAGAGACAGAGTATTGGCGGCTTCGACAATTTGATGTTTGAGTTAGAGCATGACTAAAATGTCTTGACTTTAGTATAATGGTCATACCTATTACGAGACTAAAATTTCGTGACTTTAGTATAATGGTCATACCTATTACGAGACTAAAATTTCGTGACTTTAGTACTAAAATTTCATGACTTTAGTATACTGGTCATACCTATTACAAGATTAAAATTTTGCCAATCATGTAAATAATGGCATCAATATTAAACAGTAATAAAGTTAAGTGTGCTGAGTAATAAACAGTTGGCAGTACGTAATGTAAACAAATGCTACCGCTGACGGAAGTTGGACCTTTTCACATGTCTGGGATGTTGTTGTTATTATATGGGCATTCGCGGTAATAGGTATACAAGGGATATATACTTTGTGTATATTGTTATTAAGGAAAATGGACGTTTCGGATCTTATAAAGTCCATGACTTTGAATGTATATATATTTGGTATACATGTTTTCTAAATGTTGTTGGAGCGAGTTGGAGCGAGTTAAGTGGTTAACTTAATTACCTTACAGTTTTAAAACTGTAAAAATTATCATAAATGCTTGATAAAATAAATCATGTATATTTCATGTTCCATCCAGTACCTTCCTACTTGCATGCATGTGAGTGTAAAGCAGTGTAAAGACATATTTAACTTCATCCTGACAAATGTAGAGATGTAAAAAACCTTGGCATTCTGTACTATATCACATGTACATTTTCTGTTTTATCCACTGTGGGAGTAAACTATTTATAAAGGGAGATTAAATTGGGAAAAGTGGCACCCAGAAAGTAAGTTTGAATTAAAGGGGGAATTTTCAGTTATTAAGTTTGGTGAAAAAAGTATATTTCAGGGCATTGGGAGTGGGACCGGATTTTGGACCCCGAAATGCCCTTAGAATAAATCTGGTTTTAACAACCATACTACTGCAAGTAACAGGCACACTTTCACTTTCTCATATTCATATAAAATCCTCAAATCTTAAATCCAAATGATGAGAGATTTAGCAATATATAGGCAGCATTTTTTACCACTCGGCCTTGGAAGTGGATACGAGTATGTTTGTGGATCAGTATGTAAAACACTAGACCATAACAACTCCTGCGATATCTTGGCATTATTGAGTTGTTTTATTGCTGTGTGTTTAATATTATAACATGCATTGTATTTTTAGCTCACCTGAGCTGAAGGCTTCACAGGTAAGCTTTCGTGATGCCTGTGTACACTGTCAGTCATATACTTTTGCTTTAAACAAGTTCTTTAAAACTGCTCAACACATTTTCGTCAAATTTTGTGTGAAGCATTATTACATGGAGCTCTCACAAATTTGTTCAAATCATGACCCTGGAGTAAAAAATGGCCCATCCAAGGGCTTATCAGTTTGTTTTATTTTTCAAAATATTCAAAAATCTTCTCCGAAAGTGCATAACCTGGAGTTTTGATAATTTGCTCAAAGTATCACCTAATCATTTTCTCTCTAGTTTGTTCAGACCATGATCCTAGGGTCACAATTAGCCCCATCCTGGGGACTTATTGTTTAACATAGGGATATTTTCGCTTAAAAATCTTGTTTACAAGAAGCAAGCAGCCAATTTCTGTTCATGTTTGGTATAAATGATCCCTATGCAGAGCCTTTTTTCTGGAAATTGGGAAGCAGTTTAAGTTTTCATGTTTGGCGATTGAGGGAAAATTAGGATTTTTTTTAAAGCTTTAGCAAACTGGAAAGTAAAGTATAACACTATTACGGTCATGTTCTAACAAATAAATATCAAATATTAAAATGATACTTTATAAATTATCCAATTGGGTTGTTTTTTATCCCTCAATGAAATTTTTTTTGTTTGTTTTCTTCATTTTGGGATTTTTTTTTGCCTCAATTGGGAAAAAAACAAGATTTTTGAATTGGGAAACCACTGAATGTCAGTTTCTGTTTTATAAGGTAAAAAAAACCTGCTATGAGTAGGTGTTTCAAGTTTGTTCAAATAAATTGGTAAGGGCCCAGTTAAGGGACTTTTTGCATGGGAAAACTTTTGGAAAACAGTAAAAAAAAAATTGTTATCTCCTTCAGGCATCATTTTAATCATCTTGAAGTCTAAAGCATTGTTTAGATAGATGCATTTGGGTTCTTTGAAAAGGAAATAAAGAACCATAAAGGACCAGCATGAGTCTATAAATGGAATGAAATTATGATTTTTTAAAAATGTTGTCAAGAACTGATGAGCCAAAATTGTTTATATTTGGTTAAAATGACCTGTTTAGTAGAGGTTTCAAGCTAAATCAAATAAAGGAGCAAGGGTTCATTAATGCCCAGTAAGGAGACTTTAATTTTACATGGGAAAACTGATAGTTCTCATTTTCTCATCTTTAATTTATTCATAGACTTAGTCCATTAAAAATTATAAAAATCACACTATTTTTTTTTACGTTTTTCCCAGAAATAAAATAACAATTTCATTTCCTCTAAAGTTTCTGACTGGGACCCTATCTACCATGATTTAAAACAAAGCTGACTGTATAAATTAATTAAATATTTCCAGATTTCTAATCTGAAGCAGCTATTGTTCAGTCCCCATGTACAAGCTGCAAGCTATGAGAAAGGAGCTAAGTTTTGGTGTTATTTCTGCACAGAAGAGTACAACAAGCACTCCCTGATGGAAAACTGTACTGTCATTGGTGCTGGACTGCTGGAACATATCGCCAGGTAAACCTGACCCTTAAACCAATGGCAAAGCTAAAGGATGACTCAGGCAAAACTTCACCTTTGCATGATTGTCCCTGAAAGATTTGAACAAGGCAGGTTTTACGATTCAAATTTGGGGTCACCAATGTGAGTGAGACTGAAGGGTACGTTGCTGTTCATCTGTACATTTGTAGACAGAAGAGCGAATCAGACACCCAACGCCTCTTTTTTTTCAATGGCTGTGTCTGTGATCAATCTGTGACCTCAGGCTTGAATGGTCAACACCTTGCCCATTACACCCTCGTCCCATTTTGGAATTCTTAACCTCTCTTTCGAAGTAGGAAAAAGTGATATCACAGGCGTCAATAATTAGTGCATGTATCCAGGTGAATAGTTCATACATTCTTTATTGACGCCTGTGAATTTTCACTTTTGTCATAACTTTGAAAAATGGTCACAAATGCATACAAATTTCTAGTATCAGCCATGAAATTTTGACAGAAGAATATAGATATCTATGGCACTCTTAACATATTGAAACTTTTTTGAAATTGGATTACATTTTATGCACTAATATTACCTGTATATAAGTGGTGCGTTTCAAAGTACATAAATTATAAAACTCAAAGAGTGTTTGGTTCATTTATGGCAGCTATGTAAAAGCTAGCAAACTGTTGACAATCATTGTAAACTGGAAGCAGACGAGTAGCAGCACTTTAAACAATGTATCAATTTACGTGGAAATCAGAAGAAAATAGCATTTTTGCTGATAATAGTTCCTTTTGCTTGATTACGCACACTTTCATCATGTACTATAATTCATTTGAAAAAAAAAATTTCATCTACAGGTATGTAATAGTTAAGTTGTATTTACATTAGGGTGGTATTCACAAAGGACTTATATAGAGAAGGAAAGGCCACTGATCAAGCATTTGTGAACGCTCGTGTATTCACGCAAAATCTCGCAATATCTCGTTTTCAATTATCTTAACTTCCATTCATCTCAGGAACACAAATCAAAGTTCTTACATTGCAGAATGCAGAATGCCAAATAATTTATTCTTTGTGTGTTTTATCAATATTTAGTCAGGAGATGCAAGTTTCCTATCCTTCTATATAATTCCTTATATTCACCAACCATTCTTAAGAATATGCTTAAGACTTGACTAAAGAATGAATTAGAACACCTAATATATATATGTATAGACAAATAAACTCTTATACTTATTGTATCTTGCATGGTGAACTGGATACATGTATCTAAGGTTAAAATTGGAATTTTCTAGCATAAGTCTAAGAATATTCACAAGAGTGGTTGGTGAATATGACCCCAGGTTTCATTACACCAGAATAATACTTGAGTGCAATATTACTACAATCCTTAACCATGACAATATCTGATTCTATTTCCAGTGATATGCACAAAGAAAACATGGTACAGTTCTTCTGGGATAACCTCCTCAACAAGAAACTGAAGCCGAAATTTATATTATCACCAGAAGATCTTTACATGTGAGTGTTTGTATTAACATCATAAAGCCTGCCAAATATCTGTACATTTCAATCACAGCTGAAAAAAAGCCAGGCCTGGTTAGGTAATACATTTGTTTTGATATAATGAGTCCATTAATTTTTATCCCCTGCTTTGTCTGTCACACTTTGGTTTCTGTGCAATAACTTAAAAATGCCTGAATCTAATCTTTTGAAATTTTAATAAAGTGTTTATAATGGCAAAACACAGGCTACGTTTGATTTTTAGGGTGGTGGCTTTTGTTGTTGTAGAGTTGTGCCCCTTTTATTTGTGAAAATTGTCACACTTTGGTTTTCATGCAATAACTTATTATTCGATTTTCAGGGTTATTACTTTTGGCATTTTAGAGTTGTGTCCCTTTAATTTGTGAAAAAATCGTAATTTCCATCCATCTGTCACACTTTTTTGGGTTTCCATGCAATAACTTTAAAATGCCTGAATTAAATCTTTTGTAATTTTGATACAATGTTTATAATGATAAAATACTAGCTAGAGTTTTCACCATCATGTTTAAATAGTTTACATCACTTTGACCTACACTGTACTTAATAAATTTGGTAAAAAAAATGAGCAACTGCAACTGTTTGGGGTGCTCTAGTTATAGTTGTGCACGAAATCTTGAGTTGAGCATGGAACAAAGCTTTATAACCTCTGACCCTGATTTACCTTTTGTGATCCCAGGAAAGAATGATAAGGTTAACATACAAACATAATGAACAAGAAGTGAAGAAGACTTCAGACTTACAACCCCCCCCCCCCCATGCTGTGTGGGGTTGAGTGGTAGGGTGGTGGCGGTACATGGTACATTAACATTCAGTTGCTGAAACATTTTGATAGACTCTTCCATATAGTTTTATTGATTAATCATCATTTAGAATGGCTTGAGTGTTGGTAAAGTTTATATCAATTTATTTTAGCCAATTTGAAAAAAAAGCTCAGAGCTTATACACATCGCTCCCAAGTCTTCTATAGAAGCAGTACTGAGTGTTTTTTTAGAGGCATTAAGTCGACTTTGGGATCGAACCTGCAACCTCTGTTTTGAGTCGCCAATACATTACACTACCAAGAGCTAAATCCTGTAAATCCTGTACCAGGCTGATCAGGATGGATCTACTTTATTTGCAAAAAGGTGGACCCGAATAGCTCAGTTGGTAGCATGTCTGACTATCAAACAAGTTAATTAAAAAAATGCATTTCTTTCCAGATTCAAAAAGGCATGTTTTCTGGCAGTGAAAAAATGGCAGAAAGCTAAAGAAATGGAGAGAAAACAGGTACTGGATGTAAAGTGTTTTATTTGTGCCTTTGTATAAGCACCAGTTTAAAATTGATTTTATGTTGGGTTTTTATTCCTTGTAAAACTTCATATTTCCATTTAATTTCATGTCTGGAATATTGCAACATGTTTTAAACTGTGATAATATTTACATTAATTTTTTACCGTAAAAAGATAAATGTTTCAGCACTTCTAACCCATAAGGTTTTGGGTGAGAGCAGGACTCAAGGACACCCAATGCAAGTAAATGATAACTTTCCCACTTGAATCAGTAGTGAGAGAAGAATGACGAGGAGATGTAATGTCCTATATCAATTATCTTGGAGAATGTGGCCAGGCATGGGTTCAAAATCGGGACCCCTTGATTGATAGTCAAACGTGCTACCAATTATATTTACCTGGCTTGTGGTTAGTTGTTGACCCCTGTTTGATTCCAGGGTGCCAGATGAGTGATGGCAATAGTAGGACAACTGTTTCTCATGTATTTTATAAGAGGTGACAAAACGAATATTGGATATCATACGATTCAAATTACTGAAAATCTGTAGTTCTACAGCTATCTGCAAGTTTCTTGGTTCATTGTGCTTATTCATTTGTTGATGAATATGTTTTTTATAAACTGCATGTGAATTTGTTTTCGAACATGGAGAGTGAGTCTGGAGTCTTACTTATATAGGGAAGGAAAGGCATATTCATGCAAAATCATTTGGCTTGATTAGCTCAGTCGTTAGTGTGTCTATCAATCCAATCTAGGGGTTATGGGTTTGATTCCCCACCGGCCACAATCTCCTTGATGGTTGATATATACGACACTGCATCTCATTATCATTCGTCTCTCACCACTGATTCAAGTGGGAAAGTTATCAGTTACTTGCGGGGTGGGGTTAGCTTGAGTTCTTGTTTACCTTCCCAGAAACAGTGGTTAGGTTAACTGATCATCTGTTAGGCTTCAGTAGCATAAAATGAAGCTAAATATCAATCAGTCAATCATACAAAATCTTGTTTGGGTCCTTCTGTCTGTCTGTCCGTCTGTCACACTTTGGTTTTCATGCAATAACTTAAGAATGAATGAATCAGATCTTTTGAATTTCTAATACAAGTTTTAAAATGATAAAAACATGGGCTAAGGTCGATTTTCATGGTTGTGACTTTTGATGTTGTAGAGTTGTGTGCCTTTATTTTATAAAAAAAATAGTTTGTCACACTTTTTGGGATTTCTGTGCATTAACTTAAAAATATCTGAATCAGATCTTTTGAAATTTTAATACAATGTTTATAATGACAAAACACAAGCAAAATTTGATTTTAGGGGTTATGGAATTTGTCGTTCTACAGTTATGCTCTTTTTGTGATAAATCATATTTTTTTGGGTTTCCATGCAATAACTTAAATCAGATCCTTTGAAAAGAGCGGGAAACATAATTTCCCTGATTTTACTTGTTGTATATAATTTCATAAGATGTTTCATTAGCAGAGATTGCAGTGTATTATATAATGACCTCATTATTTCAGATAGCAGAGACGATAACAAGATGTGAGTCAACGCGACTGTTATGCAGTGAGACGAGATATAACCAGGTTGGTGGCTGACTATTGATGGTCATGTGACAGTCATGTGGTAACAACGCCATCACCAATCTGCCACTGTATCCAAACTACAATGATCAGGATGTTATTTTGCAAATTTTATATACTTTATGATTTAGCAATTTGTTTTTAGAATTTGATATACGTTATTTTCAACATTGACTATTTTGTTTATAAATCTCAAGGACTGGTGTGTAGGTGTTTCTTATGAGAATTGCCTATGTATAATTTGTTCCATCCTTTAAAAATATATTCTAAAACTGATTAAGAAATTTGTTTATGCAATCAAGGTCAAGGTCACATTAAGATTCAAAGTTTGTAAAATCAAGTTTGTCACATTTGAAGGTTGAAAGATAAATACTCCAAATATGACTTTCCCAGTGTAAATTTTGAAAATAATTCTGTCAAACAGTATGGTCAATGAGTAAGCTGATCATGTTTGACAGGATTGTTCTTATATTTAGGTCAAAGTCACAGTTCAAGGTCAAATGTAAAATTTTTCAAGGTCAACTGTAAAAGAGTGCTCTAGTTCTCATTCTACTGGGGGAAATTTCATTAATTGAAGTCCAGCCATTTATAAACTGTGATGCATACTACATTCATATGAGTCAAGTTCAAACTAGGAGACCAAATGTTAAATCTGATTGTCCCGGTGATATTTCTTGTATTAATAATAGACATCACATACAGGTGATTTTTACTGAAGTTTCTGGTATTTTCTAGTTTGAACAAACAAAGAGTATTAAGAGGAAAAGGTGATATGCCTTGCTAGGACTTGTTAACCTTATTAAACAGATGGATATTCTGGTACATCCCAATTAAATACTCGTGTTATTTTCCAAGTTCAGAAAAATGTCCATAAAATCCAAAAATGGAATTTTGGGGAGGTGGGGGGTAGTTTGTAGAACAAACCCAGCTCTCCTGATTGGGTCCATTTAATAGCAGCACATTTGAGCATGTTGATGGTCTTTTTCTTCAAGGGAAATTTGAATGACACCATAGATTATTAAATGTATAATTGCTATGAATTGTGGGACAGGCATATAATTCCCTGCTTGTTTCATTGGGGGTTTGATAGACCTGATTTGGGAGATAACATGTTCTATACATAGACTGGAAACGGGGCCAAATTTTTGCTCCCGAGAGGGCATTATGTCTCACTGTCATGCATCTCTAACCTGATTCAAGTGGGAAAGTTATCAGTTTATTTGCAGAGAGGGTTTGCTCTAGTACTGGTTACTTCCAAGATCCCAGCAAAGAATGGTTAGGTTTACTGATTGTTTGTTAGTCCTTGATGGCATATACATGACAGTAAATATTCACACAATGTGAGAAAGTTTCCAGTTACTTGCAGAAGGACTGATGTTCTACTCAGTCTGACTCAGTCTGAGGTCTTCCCCCACCAGTAAATATGGATATGCCATATATAACCTGAAAATAGCATTTAATCCCATTACAAAAAAAAAAAAAGATAAATATTTACCAAAATAAATAAAAAGCATCTCATTATCATAAATAAATACAACCAAATAGTTTAGTACGTCAAATCCAACAAAACGCGACAAAATTGATATGTAAATTGCAGTGGTAAACTTGAAATGTTATCTAGACAGCACTTAGATAATGTTTAAAGACGTTCGCATTGCTTTTCAATTTATTATTTAAGTATGTTTAAACAAATACTTTTTTGGCAACAAAGAGGTCAGTGCATGTATTTAAACATGGTATATTGGTGAAAATGTGTGAAGCCAATTCTAAAAATTTTGAAAAAGATCACCAAAGTGAGAAATTACTGAAAAAGTATTTTTAGTCCCCTACTGGTTTCAATGGAGGGAACTTTTGGTTTACCATCAGTTCACCTGTCCAGGGTCAGTCTATCCAGAAAGATTACTCAAAAAAACTTGAGCTAGGTTTGTAAAACTTTACATGCGGATAGAAGGCAATAAGGAAATAAAGCAGGTCATTTTATTTTTTCAGTTGGACAAAAATTGTGGTTGCCATGGCAACAAAATTTGTAAAATTACAGGTACAACCTAGATCCTGTGCTTTTTAGCTCTACTGGCCAAAGACCAGAAGTGCTTATGCGATGGCGCGTTGTCTGTCGTCCGTCGTCTGTCGTCTGTTAGCAGCACTTTCTCTGAAACCACTGGGCCAATTAAACTGAAACTTCACATGGGTGTTTCTATTGCATAGGAGACTATACAAAAGATTTTTTTTTTCGATCTGAAATTCAAGATGGCCACTGTTACTAAAAATAGTCTGAAACTTAAAAAAATCTTCTTCTCATGAACGGCCCAACAGATTTTCAAAATGTTTATGTAGTAATGATGACCAACTATAGTTTTGGTAGATTTGTTCAAATGGTGTCCCTAGGGTTAAATATGACCCCGCCCTGAGGGTTCAATTAGGGGACACATGTCATAATATTTTTTATTTATTTTTTTTTAAAATGGAAATGATTTTGCCTATATGTTCACAGAAGCATTGTTTAGTGAAGGAGGTTCAGATTTGTAAAAATGCCTGGGTTCCACTGTCTTAAGGGGTCAGGAGGGGCCCCAAAAGGGTAAAAATTGGGAATTACTAAATTCGTTTTCTTAAGAACCGGTATGTCAGATTTGTTCATATTTTGCATAAATTATCCCTATGTGTAGGGGTTTCATTGCAGATAAGAATTTAGGGGCTAAAATTTATAGGGGCCCTGTAAGGGGACTTAGAATTTTACATAGGGATACTATGGGAAAACAGAAAATTCTCTTTTTCTTTCATCTGTTCTTAAACCACTAGGCCAATTAGACTGAAACTTCACATGGGTGTTTCTATTGCATAGGAGACTATACAGAAGATTTTTTTTTTTTTTCGATCTGAAATGCAAGCTGGCCACCATTACTAAAAAAATAGTCCAAAACTTAAAAAATCTATTTCTCATGAACGGCCCAACAGATTTTCAAAATGTTTATGTAGTAATGATGACCAACTATAGTTCTGTTAGATTTGTTCAAATGGTGTCCCTAGGGTAAAAAATGACCCTGCCCCGAGAGTTCAATATGGGGACACATGTTAATATAATATTTTTTTTTTTTTTTTTTTAAATGGAAATAATTTTGCCTATATCTTCACTAAAGCATTGTTAGGTAAAGGCGGTTAAGATTTGTAAAAATGACTGGGTTCCTATGTCTTAAGGGGTCAGGAGGGGCCCCAAAAGGGTACAAATTGGGAATTAGTAAATTTGTTTTCTTAAGAACCGGTATGTCATATTTGTACATATTTGATATAAGTTATCCCTAAGTGTAGGGGTTTGATTGCAGATAAGAATTTAGGGGTTAAGATATATAGGGGCCCTGTAAGGAGACTTAGAATTTTACATAGAGATACAATGGGAAAACAGAAAATTTTCTTTTTTTTTCATTTATCCTGAAACCACTAGGCCAATTAAACTGAAACTTCACATGGATGTTTCTATTGCATAGGAGACTATACAAAAGATTTATTTTTTCTATGTAAAATTCAAGATGGCTACCGCTACTAAAAATAGTCCAAAACTTAAAAAGTCTTCTTCTCCAACAGATTTTCAAAATGTTTATGTTGTTATGATGACCAACTATAGTTTTGTTAGATTTGTTCAAATGGTGTCCCTAGAGTTAAAAATGACCCCGCCCCGATGTTTCTATTGCATAGTAGAATTTCAAAAAGTGCTATGGCAACTATGAGTCAGTAGAGTGTCCTCAGGCCCTCTTGGGCCTCTTGTTCAAAAAGTATCCAAAGTACATTTATGAAACTAAGCATGTGGATAGAGTGCAAGAAGGCGTTCATGCATATCATTTTATTACTTTTTCAGTCTGACAAAAATTTCAACAAATTCGGTAAACCTGTAGGGGACTTATGTATTGCAACACTTCAGTTTCTTGTTATACTTGATGCCAAGTAACCATGGTGATCTTTAAAAACATATTTATTTCACAGAATCAGTATTGCTATGTTATTTCCTGAATGTATCTAGTCAGAGTCAACAAGCACAGCAACAAGGTTGATAGATTTGCCCGGGTACAATGGGCACCACAGTGAAATCAAAATGGAACAACAAGGATCTGAACAAAGTACAGGGAAACGGACAGTTTCTGCCCATGCTCCAGGGTTAACCTGCATCATTCAGGTAGGGTATTATTGCCATTTCTCCATTTATTTAAGATATTAATGTTTTATTTTGGCTAAAACCTCCTTGGAGAAGGATAGGAAACTTGCATCTTCTGACTAAATGTTGATAAATTTGCACATGAAGGTAAATTAATCAATTGAAATTCATATGCAGCAGTTTATAACACAATTAGTTGGGCATGGTTTCAATTTGTAGAAAACTACGTAATTTACATTGCGTAAATTTTAACCCATATTTATATTGTGTCAGCTGTCTGTCTATTATGTTTTTGTTGTATACACTCTAGTCATTACATTTTTCACTGAACTTACACAGTAGGTAAATAAAACCATAATATCTTGGACAAGTTCTTGAACTGGCTGAATTGGATAATTAATGTCAGAGTTATGACCCTTTGAATCTTAAAAAATGTGTAATTGGTCATGTGTACACCCAAAACCTCAAATAAATTACACAGTAGTTATATTACTGTAATGTCTCGGATAAATTATTGAACTGGCCTAATCAGATTATTAACATTAGGAGTTATTGCCCTTGAAACTTACCTATGCCTTATTTAATATTGTGTACCAGCATTATGGCTGGTCTTTAACAGACAAACTAAAATCTCTTTATTTGGCATCTTGTATGCCATAGGTTAGCCATTTAGGGGACACTGTATAGGAGACAAATTCAAAGTATATGGGGGCTATATAGGAGTCGTGTTCGTTGGTCAGTCCATCTGTAGACAATTTTTGGGATCATTGTTTCTCAGCAACCATTTGCTGGAATTCAATGAAACTTCACATGGGTGACTGGTATACATGTCCTGTGAACAATTTTTGTGATCACTATTTCTCTGACAGCAACCATTGGCCGGATCTCATGGGTAACTGGTACCAAGCCTAGTTGTGCATGTTGTCAGCATGATGTGGGAAAATAATTTTTTAATGAGTTATGGCCCTTTGAATTTTTCATACATGTCCGTCTGTGGACGATTATTGTGATCACTATTTCTCAGCAACCATTGACTGTAATTCAATGAAACTTAACAAGGGTGGCTGGTACCAAGCGTAGTTGTGCATATTGTTGGCATGTTGCACGAGAATAACATTTCAATGAGTTATATGCAATAACTATGTCAGGGCGCCATCTGGGGGTATTCATCACCTACAGTGATATTTATAGTTTTAACAGGATTCATAAATTGAGTATGCTGTCCATAGAAAGAAAAAGTGCTATGTACCAGATTTACCAGTACAATCCTAGATAAATCGTTATAGATATCTTTTGCAATAATTTAAATCCTTTTGTAATTCTCCCAGAATCATTGGTTAAACGGTGTAGGAGTTCACGTATATTATTTATTAAGTTAAAAATAGAAAAAACATAGATACTGTCTGAAATTCATCACTACAATAATTATGTAGGGACTTCCTTGGGTCTCGGGTTCGAGACTTACTCAGTCCAAACACATTTTATGAGAAAGTTTGCCAGCTACATGTGGAAGGATGTTGGTTCTATTTAGATTTATTCTTGGGGCTTCCTGTACTGGATAGGCCATATATAACCTGTCTTGTGTTAAAAAATGGTGTTAAACTCTTTCAAAAAATCAAAATGTACTGTATATTAAAGTAAGTGGCTTAACAAATGAGACACATTTGAAAATATTGCATGTTAGAGATAAATTCAGGTAATATAATGTATGTTTGTCTTAAAGTTGCAGCTATGATTTGGGATTTTAAAAAGAAGATCTTTGAAATAAAACTAATTTTATTTATATTTTTGACCAGCAGAGTAAGGATGATGGTATAGAAGGTAATGTACATACAGGGGCAACACCTCCTTGGTTACAGATAGACACACCTAGCAACCAGTCACAGGAAATTGGACCTACGATGATGGACCTTCAGAAACACTGTAAGTATTCAGTTCTCGCTATACAATTGAATATTCTTTGTTCTATATATAAAAAGGTCTCGGGTTTTCCGCAGTAGAAAAAAATCCACATAGAATTTTTTTTTTCCATAGCAGGTTTGTAACTGTTCATAACTAATGGGTTGACCAGGTTGTTTTTTTTTAATTCATCTTACGTTTTTAACACCAGTGATGTTTTCTATGTGATGTCTTGCAGTATACTTATGCTTTTCCACTACTTATCTTTGGCAAGAAATGACAGCCTCTGTGAACCATTTTGAAAATATTTCAACCAAATTTACATAGGATTCCATTTTTAAGTGAAAGAATTGTGTCCAGAAAAAAAGGGCACATTTATGTCGTGAAAGGCATATGTAGAGAATTGTTAATTTTTTATCTTCTATTTTGTATATGTATGACACCTATCATAAATGATTTTACCCATTCAAAGCTTGTTTTTCAATCCCCATCTTAATTTTCCCAATATATTCCAATCTAGAAGCAATAGGTCATAAGTATTTTTGTAAATATATTTTCCAATTTTATTACAAAGATAAACCTTGTGTTTTATAGGAACCAATTTGATGATTTTAGGTACTGCATTCTTCAAATTTTACTTTGCTTTAATTTGATATTTGAGTTGATTTGTGAATTTAAGACTCCAACAGGTTATTAACTTCATATATATATATTGTTTCATAATCTGAATATTGCAGTAGAGAGAGAAAAGAAAGCTAAATTACCCAGTACTAGGGTTGGAGCCAAGTTTGACCACAAAGCTGAGACGTCACAAGATTGGCTGCCTTCATTTGGTAGAGTCTGGAGCAAAGGGAGGCGACTCCAGTCTAAGTATATACACTTTATCTATATCAGTTTGAAGACATTTTGCTACAAAAAATATAAAGAATTAAATACTTATGAATTGATGTGTTAAAAGGTTTTGTACATATACATTTTGTTCATGTTAGATTGGTTGCCAGGAGTTACAACCACCTTCATTTGCAAATAACTGGCAAAATTTCACGCTTAAAGTTTTTGGACCAAGCTGGTCTCGAACCCACAACCTCTCACCAGGTGAGGGGTAAGCAGTTGTTAGGAACCAACATCGTAGACCAACTGGTTTGATGCTCTACCATGGCCATGGCATGATGCAAAATTGAATTGATGCAAAATAAATTGGATCAAACTAAATTATAGTAAATTTCATAACTGTATTACAGATTACATTTTGAGAAGCAGTGGAAGGCTGACAATTACAAAGGGAAGTCGCGCCCACCTATACCATCATCTACAGCTGCTGTCTGCAATGGAAGGAATGATTCCGATGGACACAGAACAGATTTTCCCGATTCTTCAGACTCCCATAACTCTTGTATGTCAAAAAAATATTTTTCAAAATCGAACCCATATTCGGAAGAAGAGAGTGGCCTATCACATGACTGGAAAAATTATACACCCAGTGGGTTCCCAGCAGCCAATCAGATTATTCCATACAAAAGAAAAAATCACAGAGAAATCTGTGAACAAGGTGGCACTTCATCATCAAATCAGATTGCTCCTTACAAAAGGAAGAGGGTTGTGTCATGTGACAATCAGAATACTGCAGCGAGTCTCCTGCAGACGCCCCTGTTAGCCACTCGTCAATTTTGAAACTTGTTTTCAACATGTTCAAGAATATAAGGGACTGATGACAATGTTAAAACGAAACTCTTGTTCATGCATAAAATCAGTACTTGCACCTGCAAACATACAAGTGTGTGGAAATATTAATCTGCAAGTGTTAATATATGAAACTTTATTTTATGCCCCTGCCATTACGGAGAATGGTGAAGGGGCATTTAGTGCTACCCCTGTTCGTTCATCCATACACACAAACAGGTAGTTACGTGGCTAAGTTAAGGGTTTACTAGAAAAAATTTTGGACGTTTGAAAAAAATTATAAGACTGTTTCTAGACAGTTACTATGTGGCTTCTTTGCTTTTTTAAATTTTAGCCACACAATAAGGAATTAGCTGGTCGCAATGAAGACATTTAAATACCCATTTGTTAAAAAATCAGTTCCTTATGTATTCGAGGTAAAAATAATCTGATCAATAAATTCTGAAGAGGTTTATATATTTAGTAAATATTTCTTGTGTACCTAATGTGATAATTGTCATTGTCAGTGAAAGTTAAGAGTTGTGTCACCTTTTTATGTAATCTTTGGTAAAAAAAATAGGTTTTTTAATTACTAGCAAGGGCACTCATGTCAATAGATACATTTCTAGAAATTATGTTTATATAGAAAATTCCCTCCCGAGGGATAAAGACGTTTAATTATATGATTTACATCATATATTTTATACGATATGTCATCTGGATGGTTTTAATGTCACAGCGCGAGAATTTTATCTCAGCCCTATGGTGAGGTAGAGATGTCTAACCCCAGTAAAAATGCAGATATCCTTATCCGGTAAGCAAGAATATAAATATCTTCTATGGATTCTAGGCTCGGATAGAAAATTCTGGCCATGGAAATAACTGTTTTGACGAGAATGAGACTCTTTTATAAAGGACTTTCATAATTTGATTAGTTCTTTATTAGAAAGATATATTTTGATTTAAACTACTATAAAGGTACAATATTGTTTTGAAAAAGTTAACTGATCGTGAAGATCTGATCATAGTCTGAAACCCTGTTTTACATCGCATTGCAGGAAAACAATTTTTATAAAAAAAACAATAAATATTTTGCAAAAGGTCAACGTGAACCAAAAAACAGTCCATACATAATTAGCTTCTAAATTAGTGTAGAGGAGATCGTATTTAAAATGCAATGCATTTTGGAAAATATTAAAATGAATGGTATTTCGCTGTTGTCAGAGCTGTATTCCAATCATTTGTTATACCAAATATTGACCCAATAATGAATTTTAAATACGATGGTGGTCTGCTTTGTATGAAAGAAATATTTATTTCTTGCTTTCTGATTTCAACTAAATTTTCACCGGACATAGAAAATTGTTTAATTTATCCAAATTGTATTTCTTATGATGGAATAGTCGTATTTAAAAAACATTTGCAGCAGTTTATTTGAGTGTTGTTATTATTAAATTATTTCTGTGATTAAGTGATGTTATCCTGTTTATTGTGCAAGTTCCAGCAAAATGTTTTATTAACAAAGGGAGCTGTTTTACTTGCCCCGGCATCTGTTTTTGATTTTTAAATTAGCTCAAATCTCAGTAACCACAACTATTACATCAATGAAACTTCATGTGTGTTCACCACCCTTAAACGACTGGGCGAACAAGTAGGTGAATTCTGTTTTGATTTTTGGCAGAATTATGGCCCTATTTATACTTAGAATTTTGAATCATTTAATTTTTTTAGGAAGCTATATCTCGGAAATATTGGTTATAAATCAATGAAACTTCAATGTCTGTTCATAACCATAAAAGAGACTGGGTGGAAGGGGTACAACTGACCTTCACAATGTCATTCAGACTCTTTTCAAGATGAAACAATTTTTACTACTTGTAAATCTGTATAATGGATCGAATTGAAATCCAAATGAAATCAAGTCTCGCGTATAATACAACACAAAATATGTTGCAATTTTTATACGGGAAATCTATTTTAGTCTAAAATCCCTTTTCATTGTCTTATTTTTGCATGTTTAAATAGATATCCTTTTGGCAATACAGGCAAGTGAGTATATTTGAAGGAAATATTTTGGAAAATTTTCGAAAAACCCCAATTTGAAAAATCCCCGTTAATACTTATAGAAAATTTTTGTTAAAGTTTTACAGCAAGTTTTCATCTTGGTAACCCTAACAATGAAATACCACAAATATTTCCTGCCATTAGGGGGACAAGTAAGAGAACTCTTTAAGTAGAATTATTGCCCCTTTTTTATTTGGATTTTTTGTTTGTTTTAGAAATCTCACATCTCTGAAAATACTATTAGGATTTAATTGATTAACATAACAAACCCAACTTTGGCAGAAACTTTTTTTTTGAATGGGGTTTAACACCATGTTCAACACATTTTAGGTTATATATGGCATATCCAGTTTTACTGGTGGAGGAAGACCTCCGACTGAGTAGAACCACCATTCTTCCACAAGTACAATGTAACTGGAAACTTTCTCACATAAACTTTTTGGAGCGAGCGGGACTCGAGCCTACGTCCTTATTAGCAGAAACTGCATCTCGATACAGCGAAAAAGGTAACATCAAGGACTTATATAGAAGGATAGGAAACTTGCATCCCCTGAATTAATGTAGATAAAATAGCATACGAAGGATTAATTATTTGTCAAATTAATCATCCAGAATCACAGACAATTGCTTTCTTGAACATAAAATTTAAGTAATCTTCCAGATGCTTATATTTTTTTAAACACAAATAGCTGGGAATGGTATTGTTCTGCAATGTAAGAATTTTGATTTTAGTTCCCAAGATGAATGGAAGTTCAGATAATTGAAAACATGATATTGCGAGATTTTGAGTGAATATGCGAGCTTTCACACAATCCCAATTAGTTGCTATTCCTTCTGAATACAATTCCTTGATAACATGCAATCGTAAGGTGTTGGAGGCTGTAGAAATATCACATAAAAATGTACATTTTTGTTTTTTTATTTCATTATTGGATAATAACATTAACACTAGTAAGTTCTACATTATTTTGTAGATGTGTAACATGCACAGTATATCTGTTTTAAACTGGTTCAATTACTGTATTCCAATGCTCAAGGTAATGTCACTTCCTGGCATTGGGTTGGGTACCAGCTTATTGCCAATTTCTTTCCGGCATTGGGTACCAGCTTATTGCCAATTTATTCCTGGCATTGAGTACCAAATTATTGCCAATTATTAATTCATTGGATACCAGCTTATCCCCAAATTACTTTCTGGCATTGGGTACCAGCTTATTGCCAATTAATTCCTGGCATTGGGTACCAGCTTATTGCCAATTTATTCCTGGCATTAGTACCAGCTTATTGCCAATTAATTCATTGGGTACCAGCTTATCCCCAAATTACTTTCTGGCATTGGGTACCAGCTTATTGCCAATTAATTCCTGGCATTGGGTACCAGCTTATTGCCAATAACTTCCTGTGGAATCAATTCTTCTAAAATTTGAATATTATAGTGTACAGAATAATTTATAGATGATTCAATGCAACATTGCTTAATGTTTTATATGTAGATAAAACCTTGTGCGGTAAACCCCCGTATTACTGGTTTCACTGAATATCATTTTTATTTCAGTGTGAGCACGGAGAAACTATGGTCATAATTGAGCATGCCAATTTCAGTGTTCACAATTGGAATTTAATTGATATTACACTGAAAACTACAATTTTTATTTTATAATGAAAAAAAAGTGAAAATATTATATAATTTCATTATTTTCAACAGTGAAATTATTAAATATTATTCACTTGCAATTATCTAGAATTCACCATAATGCATAAAAATAAAATTTTTTTTTTAAGTATTATAAGAATATGAAAAACAATTATGACGTATGACGCATACATGTATATTTTAAAAATTGGTTAAAGAATAGTTTTACAATAGATAAATGTTTTAAAACAAATATGTTGAAAATCTACGTGATTGAATACATTGAGTGATAATCATGTCAGACAGGTTTCCAGCATAAACGTGAAATGCTGCTAATAAAAACCCGGCAGAACAATATGTAAATATAAAGTCATAATTTCAGACAAAAATGAAAGTAGTTAATTCAAACAATAATGAAAGACAAATCTCCCCAGCATAGGCTTATTCTTAGATTTCTCAAAATATTGATTGAATATTGATTAATTGAATATTTAGCGTCATTTTTATGCCATCGAGGGCTAACAGACGATCAGTTAACCTAACCACTGTTTCCTGGGATTAACCAGTACTCGAGCACACCCCATCTCAGCAAGTAACTAATAACTTTCCCACTTGAATCAGTGGTGAGAGATGAATGATTATGAGACACAATGTCGTATATCAATCATCACGGAGACTTGCCGGGCTGGGGATTTGAACTCACGACCCTTGGATTGATAGTCAGACGCGTAACTGACTTTTCTCAGAATAGAAGTAAAGTATAAAACATGATAAAAATTTAAAGCATTATCATTTCTTTTCCTGCTCTGAAAGTCATTCTTGGCAATAGTTTGTTTTATCAAGAACACCGAAAGATTGCCTATTGATGTGAGGCTATTTTTTTTAAGTATATTACTGTAAATAATGAAATTGGCTGAAATTTCATTGCAGATATGTAAGCTCTATTCTGTGTCATGTTGCTTCTATAGAAAATGAAGTTTAAAACAAAACAACTACTCAAGGGTGGTTTCCTTCGTAAAAAGAATTGGCCCATTGGTGCAATATATAAGATTTAAAGCAAACGTGCTCTTAATATGTTGTATACGAGTTGTAAACAGATTATGTAAATCTAAAAAAATATATATTGGTCACAACTTTGCAAGACAAATTAATCATCTTTTGTCCTTTACAGTCCATGCAATTTAGGTGTCTGTTTCACCGACATTTCTTAAGTTTTACTTAAACACTTAGCTGAGAAAAGACTGGTAGCTTGTATATTTCATTATTTAATCACTGTCAATTAAACTGCAACTGTACTAGAGCCAGTCTGAAATCTATATCTACTAGAAGATTTTCTTAAAGATTTTTTTTTTGGATAGGGTTTAATAACACATTTTGCATTACACAACAGGTTATATATATGGCATATCAAGTATTTATTGACGGAGAAAGGCCTCAGAATGAAACTGAGTAGAGCCAACATCCATCCGTACATAACTGGCAAACTTTCTTATATCAAGTTTTTGGACAGCTGGGCTTGATTTATTGACTGATTGAATATTTAGCGTCATTTTTATGCCATCGGGGGCTAACAGACGATCAGTTAACCTAACCACTGTTTCCTGGGATTAACCAGTACTCGAGCACACCCCATCTCCGCAAGTAACTGATAACTTTCCCACTTGAATCAGTGGTAACAGACGAATGATAATGAGACACCATGTCGTATTTCAATCATCACGGAGACTGTTGCTGGACTGGGCTTGAATCCAGAACCTTAGTGTTGAGAGGTAAGTGGTCATCAGACGGCAGCACGTTAGACCATAAAGTCTTAGTCCTGAAATAGCTCGCTGAAACAGAAGCCAGTTTCATTTCCAACTAAGGGTATACAGTCAAACATGTCATGTAGTCAGTAAAGGGAAGGAACAAAAGTGGCCATTCAAGACAGGTTATTACTTAATACAGGTTATTTTGTTCTGAAAACAGAAATGGGAAATAGCAAATGTGACTGATAAAGGAAAGTCGTTGCTATACAGAGGTGACTGCTTACACAGATTTGACTGTATTTCAAATTCTACTTGAAAGTTTTGAAAAAGCATTCATGTCTGCATATTTTTTTATTGTATTAAATTAACTGTATAACTATCATTAATTTTGTCCAATTTGAGTAAATACACCTTAATTTATAAATTACCATTACAAAGATGAATTATGTTCATCTGAAATTTTAAAGAAATAATTTTTTCGTAATTTTATTTTTGTGAAATTTGAAATAAGAAGCATATTCTGATTTACAATAAAGACCTTGCATTTTAGACAGCAACTTGGAAAGAAAAGAGTTTTGTAACTTTGGAAGGAATACAAGTAAATTAAGTAAAAACTTCTGGAAGTGAAATGTTCAGGCTTAGATATAAAATAAGGTACTTGTATACAAAATGGAGATGGGGGTGGGTACAAGGACCAGAATAGGGAAGATTTCATCAAAGGCTACTATAGTTCCCCCCATAGTGAGAAATGCAAAGTGAATTCTACCCTTATAAAAATACATGTATCCATTTATATTTGAAAAAAAAAGAAAGATGAGATTTGATAGCATTATTGTTAACAATGGTCCCTAACAAATTGTACAAATACAAAAAATAGCACACTTCTGGTTTACGATGTATAGAATCAAGATTTTGCTGGTTAAGTTGGATCAGGACCAGTATTTAGAATTTAGTGTGTATGATTACCAATTATTGATTGTTAGTAATGAATTCAACTTGTTGATAATACATGTAATCTATATATCAAACCCTTTAATATGTTTCTATTTACACTGGTGTGTGACTTTGTGTTTCTTATTCAGTGCGCCAACAAAACCATGAATTTAAAGGAATCTTAACTGTAGATTAATTGTAGTTACCTGGATTCTTTGCCTGAATTGTCGAAAAGTCGATGATAATTTGATGAATTAAGAGTGATTCAAATTGTGATAATCATGACTTTTGCAGGTGATATTGACATTGAAGTTTTCAACATTGAACACAAGGCAATCAGATAATCATGACCTTTGTAGCAGGTGATACTGACATTGAAGTTTTCAACATTGAACACAAAGACAATCAGATAATCATGACCTTTGTAGCAGGTGATACTGACATTGAAGTTTTCAACATTGAACACAAAGACAATCAGATAATCATGACCTTTGCAGCAGGTGATACTGACATTGAGGTTTTTAACATTGAATGTTCACAATGTATTGCAGTATGGCAACAAATACCTTGGAATATTGAAAAAAAAAAAATGCAACTAAATAAAGTCCAAAATTTGTAACAATGTCCTATTAAGCGGATAAGGCATCTGTGAAATATTTTATAAAATCTTTCCAATGATTACAAAATTAAGGCCAATTCCCAGAAGTGCATACTTACTGAGCAATCAATTACGATTCCTATATACCCCTTCTACACAAACAATTCAGGGACAGGAATTATAAATTCAGTATCTGACAACTTTAATAAAACTACTCACTTATATAATCACATTTAATAAAACTGCTTGGTTATATGATTGCATAATCTCAAAATTGTAGAATAATCATTGAACAAAAAATGACTTGATGTCACAATACATGATTACTAAGGTGAATAATGAATGCATTATACTCTAAAATGAATGGGTTTAGCTTCATTTTCAGCTCATTTTGGTCGTATATGGCATATGGTTGTATTGGTGAAGACCTTGAGGTGGATCTGATGCATATCCCAAGTTACTACACAATTCCTTTGACCAAGCTACCATGGAATCGCTCGCCTGATTTCACTGGTCACTTCTTTTCAAATTTTGATTGGACTAAGCCCATATAGAACTTATAGACTAAATGAGAACTTTCTGTTTCCCATGGCATGGCCATGTAAAAATCAAAGTCCTCTTCCTAGGTCCCAATGGACCATTGCTTCTTTATTTGATTAATGTAGGGATCGTGTAAACCAAATACAGTAGAACTTAGTTGACCTGAACCCGATAGGATTGGACAAAAGTTAAGGGTTGTTTGAGCCAAGTATTGTTTAACATTTTATCATACTTGTACCTGTATATCCATCGAAACAAGATAATTGGTTCGTGCTATATGTGGTATTCCAGCCATCCATATTCGAGCCAACAAAGTTCTACTGTATGAAAAATTTTGGCTAATCAGTTCAGAAAAAGATTTTTTAAATTCACAATTTTATTCATAGGGTAATAGTTTGATAAAAACTTATCCAATTGTTCAGAGAAGTCGTTTAAAGCAAAAGTTAATGATGGGTGGATGGTGAACCCAGGGTGATCACAAAGCTCACCTGTGAGCTTTTGGCCCAGTTGAGTTTAAAGTAAAGCATACAGAATCTATCCTACTCTACTATCTCTCAACTCGGGTCCATTATATCTAAATAAAAAGAGTTTGCAAATGCACACTTCAGCATTTGCCTAGTTGATGGTTTTGAATTATGTTGGAAGATGTTGACCAATCAGTCGGCTCACAATAACAGCTGTTGATTGGTCTAAAATAGGAAGAACTAGGACCGCCTCCAAGTCTACACCAGGCATTTGATTCTACTGGCAAATCCTAATACAATTTATAATGATGATTAACTGTATCAGTTGTATTAACCTACATCGACCTGAACAGATAAAACAAAACAAATGTAGATGACATGCAAATCAGTATTTTACATTATAAGTATTGTCAAAATTTTAACATGCTATACAAATTGGAACTATTTATGCAGATTGGGAATAATTACATACGTTTGTACACAGAGAAATTAATTAACATCTACACAAACATGTACATTTCATTTTCATTAAACGCTAAGAATATAAAATATAGTAATACTGGTACTTGAATGTATGACGCACATGCATTCATCCTGACCCCTGCACTTTCCCTCCCCACAAAACCACAAGGGTCCATGGAAAAAGTATTTATTCAGTCACCAGTAATTATTATCTACATCAATGTACGGCTATTTGATTATATATCCTATGAATCTGTCTGTACACATGAGCATTTATTCCCCAGTAAATATAAGATTCTTATATGAATACCGTTACACATACGTGAAAAACAAATCGTCTCCATACACTCCACTGCTTTGAAATTCTTAAAATACATGTATACTGGTTGTGGTTGTCGATCAATTAGTTAAATGGTTAAAATAGGCTTTCAGTTATATTTCAAAATCTCTACCAGTAAACAGGTTCTAGCCAAATATATATGGCTAGAATCTAGTAGTAGCAGGGATATTTATTTAAATGGTGAAAAATTACTTGCATTTTACATGCACATGCATGTACACCATCTTGTATACATGTACATTGAGCTGCGTTCAGTTCGCTTAAACGTTTAATTTGTTTGCAAGCGTTTGATAACAGAAGTCAACTGAACGACATGTTAGCTTTTAGAGCTTGCATTAAATAATGCGACTTAATGAGAAATGGAGGGACAGTGCTGAGTAGACCAATTTCTATTTACTTTTCATTCGTTTGGTCACCGTTCGGTCTATAAACAAAGTAAACACGTTTAACCGTGCTGAACGTAGCCCTGGTCTTCAGCAGAGTTTGCATCTCTGGCTATTGCACGGCGTATAATCCATGCATAACATTATGGCCACTGATGTCTGTACACTTTTTTAATATAAAAGAATCTTAACACTAATGTACTGTTAAGAACTTCTCTACACTAGTTATGGCTGGAATAAAATACATTTACAGCAAAACATTCATAAACAAGTTTACTCATAACAAAGTCTTGTAAAGTCAACTTGCTTCATAGCGATATTTATGTATACAAGTACATACTAACATATGGCTTGACTTTAAATGGCTTTTAACCAATACTTGTACATTATCTTATAATTTGTGTTCATATTTGATTTGTAGAAAATGTCACCTTTCAGCAAACAACAAATCAACACTCGAGTGTTATAGCTTGATAAAAAAACATTCTTTCACAACGTCACTCCAATTACTGTTTCGACAATGGCTACCTCCTGTCGTCAACTTGTCATTAAATGGAAACGATATTTAACTGGTAGAAGTGCGGCGATAAACACGTCTGCGTGATGTGTTTCTGAAAGTAGAATTAAAAGAAGTGAAACATCCGCACCAACTGTACACTATCAACTCCGTAAACAAATATATCATTCTGAAATAATGAGCTACCGTTATAGGTAGTACTATACCTATATAAAAAATTGTGTTTTTTTCAACTGTAAATGTTGAAAATGGCATTAAACCCCATTTTCCCTGTATTACAACATTAAATCAATGAAACTATTTTTTTTTTTTTCCTGACATTTCCAAAGGACTTCATGTTCATGCATATATTTGATTAAACTAAAACATATAAAATAAAATTTTTTTTTATATAGTAACTATAATGTTGAAAAACTAATGCAAAGATTGAATAACAAGTGATAGTGTAACAAGTCACGATATATAAAACAATTCTTTATTTGAATAAACTGTCAAAACAACAGACTGTGATTCAATTTTCATTTTGGCAATATGGGGTCAGTGAATATTATATAGGCATGATATATTGGGAAAAAAGGTTTACAGCCAATTTTGAAAAATCCTGATAAATTCCCTAAAACACACAGTCCAAAGCTACCAACCTAATATCTTTGTTATCTTTACATGAATGTAGATTTTTATTTTTTTGCATGAAATAAAAGGGTCAGGGCTGCATGATAATAAGGGGGTGCACAGGCAGGAATGATAACCAATAAATTGATTACGTCAATAAGGCTCTTTGATAAAAAAACTTGTATAGATAATAAATGTTGGTTAGGCCATAGTAAGTAGATTGCTTGATTATCAAACCCATCTGCCCCTAATTTTCCTGCTGTCCCTACCATTTTTATTGTCATAAAAAAAAGAAAAAAGTTAAAACAAGAAATGTCAGTTAAGTTTCACATGCCCCCCCCCCCCCCCCCCCCCAAATGATCTGTGAAAAATAACAATATATGGTATAATAGGAAGCGATGTATCCACGTATACCAAGCGTAATGGACTGATGTTTCAGACTAGACATGCAATTTCATGTGGTTTTTTTTCACATTAGAGCATGACCTTAACCTTTGTGTAAACTTTACCTTGACATCTGATGTAATGGTCTGGGTATTTCAACAGTTAAATGCAGGTGAAACATTATCATGACATGCTGATCACTTGTGTCAAGCTGTTTTAAAATCCCTTAATGTAAGTTACAGATCAATAGTTGATCAATTGATAAATTGAGCCAAGTGTTTTTGAAATCCATCCATGTATGATAAAGTTAAAGGACAGACTTGAAATCTCAAACAGATTCAAAGTGTTGTCATACTACTCAAAGTGTGACCTTGATCTTTGAGGTACGGGTTTAAGTCTTACTTATGACACGTTGTCATGTCATCTTAATAAATTAAGCCAAGTTAAAGACAAAGTCACAGACCAGACACACAATATCAAACAAATTGAAAGTGTAACCTTGACCTTTGAGGAAAGGTTTGGGGTCTTTCATGCGACACTTAATTATGTCATGTTGATCAACTGAGCCAAGTGTTTTTAAAACTTATCCATAGATAACAAAGTTACAGACCAGACAAGAAATCTCACACAGACAGAAAGTGTTGTCAAGCAAACTCAAAGTGTGACCTTGACCTTTGAGGTACGCATGTGGGTCTTACACGTGACATGTTGTAATGTCATGCTAATGAATATAGCCAAGTGTTTTTGAAGTTTATCCATAGGTGACAATATTTCAGACGGGACATGAAATCTCAATCAGACTGTCATCAAAGTTAAATTGTGACCTTGACCTTTGAAGTAAGATTCTTAGTGTAACATGCGCCACATCGTCATGTTATGTTGATAAATTGAAGCTAGTATTAACAAAATCCATCTATGCATGACAAAGTAACAGGCCAGACATGAAATTTTAAACAGACTGAAATTGTTGTCTAAAAAACTCAAAGTGTGACCTTGACCTTTGAGGTATGGGCATGGGTCTTACTCGTGACACATCATCATGTTATGTTGATTATTTGTAGTAAGTATTTATAAAATCCACCTATGCATTGACAAAGTTACAGGTCTGACAGGAAATCTAACACAGACTCAGTGCTGTCAAACAAACTCAAATTGTGACCTTGACCTTTGAGGTACGGGTGTGGGTCTTACTCGTGACACGTCGTCATGTTATGTTGATCATTTGTAGCAAGTATCATTAAAATTTATCTATGCATGACAAAATTACAGGCCGGACACGAAATCTCACAAACTCAATGTGTTGTCAAACAAACTTAAATTGAGACCTTGACCTTTGAGGTATGGGTGTGGGTCTTACTCACGACACATCGTCATGGTATGTTGATCTTTGTAGCAAGTATCAACAAAATTCATCTATGCATGACAAAATTACAGGCCCGACACGAAATACCGGACGGACGCAATTTTTTATAAAAAATAAAATCCCACCCCCCCCACTCTTTTAAGAAAAATTTGGATGTGAATCTAGCAATTAACTTATTATGGCCTTAAGATAAATTTTTTTTTATTTCACTAAGTGAACACTGCAGAAGTGATAGGATCACAAAGGAGCATGCCAACTTCAGCATTCACCTGTATACGTTAAATCGACATTTTGCTGAAAGCAACAATTATCAGTTTTACTTTATGTCATTAGCAGTGAAATTATAAAACAGTGAAATTATAAAAGAAATCTTTGTAATTCAACATTCTTTAATTAAATATAGCTAAATATGCTGTATGCTCTTTTGAAGCAATATACTGCAAATGACTATTAAAGAAATAGCGCAGAGGTAACACAATTTTAATATGATATACAGCAACATAAAGAGCAAAATCAGATTTTAAAAAGAAGATTTTTTTTTTTAGAAATCTCATGCAATGACCATAAATTATAAATGCTCTACAGCATAATTTCGGCAGACCAATACTGATTGTGTATATTTCTCAAAATAAATTTCTACAACATGCAAGATTGATTTATATATACTACTTTAATTTAGTTCCATTTCAATGTAAGCTAACAACTGCTTAAGAGTCTGTTTCCTTGGTATTGAATCAGTATTACATATTTTTTCGAGAGGTCACCCGGTTGAGCCTGGACTCGAACCTGCTACCTGTGGTATGAACAGCCTACACATTACAATCACCGCCTCACTCAATTCAATGTCACTGATGAATAAATATCAAAATACTGATTCATATAGAGTTATATTACAATACCTACAATACTTCGACGTTGTATTAATCGTTTTAATTGGTTGATCATATATCAAATCTCCGTTTAGCTCAGTCTGTTACATGTCTGACTATCAAACCAGGGGTCGCAAGTTTGAATCCCTGCCCAACAACAGTCTCCGTGATGACTGATATACGACTTTGTGTCTCATTATCATTCATCTCAGTTATCAGTTACTTGTGGAGATTGGGTGTGGTTGAGTACCAGTTAACCTAATTCAGGATACCAGGAAACAGTGGTTAGGTTAACTAATCGTCTGTTAGCCCTCAATGGCATAATAATGATGCTAAATACCCAATCAATCATTTTTATAATAAACAATTATAAATAATATTTTTGAAGTGTTTCAAAGTCTCATGGTTACCTAGAAGCCATTGGTCTAATATATAACCAATTGTTAAAGTACCAGTATTAACCTTTTGTAGCGAAGCTGAAAGCCGAATGTGGTTAAAAAAATGATGTTATTTCAAAATCAAAGTCGTTAATTGTTATCGATTCTACTAATGAAAGACATATTTTAAGATTTTAATAGATTCTTGTTAATATTTGTAATTTCTGTGAATTTTCTACTTTTAGAATGGGTCATTTACACAGTAGTTATTACCCATGAATCTGAGTTCCTGTTTTATTGATATCTGTAAGTTTATTAAAACGCTTTAATGTAATATTTGAAGTACCGACAAACATAACAGATTCATTATCTGTTTCATCAGACCACGGCTTTGTTTAGTGGTAGAGCGTCCGCCTCGCACGCGGAAGAGCGTGGGTTCGATCCCCAACCAGGTCATACCAAAGACTTTATAAATAGTACTAGAAGCTTCCTTGCTTGACGCTCAGCATTTAGCGATGAGTTCTAGGTCTGGTTGGCCCAGTGTCAGTATAATGTGACTGGGTGGGGTATCATACCATGTATCTGTGGCATGATACTCCAGCGCTCAGAATACTGTTTCAAGAAGACACCGCCGCGATATGACTGAAAAATTGTTGAAAGCGATGCTAAATACCATTCAACAACAACAACTGTGTTCATCATCTAATGAACTTCTGTAACGTAAGAAAAAGATATATTAATGCTTGTGAAAATTTGCACTAATTTTGTGTTATTAAAATGCATTTAGCTGTTCATATAAAACTTGGGCTTATGAAAATTATTGAAACGTCTCCCATTTTTAATAAATGTGACACGTCTTCTTTAGAACGAAAGTAATATGCATTCCTTTTTATCATGCAATTTCTTAATAAGAACTTCATGATCAGTACAAAAGATTCATTCCATCACTAAAATCATGAACAAAGATTGTTGTAAAAAAATGCATTCAAATCATACAGAAATAAAAAGCGAATATTTTAGTCATTAGATGCTTAAACAGTGACTATAAGGTATCCATTGTTTGAGGTGCTTGTTTTTGCCAAATCTTTTATTTTAAACTTATTTATTTTACATCGATTGTGAAACAACTTAGACAAATCTCACTCAAAGTCTTCCTGGATAAAGCCTGGAAGTACTAAGCAGATGCAGATGCTAAATACGACATTGTTTATAATGAAAAATTTTATAGGATCAAGTTTCCTGAAGGTTAATGTTTGTTTTTATATGTATTACTTAACACTAATCTATAGTTTGTGTATTAATGCTTATATGTCTTTAATCTGAATCTAAATGTACAATAAATAAAGAATTTTTAAATTTTGAAAGGAAAAAAAAAAAATGCTTTTGTTAGTGAATGCTTTGTAAGTTAACTGTGCATGTTTAAGTTGTTAAAAATGTTCGGATAGGTGGGCGGACACAAACAAGCTCCACAAACAACGGGTTTTATTCACTTAACACTTAAAGAAAGAAGCAGTTTCTTTGGAATTACACATAACATACCATTCCAATAGCTAAGTACAAATTCATTAAAGTTGTTAATTGCTGTCAGATTATATTCAATTCTAATACATCGCTATTGCCTGTGACTATTGATTCCAGCCTAAGTGCGAACCCACAACCTATGACATGGGCACCGTTTTTATTACACCACTGTCTTAATTTAAATATATTCGATTCTGTTTAAACTGTAATGTTGTAAAATGTTATATTTATGAAACTTTCCAAAGAATATACATGCATTTTGAAAAAAGATATAACATTCTCTCTCATGAAACTGACTTTATAAAACTAAATTATGATGATTTTTTATTTGAGAAAAATATTTTTTTGTCCGGTATTAGAATTGAATTTTACCCTTGTCGCTGTATTACAAAGTGCTTTGTCATTCAACCATAACCAAGAAATTCACTGGCACAAATGAGCTCGTAAAATTCTCTGATTTACAATTGCACTTCAAATGCAATCATAATACCCACACCATATGTGGCACTTAGGCATTGTATAAGATCTGTTGTTATGCAAAGATGAGAATCTGATAAACAAACAAGAAATGTCACTGTTAAGTGTCACATGCCCCCCAACATGTCATGATGTCATGTTGATCATTTGTAGCAAGTATCATTAAAATTCATCTATGCATGACAAAGTTACAGGCCAGAAACGAAATCTCACATAAACTCAAAGTGTTGTCAAACAAACTGAAATTGTGACCTTGACCTTTGAGGTACAGGTATGGGTCTTAATCCCGACACGTCGTCATGTTCTGTTGATCATTTGTTGCAAGTATCAACAAAATCCATCTATGCATGACAAAGTTACAGGCCGGATACGAAATACCGGACAAAAGGACGGACAGACAGATGGACGGATGGACGGATGCTGCGATTACTATATGCCACCCAAAAATTTTTTTGGAGGGCATAAAACAAGTCAGACATATACAAGGCAGATCTGTACAGGTATATTTATAGAGTTCCATTTATCTGCTTGTCTGATATCTAAGAGTTATCTCCCTTACTTTTTAGGAGAATTACTACAGTTACAAAATATGGGGAGTAGCATTAGGTTGTAGCTTAACTTTAGAAAGAATAGAAATTTCTGTCTCTACTCAGATAATGCAGTACTTTATCTACTTTATGATGCTAGTAATTAGTAAAAATTGCCTGCCTATATCTGACAATGTTTAGTTTGGCATTTTACCCATCCTTCGATTATGAGAAAAATATAATTTTTTTGGTGAAATGGGAATATATTAATCATACATGGCTTATACGAGTGAATTTAGAATTAAACAACCTAACTGATCAAAGTCTTGATAGAAGCTTGGATTTTGATATAAAACAAGAAAGGCGTGGATGTCCCTGCGGTACTAAAAATAAGTCGAAAAACGTCTACAACTCCTATAATATTTTAACATAATTATTGTCAAATATTGAAATATTGAACTTGAAATGTATTTTATAATCATGCATTAAATATTGATTTAATACATCAGACCCTATCAGAGGTTATTCACTGGAAACTAGTTTGCTGCAAGGACAACGAGCAAACGAACGGACAGACAGGGTTACTTAATATCTTATCATGATGAAATTGGGACCTGCTGTCAGATCATTTCATCTGCCTCTGAAACACATCAGCACTGATTCAAGTGGTAAATTAAAAACCCAAGAAAGATTGGTTCTGTAAAAACTGACTGTCTGTAAATATTCAAACAAACAGACAATTATCAAAAAACAACAACACTATAGTGGTACAAGTTATTCGTACCCACAGCTAATTATGGGGAAAACCCAGCTAATTATGGGGAAAACCCAATGTGATACCAATCCTATTAAAATTCCACCAGAACTTCTGTCCCATACTAAAATAGATATACATGTATATATATATATATACATAATCTTATGATATCAAATTTTCCTGCAGATAAATGGAAAACTGCAAAATGCTTTGAGAAGTGAGATTTTCTATGTGACATGGTTTGAGACAACCCCTGACGTTACCAGCTCGGATCAAAGTACATGTCGTGGTCAACTGAGGAGGCGTAGTCATTTGAGGAGTGGGCATATATATGTACCAACTTGTCAATGTCTCCCACACTATAACAGTACACACATAGAATTAATTGCAATATGAATACCATATGGCTAGATTTGGGTACGTATATACATACATATATATAAATATATATATCATTATAACAGCTTGTTTGCATCTGATAAATCAGCATGTTAAATAACCAATAACATTCCACTGGCATGATAAATGAGAGCAGCATGATATATCCATATATAAGGCATTTTGTCCCTATAACCGTCCAGGCAAATATTTCATCACAAGTATTCGGTCTTCAATACCGTATTTCAATCTATTCTGGGGCATATCAAGAAATAGAAGATTACATGGTGACAATTACAAATAAATTAATCAAATGGCCTGTGGAGAAGCCCGCAGTTGCATGGTTTTATTTTCTATATTACTTTTTCGTTTATTATTATTTAATAATGAGCTCAACTGTGAAAAAGCTCAGAGCTTGTATGAATCACTCCAAGTCCGTTTCGCCGAGTAGAACCAGTACCGAGTGTTGCTTTTGAGAGGTCATCTGGTTTAGACATGGACCGAGTCTGTGACCATGGTGCTTACATTGCACTTTATCTATTAGAAGGGAAACTAGTAAACTACATTTAAATTTCTTTTAAATTTCAGAAGGGTCACAATACACCAATTGTGAACTTGTGACCCAATATGGATCTGTACTTTTTAATGAATACAAAAATAGTAAACAACTGCACAGTCCATGATGATTCCTTGTTCAATCTTGTGGATGATGTATTTTGATATTACATTCAAACTGTAGAAGTACAGCCCTATTTGTTCAGTAAATATGCATCCAAAGTAAAATGAAAAGTGGGCACAATGTATGGCCACCAGAAATACCAGACTGCTGTTGATAATATTACAATTACATTGCATAAGGATCACACTGTTGAATTAACCTGACGTGGGCTGTCAATCAAACAATAATCAATAATCTAATCAGCGATCAATATTGATTGGAGTCTAACATTTACCTTGGACAAGCTGATGATTTTTAAGTAAACATTACATTGCATTTCCTTGGACAAACAACACCACATGGTAATTATATCAGATCAATTCCCTGCTTATTGTAGGATTATTAAAATAACCACTTTAATGAGATGGCAGGAAGGGGTTAATAGGTAAAATCTTCCTTATACAAGAGACTGCCAGGCTTGGTTATAGGGACATGTATGGTATGCACAGATCCAGTGTCTAGCTGAAAGCACCCAAATGGTCATTCAGTAGCAAAATGTCTCTTAAATAAAGTTAAAATTGATAAACTATCATATTCTTTTTTTTTAATGAAATTTAACAAAATAATCTGTATCTTTGAACAACTCCTATAGAAACTATATGCAATAAACATCAAGTTTATATATATATAAACATATATATATGAGTGAAGTTACACTCTTACATCTATATTTTCTGGACTTATACATGTAGAGAAGGAAGTGCAACTCTTTAATGCTTTTTGAAAGCTCACATATTCACACACACACTCTAGCTAAATCTCGTTTTCCATTTTCTTAACTTCCATTTATCTTGTCAACTAGCATTTCATGTTCCAGAAAAATTTGAATTTGGAATAGTTAATTTGCCAAATAAATAATCTTTTATGGGCTATTTGATCAACATTTTTTCTAGAGATGCACATTTCCTATACTTTTCAATATTATTCCTTGATATTTAGCTGGGAGATGCAAGTTTCCTATCCTTCTCTATATTTAGTTTGGAGATGCAAGTTTCCTATCCTTCTCTACATGAGTCCTTGATATTTAGTTTGGAGATACTTCTACATGAGTCCTTGATATTTAGTTTGGAGATACTTCTACATGAGTCCTTGATATTTAGTTTGGAGATGCAAGTTTCCCATCCTTCTCCATGTAAGTCCTTGTCAACATGATTGTACTTTAATGACATTTACATAAAAAGTTATGTATGTTTTCTAATAAATTATAATTTTAAACTGTCAATCAGCACTCAGGTAATCTATTAAAATTTGCTTCTGCTACTGAATGGCCACGAAAGCAAAAAAAATCCATCTGCTGCCACTGATATAAAATAAATGTCCGGTTAAATACATGAATGCCTGTGTGATACGGGGTATAAATAAAACTCACCAATCAATTTCGGTTGTGACCGTTTTTATATTTCTTAGTCCTGTAGTGTAGTTAGTAGATGTAAACACAAACAGTAAAAGAGGGAACATATACCCAGGGATTTTACGTTAAAGGGACAAATGGCATTGTTGAAATTGTTTTAGTCATTGTCTGGTTTCAGAAATTTTATGTGACTGTTGGCACCAATGCCCGCAGTTATTGATCAGACACCAATTTTTTAACGAAAAATAAGTTTATGGGCCATTTCTCCTTTATACACTTTCAAAAATAGAAAAGAAAAATAATGGCCTCTATAAAAACTCTGAGATACGTTTATATCATTTACATCAGCTTTTTTCAAAAATAAAGTTCAGCGAAAATTTTTATCAAATTTACCATGTGTCCCTTTAAGATTACTGGGGTATTATTCTATAATATATAAATAATTATTTTTACGGAAATTATTTGCACAAAAATACTTTTGTAACTTAAAAAAAAAAAAATCTCAGTTGGGACTGATCGTCAGATAACCATGTGTGTCAATCTGATACTCTTCATCCATCACCCTTGGGATACTACATTAGCTTTATGTTGTTTTATTTGAACAGAACAGAACAAAATACAGCTAACGTTAACAACATCTTATCAAACCAGTGTTTAAATGAAACTAGTGTTGCGATTGGATAACGTTCCCTTCATGAAATCGAGAAGGAACCAATCATATGGTTGCATTGTGGCTTGGTAGAAACAACAGAAAGATAGTGTTATATCGCATCGGTGATGAATGTCGAGTGTCGGAATGGATTACACGAGGGTAGCGTACAATGTTGGGACTTAGACCACCTGAAATTTACAGCAACCACTAGCTGAAAATAACATTTTACCTACCCCTTAATTAGAAATCAACAATATCAAAATCCTGCAGCAGACGTCTATTTATATTAAATGTTCACACAAACTGTTCATAAGGCCAGATCTATAAAACAAGCATTCATATAATGGAGTCATACATATCTTCTTCCTTTACCTCCAGCAATCAATGAGCTGATTATTACAGGAAGTCTTGTTCCTGAGGGAGGTTTACCCATGTTTTTAAACAAAAAAATAACTTTAAGCCCATTTTTAACAAGGGAAAACCATGATTTGTTTGTGTTTATTTTTTTTTTTATTTGTTATTAACAAGAGGAGCACCTGAACACATTTCATTTTACCATCTTTATTACAATCATACGTGTATATTACAAAATAAACCATTGTCGAATACCCACGAGTAATCCATTACGATACTCTTCATTGATGGATCGAGAGTATTGGAACTGCCACCCGGGGGTATCCGACAATGAATATATACAAGATACACTAAATGTGAGTAAACTCTTGTTGGATTTATTAACCGAGGTAGTTTCTATATAAGATCATACCTCCCATTTTCCTCCATTACTCCCCCACCTCCTACTTTCCTAAGGACACGGTGCAGTTATAAGAAGAACTACAGTAAACAACAAATACAAGAGCACGCCCATTATTATCAATGCTTGATAAATAAAGGGAGATAATACAGTTACAACATTTAGTTCACAATGGATTATTTCTGCTAGCTCAACATTTGAAAGGGAGATAATACAGGTACAACATTTAGTTCACAATGGGTTATTTCTGCTAGCTCAACATTTGAAAGGGAAATAATACAGGTACAACATTTTGAAAGGGAGATAATACAGGTACAACATTTAGTTCACAATTGGTTATTTCTGCTAACTGAACATTTGAAAAATCCAATAATTTTACAAGAATATCAATGGCTACGGCGAATAACTGCAGACTAAGTGTATCGTGTACGCGAGGTCAAAAGATATAAAACTCGTAAAATGTCATAGTATTACAGATTTTAGCTAAAACCTACCAACAGATTCAAGTCTGGCTTTTATTGCAACATGGATTTTAACTAGTCGATTTGAGTTGGTTTCATCTTATAATTTTGTTAAAAAAGAAAAATTTGATTTTTCTACAGAACAGTAAAATAATTATATTATGTAATCATGTAGGTCAGATCTCGGTTTGCAGAAATAATCTATTGTACTGTATACAACACAAATGCAATCAGCCATATAAATCAGCTAGTGCAGAACTAATGCAACTTTTTTTTAATTGCAGTTTAAAGTGATATTATTCTACAATACATGGGTTTGTTCTGTAATTAAAACAAACATTCAATGCAAGCTATATAGCATTTGCAATTCATTACTATTTGGCACTAACCCACGAAATGATGCACTTTGCTAGATTTCTATACCATGCATTCATATAAATATTAAATTCTGTCATAATACGAGGACGGGATACAGGCATTAAAATTTAGTATAAAAAATCACAAAAAACATGATCAACACCGCACATGCAAAATTTGTTTTTTAAATTAATTGGTTATTGGATTTAATATTTATTATTGGATGAAATACGCACTTCCTTTGCATTCGTTCCCTATTTTTCTGTATTATGCATTCTTCTGTCTCTTCAAGCCGACTGCGATACTGCTGTATAGTAGTGGAGGCATCTCCGCGCTGCTCCAGTTCAGTGATCTGTGATGCCAGGTCCTCTTTTTTGTCTCGCAAATCTTGCAAACATGAATACAGTTCACTATCTTCTTCCTCCTGAAGATACACAGTTAACATGTTATACAAATAACCAATCATCCTACAGATATACAGTTAACATGTTATACAAATAACCAATCATCCTACAGATATGCAGTTAACATGTTATACAAAAAAACAATCATCCTACAGATATACAGTTAACATGTTATACAAATAACTAACCATCCTACAGATATACAGTTAACATGTTAAACAAATAACCAATCATCCTACAGATATGCAGTTGACATGTTATACAAATAACCAATCATCCTACAGATATACAGTTGAAATGTTAAACAAATAACCAATCATCCTACAGATATACAGTTGACATGTTATACAAATAACCAATCATCCTACAGATATACAGTTGACATGTTATACAAATAACCAATCATCCTACAGATATACAGTTGACATGTTATACAAATAACCAATCATCCTACAGATATGCAGTTGACATGTTATACAAATAACCAATCATCCTACAGATATACAGTTGACATGTTATACAAATAACCAATCATCCTACAGATATACAGTTGACATGTTATACAAATAACCAATCATCCTACAGATATACAGTTGACATGTTAAACAAATAACCAATTATTCTACTGATACACAGTTAACATGTTATACAAATAACCAATCATCCTACAGATATACAGTTGACATGTTATACAAATAACCAATCATCCTACAGATATACAGTTGACATGTTATACAAATAACCAATCATCCTACAGATATACAGTTGACATGTTATACAAATAACCAATCATCCTACAGATATGCAGTTGACATGTTATACAAATAACCAATCATCCTACAGATATGCAGTTGACATGTTATACAAATAACCAATCATCCTACAGATATACAGTTGACATGTTATACAAATAACCAATCATCCTACAGATATGCAGTTGACATGTTATACAAATAACCAATCATCCTACAGATATACAGTTGACATGTTATACAAATAACCAATCATCCTACAGATATACAGTTGACATGTTATACAAATAACCAATCATCCTACAGATATACAGTTGACATGTTATACAAATAACCAATCATCCTACAGATATACAGTTGACATGTTATACAAATAACCAATCATCCTACAGATATGCAGTTGACATGTTATACAAATAACCAATCATCCTACAGATATGCAGTTGACATGTTATACAAATAACCAATCATCCTACAGATATGCAGTTGACATGTTATACAAATAACCAATCATCCTACAGATATACAGTTGACATGTTATACAAATAACCAATCATCCTACAGATATACAGTTGACATGTTATACAAATAACCAATCATCCTACAGATATACAGTTGACATGTTATACAAATAACCAATCATCCTACAGATATGCAGTTGACATGTTATACAAATAACCAATCATCCTACAGATATGCAGTTGACATGTTAAACAAATAACCAATCATCCTACAGATATACAGTTGACATGTTATACAAATAACCAATCATCCTACAGATATACAGTTGACATGTTAAACAAATAACCAATTATTCTACTGATACACAGTTAACATGTTATACAAATAACCAATCATCCTACAGATATACAGTTAACATGTTATACAAATAACCAATCATCCTACAGATATGCAGTTAACATGTTATACAAAAAACCAATCATCCTACAGATATACAGTTAACATGTTATACAAATAACTAACCATCCTACAGATATACAGTTAACATGTTAAACAAATAACCAATCATCCTACAGATATGCAGTTGACATGTTATACAAATAACCAATCATCCTACAGATATACAGTTAACATGTTATACAAATAACCAATCACTCTACAGATATAAAGTTAACATGTTATACAAATAACCAATCATCCTACAGATATACAGTTAACATGTTATACAAATAACTAACCATCCTACAGATATACAGTTAACATGTTATACAAATAACCAATCATCCTACAGATATACAGTTTACATGTTATACAAATAACCAATCACTCTACAGATATAAAGTTAACATGTTATACAAATAACCAATCATCCTATAGATATACAGTTACCATGTTATACAAATAACCAATCATCCTACAGATACACAGTTAACATGTAATACAAATAACCAATCACCCTACAGATACACAGTTAACATGTTATACAAATAACAAATCATCCTACAGATATACAGTTAACATGTTATACAAATAACCAATCACCCTACAGATACACAGTTAACATGTTATACAAATAACCAAACATCCTACAGATACGCAGTTAACATGTTATACAAATAACAAATCACCCTACAGATACGCAATTAACATGTTATACAAATAACCAATCACCCTACAGATCTACAGTTAACATGTTATACAAATAACCAATCACCCTACAGATACGCAGTTAACATGTTATACAAATAACCAATCATCCTACAGATACGCAGTTAACATGTTATACAAATAACCAATCACCCTACAGATACGCAGTTAACATGTTATACAAATAACCAACCATCCTACAGATACACAGTTTACATGTTATACAAATAACCAATCATCCTACAGATACACAGTTAACATGTTATACAAATAACCAATCATCGTACAGATATACAGTTTACATGTTATACAAATAACCAATCATCCTACTGATACACAGTTAACATGTTATACAAATAACTAATCATCCTACAGATACACAGTTAACATGTTATACAAATAACCAATCATCCTACAGATACACAGTTAACATGTTATACAAATAGCCAATCATCCTACAGATGTACAGTTAACATGTTATACAAATAACCAATCATCCTACAGATACGCAGTTAACATGTTATACAAATAACTAATCATCCTACATATACACAGTTAACATGTTATACAAATAACCAACCACCCTACAGATACACAGTTTACATGTTATACAAATAACCAACCACCCTACAGATACGCAGTTAACATGTTATACAAATAACCAGCCACCCTACAGATATGCAGTTAACATGTTATACAAATAACCAATCACCCTACAGATATGCAGTTAACATGTTATAGAAATAACCAATCATCCTACAGATACACAGTTAACATGTTATACAAATAACCAACCACCCTACAGATACACAGTTTACATGTTATACAAATAACCAACCACCCTACAGATACCCAGTTAACATGTTATACAAATAACCAACCATCCTACAGATATGCAGTTAACATGTTATACAAATAACCAACCACCTTACAGATACGCAGTTAACATGTTATACAAATAACCAATCACCCTACAGATACGCAGTTAACATGTTATACAAATAACCAATCATCCTAGAGATACGCAGTTGACATGTTATATAAATAACCAATTATCCTACAGATACGCAGTTAATATGTTATACAAATAACCAATAATCCTACAGATACGCAGTTAATATGTAATACAAATAACCAATCATCCTACAGATACGCAGTTAATATGTTATACAAATAACCAATCATCGTACAGATATACAGTTGACATGTTATACAAATAACCAATCATCCTACAGATAAACAGTTAATATGTTATACAAATAACCAATCATCCTACAGATACGCAGTTTACATGTTATACAAATAACCAACAACCCTACAGATACGCAGTTAACATGTTATACAAATAACCAATCATCCTACAGATACGCAGTTAACATGTTATACAAATAACCAATCATCCTACAGATACGCATTTAATATGTTATACAAATAACCAATCATCCTACAGATACGCAGTTAATATGTTATACAAATAACCAATCATCCTACAGATATGCAGTTAATATGTTATACAAATAACCAATCATCCTACAGATACGCAGTTAATATGTTATACAAATAACCAATCATCCTACAGATACGCAGTTAATATGTTATACAAATAACCAATCATCCTACAGATATACAGTTGACATGTTATACAAATAACCAATTATCCTACTGATATACAGTTAACATGTTATACAAATAACCAATCACCCTACAGATACGCAGTTAACATGTTATATGAATAACCAATCACCCTACAGATATACAGTTAACATGTTATACAAATAACCAATCATCCTACAGATATACAGTTGACATGTTAAACAAATAACCAATTATCCTACTGATATACAGTTAACATGTTATATAAATAAACAATCACCCTACAGATATACAGTTGACATGTTATACAAATAACCAATTATCCTACTGATATACAGTTAACATGTTATACAAATAACCAATCACCCTACAGATACGCAGTTAACATGTTATACAAATAACCAATCACACTACAGATATACAGTTTACATGTTATACAAATAACCAATCATCCTACAGATATACAGTTAACATGTTATACAAATAACCAATCACCCTACAGATATACAGTTGACATGTTATACAAATAACCAATCATTCTACTGATATACAGTTAACATGTTATACAAATAACCAATCATCCTACAGATATACAGTTGACATGTTATACAAATAACCAATCATCCTACTGATATACAGTTAACATGTTATACAAATAACCAATCATCCTACTGATACACAGTTAACGTGTTATACAAATAACCAATCATCCTACTGATATACAGTTGACATGTTATACAAATAACCAATCATCCTACTGATATACAGTTAACATGTTATACAAATAACCAATCATCCTACTGATATACAGTTAACATGTTATATAAATAAACAACACATACGTGATACATTAGGCAATCCTTAAAATATATTGTTTGCTGTGCTCATTCACTCACTCACTCAAAAGTGCAGCTACCCAAACTTTTTTATGGACTTTAAAAGTATTTTTTTTTCATGATTTCTGTCAATTTTTCTTTAAAATGACTATGCCTAAATCAACAATAAAATTAGCTATCAACCTACTTACATGAAAAAATACTGGGTCGGAGCACAGCAAACAAATAATGTTTTAAGGATGGCCTTAACCTATCATCTATCAGTATTTGAAACTGAAACATTTTAACTTATCAACGTATCGACTTTTAAAATGTTTGCTCAAAAGAATATGCATAGCCTGTTTTAACAAAGAATAACAAATTACAATCATTAAAGGTTGAATTAATGCCACCGTACAAATTACAGCCATTAAAGGTTGGATTTATGCCACCATACAAATTAGTCAATAAAGGTTGGATTTATGCCACCGTACAAATTACAGCCATTAAAGGTTGGATTTATGCCACCATACAAATTAGTCAATAAAGGTTGGATTTATGCCACCGTACAAATTACAGTCATTAAAGGTTGGATTTATGCCACCATACAAATTACAGTCATTAAAAGGTTGGATTTATGCCACCATACAAATTACAGTCATAAAAGGTTGGATTTATGCCACCATACAAATTACAGTCATTAAAGGTTGGATTTATGCCACCGTACAAATTACAGTCATTAAAGGTTTTATTTATGCCACCGTACAAATTACAGTCATTAAAGGTTGGATTTATGCCACCATACAAATTACAGTCATAAAAGGTTGGATTTATGCCACCATACAAATTACAGTCATTAAAGGTTGGATTTATGCCACTGTACAAATTAATGTCATAAAAGGTTGGATTTATGCCACCTTACAAATTACAGTCATCAAAGGTTGGATTTATGCCACCATACAAATTACAGTCATTAAAAGTTGGATTTATGCCACCGTTCAAATTACTGTCATTAAAGGTTGGATTTATGCCACCGTTCAAATTACTGTCATTAAAGGTTGGATTTATGCCACCGTTCAAATTACTGTCATTAAAGGTTGGATTTATGCCACTGTACAAATTAAGAAGTTTTTTTTCAACTTTTTCAAGCTTAATAGAGAGTAGGGGATTATAATGTCAACACAGGGAAGGACAACACTATTCTATTATCCTACTTAGCAAAAGTAAGTGATAACAATTTTTATTAATCATTTATGTCAACATATGAACAACAGCACTATTTATACTATCTTACTTAGCAAAAGTAAGGGATAATAATGTCAACACAAGAACAGACAACCCAATTTCTAATATCCTTCTTAGTAAAAGTAGGGACTATAAAGTCAACAAATAAACCATACTATATATAAATGGATACTGTAAAATCTCTATGATTTTATTCCCTTTTTATTCGGGTTTTATGCCAAAAGTCATAGCCCTGCTATATTGTTGTGATCAGACTCTGCAGTGTTGATCACTGCCATAATAATCTTACGCAACAGGGTTTATTTTTTATTTGTTATAATTTGTTTTTTGTTTTTTTCATTTATTTAATATAAGCAAGCAGAAACAAATGAAACAATAGAAATAAATTGTTGACATTGTATTAAGTCCTTTTTAAAAAATATTCCATAATAAATTAATTGCTAGATTACCATCCCCGCATGCCCCCTAACTTTCATGCCGTCCTGACCCTTTTTTATTTTCATAAAGATAAAAATAAAAGAAATAAAAAATAAAATAAAAAAAAAATTATTAAAAAAAAAACATCAAAAATTAGAAAAATAAATAAAAATTAAAATCCTCTCGCCCTCCCTGTTTTTAAGAAAAATTTGGATGATAATCTAGCAATTAATTTATAATGGCCTAAAATAAACCAAACGCTATAAAATATCAATCAAAATAGAAAGGCGTATGAATATTTATTAAAGCCCGACTACCAGTACTTTAAAGTACTTTTTTTACCTTTGGATTTCTCATTTCTATATTCACAAGTAAAGAGGTCAGCTCCAAGGGCTCACTGTGTTCATTCTTCAATGGTACACTTCTGTAGCCTGTAATAAATTACAAAATTGGCTTATATCACAATAGCTGAACTTCTGTTGCCTGTAATCAATTAGAAAATTGGCTTACATTACAATAGCTGAACTTCTGTTGCCTGTAATCAATTACCAAATTGGCTTACATTACAATAGCTGAACTTCTGTAGCCTGTAATCAATTACAAAATTGGCTTACAATACAATAGCTGAACTTCTGTTGCCTGTAATCAATTAGAAAATTGGCTTACATTACAATAGTTGAACTTCTGTTGCCTGTAATCAATTAAAAAAATGGCTGACATTACAATAGCTGAACTTCTGTAGCCTGTAATCAATTACAAAATTGGCTTACATTACAATAGCTGAACTTCTGTAGCCTGTAATCAATTACAAAATTGGCTTACATTACAATAGCTGAACTTCTGTAGCCTGTGATCAATTACCAAATTGACTTACATTACAATAGTTGAACTTCTGTAGCCTGTAATAAATTACAAAATTGGCTTACATTACAATAGCTGAACTTCTGTAGCCTGTAATCAATTATAAATGTGCTTAATTACAATAGCTGAACTTCTGTTGCCTGTAATCAATTACAAAATTGGCTGACATTACAATAGCTGAACTTCTGTAGCCTGTAATCAATTACAAAATTGGCTTACATTACAATAGCTGAACTTCTGTAGCCTGTAATCAATTACAAAATTGGCTTACATTACAATAGCTGAACTTCTGTAGCCTGTAATCAATTACCAAATTGACTTACATTACAATAGTTGAACTTCTGTAGCCTGTAATCAATTACAAAATTGGCTTACATTACAATAGCTGAACTTCTGTAGCCTGTAATCAATTATAAATGTGCTTAATAACAATAGCTGAACTTCTGTTGCCTGTAATCAATAAAAAAATTGGTTTACATTACAATAGTTGAACTTCTGTTGCCTGTTATCAATTAAAAAATTGGCTTACGTTACAATAGCTGAACTTCTGTTGCCTGTAATCAATTAAAAAATTGGCTTACATTACAATAGCTGAACTTCTGTTGCCTGTAATCAATTAAAAAATTGACTTACATTACAATAGCTGAACTTCTGTTGCCTGTTATCAATTAAAAAATTGGCTTACATTACAATAACTGAACTTCTGTAGCCTGTAATCAATTTCAAAATCAGCTTACATTACAATAGCTGAACTTCTGTAGCCTGCTATCAATTACAAAATTGGCTTACATTACAATAGCTGAACTTCTGTAGCCTGTAATCAGTTACAAAATTGGCTTACATTACAATAGTTGAACTTCTGTAGCCTGTAATCAATTACCAAATTGACTTACATTACAATAGTTGAACTTCTGTAGCCTGTAATCAATTAAAAAATTGGCTTACATTACAAAAGCTGAAATTCTGTAGCCTGTAATCAATTAAACAAGAGTTGTCAGAAAACAAATCTTGCTGATAGGATAAAACTCACCACCCGTGCAAAGATTGAGATTGGAGGCAAACACCAAAACTTAAACGCAACTACACTCAAAAGTTTAACGTGAGTGTCTACAGACGAAAAATTAAGTCCAAAAAGGACCATAACTGTGGTAAAATGCAATCCAGAGTTATGGTTCTTGTCTTTGTGTGTTCCACTGATAATGGTGAGCACACATGCAAAATTTCATTCATATCCAATAAGTGGTTGCATGGATATCTTACCTGATAAAAAACTTTAACCTGAAAAATTAAGTCAAAAAGTGGCCATAACTCTGCCAAAATGCAATCCAGAGTTATGGTTCTTGTCTGTGTACATTCTACTGATAATGGTGAGCACACATGCAAAGTTTCATTCATAACCAATAAGTGGTTGCATGGATATCTTACCTGATAAAAAACTTTAACATGAAAAATTAAGTAAAAAAGGGCCATAACTGTGCCAAAATACAACCCAGAGTTATGGTTCTTGATTCTGTGTGTTCCATTGATGATAGTGAACACACATGCGAAGTTTCAGTCACATCCAATGAGTGGTTGCATAGATATCTTAAACTTAAATGCAAAAGTTTAACCTGGGTCTCTACAGACGACGATGGGGTTAGGACAATAGCTCTCCTTGGACTTCGTCCTGGCCAGTTAAAAATTGGCTGACATTACAATAGCTGAACTTCTGTCGCCTGTAATCAATTTCAAAATCAGCTTACATTACAATAGCTGAACTTCTGTAGCCTGCTATAAATTACAAAATTGGCTTACATTACAATAGCTGAACTTCTGTAGCCTGCTATAAATTACAAAATTGGCTTACATTACAATAGCTGAACTTCTGTAGCCTGTAATCAATTATCAGTTTGCTTATATTACAACAGCTGAACTTCTGTAGCTTATAAATCCATTTCACAGTTGATAGATATCAACTCAATTTCTGTAGCCTATAAATCAATTACACATTTTGTATATATTAACTGAATTACTGTAGCCTATAAATGAGTTACCTAGTTTAATTGGTAGATATTAATCAGTTATACATTTCTTTAGCCTTAAATCTGCAGCCTATAAATCAATAACACAATCTGAATTTCTGCAGCCTATTTATCAATGTTCTACTTACGAAAAGAACATATTTGAAATTCTTAATTGAAATTAAAATAATGTCATTTAGTAAATTTTTAGACTCTTATAAAGAGAAGTAGGATCAAATCTGAAAAAACTTTATTTTCTGAAAGACGAAATGGCTAAAGTACCTGAGCGTAGACACTTTACTGGATAAGTAGCCTGTCCAAGGAAATTTGGTTCACCGAAGACATCTTCATCTTGTACGACAAATCTGAGCAATGCAACGTCAGGACAAACAATGTCAAATTCTGTATTTTCTCTATTCCAGACTGGGTTTAATCCATTGTCCGCTGAAAAAAAAAAAAAATTGCAGTAAAACCTGTGTCAGGTCACCTCTATTAAGCAGCGATTTGTGTTAAGTAGCCACATTTGCTAATTCTCATTTCTATGCTTTTAGATCAAGTTAACCCTGTATTAAGCAACAACTGTCTTAAAAGGTCACTTTTACTGTTTCTCAATGACTGGCTGCTGAAGACAAGCTTGACTGTATTACTACTTTTAAAGTGACACACCAATATTGATCAATTATCAATCATTGCCGGTTCAGAAAATTATGTTTGTTTGAATATTTAACATCTTTTTATACCATCACTGGGGTCCTCCGTGGCCGAGTGGTCTAAGGCGCCGTCTCAAGATCATTTACCTCTCACCGCTATGGTTGTAGGTTCGAGTCCCGCTCGCTCCAAAAACTTTATGTGAGAAAGTTTCCAGTTACTTGCGGAAGGACGGTGGTTCTACTCAGTCTGACTCAGTCTGAGGTCTTCCTCCACCAGTAAAACTGGATATGCCATATATAACCTGAAATGTGTTGAAAATGGCATTAAACCCCATTCAAAAAAAAAAAAATACCATCACTGCTGTTACATCAATTTTTATTTATTTTACATCTACCTGTTAATTACCAGGGAAAATGTTGTATATCAACATCAATGTTATTTTCTGGACTCGTTCGGTATTTTTTTGCTCAACCTCAGATTTGTACAAATGGTGAGACAAATACTTACGGGCAGTGACAGTTTTGAATTTACTATTATCACAATCTAGTCCTGCAACTTCTATCTCAACAAATGGACTGACTAAGCCACGCTTCGATTTCTTCAAATGTCTGGCTCCTATAACCTAAATAAAAATAAACAAGAAATGTCACTGTTAAGTGTCACGTGCTCCCCAAATTGTCTGTAAAAAATAACAATATATGATATAATAGGTAGTGATGTATCCATGAATATCAAGAGTAAAGCACTAATGTTTCAGACTAGACATGCAATTTCATGTTGGTTTTTTTTTTTACATTAAGCATGGCCTTGACCTTTGTGTAACCTTGACCTTAACATCTGATGTAATGGTCTGGGTATTTCAACAGTTAAATGCAGGTGAAACAGTATCATGACATGCTGATCAGTTGTGTCAAGCTGTTTTAAAATCCCCTAAATGTAAGTGTTTTTGAAATCCATCCATGTATGATAAAGTTAAAGGACAGACTTGAAATCTCAAACAGATTCAAAGTGTTGTCATACATACTCAAAGTGTGACCGTGTCAAGGTTTTACTTATGACACGTCGTCATGTCATCTTGATAAATTTAGCCAAGTTGAAGACAAAGTCACAGACCAGACATGCAATATCAAGCAAATTGAAAGTGTGACCTTCACCTTTGAGGAAAGGTTCTGGGTCTTACATGCAATACTTAATTATGTCATGTTGATCAGCTGGGCCAAGTGTTTTTAAAATATATCCATAGATGACAAAGTTACAGATCTGACAAGAAATCTCACACAGACTGAAAGTGTTGTCAAACAAACTCAAAGTGTGACCTTGACCTTTGAGGTACACATGTGAGTCTTACACGTGACATTTTGTAATGTCATGCTGATGAATTGAGCTAAGTGTTTTTGAAATTTATCCATAGGTGACAAAGTTTCAGACCGGACATGAAATCTCAATCAGACTGAAACTGTCATCAACCAAAGTTAAATTGTGACCTTGACCTGTGAAGTGGGATTCTGGGTGTAACGATGGACGACGGACGACAGACAATGGACGACGGACACCAGGCAATCACAAAAGCTCACCTTTGAACCTTTAATGGCTCAGGTGAGCTAATAAAAAATATTACTCCCCCCTTTTAAAAAAAGTTCAATGATAATCTAGCAATTCATTTATAATGGTCTTACCATTTATAATTTTGTTATTATTAAAAGTTAAATTATCAAAAACAATTCATAAAGAAAATAAAATCATTGAAGAAAGCATAAAAATATTTTCATCTGATGAAAAAAAATGAAAAAAATCTCTTTTGATTGCAAAATTTTAAATACACTCAGGTTCCGTTATAATGCGTATCTAGGATTCCACGAATCCACAAATGAAAACGCGGACCGCATTATAGAGACAATTACTTTGAAAAAAATTGTTGTTAGTTATTCACACCAATCGTACTGTCAGACTCTTAATTGAAGGTATTGTTTGCATTGTAATGTTATACAATGTGTTTTTAGTTACATCAAATACACTTAGATATGTATATAATTAATAAAAAAAAAGAAAAGAAAAATGCTTTGGCAGCCTTTTCGGTTTATTAATAACCCGGAATTAAAAAAAAATGGTGACTATGAACTTCAATTTTAACTCAACGCTATTAGTGTTAAAATATTAAAAAAAGATTCAAGAGTATAAAATAAAAAAATAAAAATAAGTTTGTGTTTATAATATACTCGCAGTGTATACCTGTCAACCCCTAGGTTGCTTATCACAAAGTTTGTATTATGGCTTTCGTGTTTGGCGCTTGTCAGCATTTATTGAATCGCTCAGATTATTACAAACTGTTGATACTCAATGCTGGCATGAATCAATCACTTAAACTATCCTTTAAAACACCATGAGGTAAAGGTTATAACAGTATGTTCTAATCAAGGCTTATTGGTGAGCAGAAGATGAGCGATGAATAAAAACATGGCGACGATATATTATTTGGTTGTCATTTGATCATTTGCTCAGATTTTCAAGTTTTAAATCATAACATTTTCCCCTCCACCCCCTCCGAAAAAATGGGAGCCAACCAAAAACTGCGTTATAACGGAATTCGCTTTATACTGAACCGCGTTGTAACGGGACCGCAGTGTATATACACATGATGTAAGAATCTTCATGACGGTAAAGGAGAGGAAAGATAACATCTTCTTGATGTTTTATGAAGAAAAATAAATAAATTTATTTTCCCGGTAACTTAAATGACTGATAAATGAGAAGTTCAGAGTCAATTTGGCAGACACAATTCACAAAGCATGATTTCATTCATAAAAAGCGAAAAATCAAAGCAAAGTTTCCATTGGTTGTGTTGAGAAAAAAATTCAGATGAGCACTTTTCCACTTCAGAATCACACGCAATGAAATCTCTGTGATAAATACGATTGCAGTTCTACATAGGAATGACATAACCGAAACAGCCAAATTGCCCATTCACAAACCTCTTTGTGGCGATTGGTAAACCATATCTGAGACATTGACAGACATGTACCGAATACCACCCACCCACCAACACTTACTGTTATGGATATTGTGAGCGGGTCAACATTGATGGACTTCTTGTCGAATGGAGAGTAATCCTCTGCTCTCATACAGTCCGGCTGCAGGACATAACCACACCTAGAGAATATCAACAGCATTGAAGCATTTAGTATTGTGTGTAAGTACTGACACAAAGAATTAATATCATCATAAATCACAGGCAATTGATTTCTTGTACATAAACTGTAAGTTGTAAGTAATCTTGGACGTTTAAACATGTTTTGATCATGCAAAATCATCTTGAATTAAAGATATAGCGGTTTGAAGGAAAATTTATTGTAATTTGTTATTATTTTAACTGCTGCAGTATACAAATTTGGTAATCGAAAGTATTTCAACAATTTTAAAAACAAATTTCTGGGAATGGTATTGTTTCGATGAGAATTTCATTCTGCAATGCAAGAATTTTGATTTGTGTTCCCGTGATGAATGGAAGTTAAGATAACTGAAATCGAGATATTGCGAGATTTTGCGTGAATACGGGAGCGTTCACAAAATCTCAATCAGATGTCTTTCTTTCACTATATATTTCCTTGGTTTCACTAAACATCTCAACTTCAGATTTTCCTCAACTCAATATTTTTTAATGTTACAGCTCCATTTACATTGATCAGTTTGCATGTTTTCCTCTGCCAGTGAGCTAAGATGTGTTCCTTCTTAAATTCTGTGTGGACATTTAAAGTGTAATGAGTTCAAGTAGTTATTTAGAGAAATTGAGAATTCTGAGTTGAGGAAAATCTCAGCCCCTGGCACTCACTAACCTTCGCCAGTATGTTTGGCTTTGAAACGCTTTCTCCACAGAGCTATTCGTGAATACAAGAAACAAGAAACTTTATTTTGTGTCGGATGTACAACTATGAAACACTAGTAGAACAACTGTCCTTCCGCAAGTAACTGGAAAGTTTCTCACATAAAGTTTTTGGAGTAAGTGGGACTCAAATCTACAACCTTAGCGGTGTGAGGTAAATGATCTTGAGACGACGCCTTAGACAACTTGGCCATGGAGGACCCCACAGATTGGTTTATTGATGAACTTTTTATCCGGTATTTACAATCCTGATTACAAACTTGTATGTGGCTGAGTAGGGGTGTGCTGAACCTATGATTGGAGTCGTGGGTTTAATCCGCCACCTTGGTCGTGTTGTGTCCTGACTTTAAGCAAGATTTTTTTTTTACAAATGCTTAATACAAGCTCTTCCCAGGCAAGACTTCAAACATGATTTGTTCTTGTTGTAAAAACTTGCTTCACAGTCAATGTAAAATATCTTAAAAACTAGAATTGTGTCTTTTGGCACAAATGCCTCTGCTATTGATACCATTTTTTTTTTTTAACAAAAATAGAGCCAAAAAGGGACTGTTACTCCTGTAAAATTTGAAAGACATTGACAAATACTGAAACTGATATGTATTTATAATTATTCAGGTACACACAAAATAATTATTAAATATATAAACCCCTTCTGAAGTTATTGATCAGAGACAAACGAGGATGCACAGACAGGCGGTATCACTTGATTTCACATATGGCGCTATATGCTGTTAATGCTAGCAGTAACAAAACAACATATAACTGGATGACATATAAATGGATAACAGAATTAATATATATACTTTAACTTTTAAAGGGAATTATCAGGATTTTTCAAACTCTTTTTTTTTTTTAATGGGTTTTAACGTGATTTTCAACACACTACAGGTTATATACGACATATCCAGTTTTACTGGTGGAGGAAGACCTGAGTAGTATCACCGTCCTTCTGCAAGTAACTAGAAACTTTCTCACATAAAGTTTTTGGAGTGAGTGAGACTCGAACCTACAATCTTAGCAGTGAGAGGTAAGTGATCTTGAGACGGCGCCTTAGACCACTAGGTCACTGAGGACCCGCTTTTCAAACTCGTAAAATTGGCTAAAACATTATTTTCCAATATATCATGCCCATATAAACTCACTGACCATGTATTGCCAAAAGGAGATCTATTTAAACATGACAAAACAATATATTGAAAAAGGCTTTCCTAAAAGGCGATTTCCTGCTTAAAATTGCAACATATTATACAAGTCACATGATTCATTCTGATTTCAATATGATCCATTATACAGGGTACACGTAATAAAAATGATTTCATCTTAGAAAGTGTCCGAAATGACGATGCGAAGGTTCATCAAACAGTGCTGTCTATTTTTAGAATGGGGATTTTGTTTCATGTTTACCACTCAAATTTAAATAGCGATTTTGTCATGTTTTTGATAAATTCGGATTTTATTTATCAATGAAAATGAGATGCTTTTTATCCATTTAGATAATTATTTTATCTTTTAAGACATTTTATAGTGTATTTTCCTGATATTCTCCTGTATTGCAAATGCCATTTAAATTCATTCTCAAGTGAAGGTGCATGCAAGGTCTTTCATCTCGGAATAAAGCGATTTTTTTATACGAAAGTAGATAATTGGGAATTTTTATTTACTATCATTACTCACATCCTATTAAGCTGGAAACGCCCCTGATTAAGTTGCATAGGTCTGTCTGGGGTCTGGTAGTTGAGCGCACACAGCTGAGACCCACAATTCCACATGGTCATCGGATCATAGTTCGAAGAATCTACACGCGGACCCTTTGGATACACACGGCTTAACTGCCGCCGATTGTATGTGAGAAATGTTAAGGACAATAACACTATTCAGAGTAACGCTGCATTTAACATTTTATACTGGGGCCTTGCTTCCCTAACAGTCGTAAGTTGCGAAATTCTTAGTGCAAAATTTTACAAAAAATAACAAAAAGAAATCGAAAAATTCATTAGTTTCACTCACATCATTTTACTAACTTCTGTATGGAAAACCTTGTGAAATGTATTCTTTTTAAAATTTGCAAAATAATACTGCTCAAATGGAACTCACAATTTGTTAATGTAAAAATCTTAAAGACTTACGAAAGTTAGTAAAAAGGGCCCCTAGTGCATGTAATCGCCATTTAATTCAAAATGGTATCAACTATTTCCTATTATAACATGTAGCAGTTAATACTGGAAGGTGGAATCATGTACATGGAGGATCCAAAAAGTTCCGGTATGACTATAGCAGTAACTGTGTTAATTTTACCGGTAGTTTATATTTGCATTTTTTTACATAAGGCCATTATAAATTAATAGCTTATCATCCAAATTTTTCTTAAAATGGGGGAACGGGAAGGGAGGATTTCATTTTTTTAAAAAAATTTTTTTGTTTGAAAAGAAAAAGGTTTGGGGCAGCATCAAAGTTAAGGGGAGGGCAGGGATGATAATCTAACAATTATTTTATTATGGCCTAATGCAGCTTCATCTAAAAATAATAAAATTTGATATCATATAACTGGATACTAATACTAACACAATTAATAGCCTTTATTTGTTAAAGACGTCAAATCATATGATTTACATAATATGTGCATATTTTTTGTACATCACAATCATAGATAAACGGCTTCTGTGTACATGTATTGCGTCAACACTTTAAATCAAAGGCCTCAAAGGCCTGAGGGAATGCTTGCTGCTTGTGTTAATTCTAAAATGTAGGTTCGGGAAATTGGAAAACTTAGTTAGATTTCTGATATGTTAAGTAAGAAGGCAATTCGTTGGGATTTAGAAAAAAATGTGTTGTGTTTGATATTTTTTTGTGTATCTGTATAAATAATCTCCTGCATACCATACAGAGTCCATATCAATACTTTATCAACAGTAGCTATCAAATGGTTTTAATATTGCATTTGCAAAAAATGCTGAAAAACATGGTAAACACTGTCTTCCCTGACAAAACTGACTAAATATTCAATGACCCTGGTGAAAATTAACATTTACAGGGAATTTTGTAAACTGGTAACGTGGTGGTCCAGGAATCCTTTCCACATCTCCACATAAAAGTTATCAACATGAACAACCTACATGAAAGCTTGACAAACAAACCTTCATATTCTGACGTTTGACTTTTTGATAGAGTATTGATCAAATGAGTCATCTGAACTCTTAACGTGTCCAACTCCTCAAGCAAAAATTTCAACGATTCAGTTCCAGATATATATATATTATATTTTAACTTCAACTCCAGATTTTGTTTTTCCATGAATCATCTTCAGTCTGGCAATCATATATTTTGTGCTACAACTCCAGTCAATTTTAATATCTCCAGTTCAATAGTAATGATTTATGGATAACATAATGCATTCAGCACAAAATGTTCCTTGTCTGAAAATATACCACACATTATCCAGAACTCTTTGTCGAGAACAAAACAAACATGACCTACTTACAGATTTTCGTGAATATCGATTTAGTTATGTTCGATTCTCATTTATAAAGCTTTCAATCAACAATAAAAATTATCAATGAATTGCATTATAAATGGTTTTGCGAGACTTAGATTTAATCAATCTAAAAAATACAACACAGACACAACAAACATAACGGTCGGATGACCTTATTAACGGTTAAATATGTTTGGATAAACTAATTGGCAGCAAAAATTGAGTAGCAATACAATAATATATGATAAGGGTAAATATATATAAATTATGAATGTATATTTAAATCAATTATTTTGAGCGATGGATCTGTACATCAACATCAAAACACTGCTTGCATAAGATGACAGATCGGCGCGTTTTTCTGTCAACAACAAAAATAGCCCCGAACCTAATTTCTTTATTTTACTATCAAAACCAAAGAGGACATTCAACAGTGAATGAAATTACACTAACAATCACTTTTTACTCAAACTACGAGTTATTATATCGAAAACATGTCAATATTTCACCCTGTCAATGATTACACATGATTACAGTCGAATGATGTAAGAGATTATAGCCCCCCACCAGATGACGTCACTATGCATAGTAGTAAATGCGTAAAACAAATTTTATATCAATGAAAATTGCCGCGTTTTTTATAGCATAGCGAGATAAGTGTTTTCTTCCGCATTTAAATGGAAATTGTATGCTTCACGTATCGTATCTTTGAATTTTTATACAGAAAAAAATCCGCAATAAATAAAAAAACTTTGAATCTTTTGTTGTATAATATGTCCTTTTCTACAGCAAGTGTGTTTTGAAACTTGTGAACTACTTTATTGGTCGGATGAATATGGCGGTTCCTGCCATACGTTACCTTTATAACAGATTGCTAGGGCTACACGACAGCTAAGGAAGTCAGAGCTTTGCCAGCCTTCCAAAAGTAATTCATAATATTCATACAGAAACCTCTGCAGGAAATGAAATTATCAGAGAAAAATTAAAGAAATTTGAATTGGTAGCACATGGAGTGCACAGTTGAATGGTAGAGCATTGGACCTAGGATCAGAGGGCCGCTGGTTCGATCCTCTGCTATGGCAATGTGTGGTGTCCTTTAGACACTTTATCAACATAATTTTATGCTGGGTACTAGTTCTACCCAGGAAGATTTCATGCATGATTTGTCCAAGTTGTCATAACTTGTTTCACAATCAATGTAAAATAAATAAGTTTTAAACAAAAAATATTCAAAAGGATATTGTATAAACTGTTTGGCTTTTGATTTGGTACATAATTTTTCAGCTTTGGTTTCTTGGAAAGACGACATTTCCTGATAATTGCTTGGTCCAGATGCTAGTTCTGTAATATAAAATTGAAAATATATTTCATATCTAAATGTGTATGACATACAAATGACAGTTTCTGTTTTTTCAAGGAAAGGGTCCTCAGTGGCCGAGTGGTCTAAGGTGCCGTCTCAAGATCACTTACCTCTCACTGCTGAGGTCGTAGGTTCAAGTCCCGCTCGGTCCAAAAACTTTATGTGAGAAAGTTTCCAGTTACTTGCGGAAGGACGGTCAGGTTCTACTCAATCTGACCCAGTCTAAGGTCTTTCATCACCAGTAAAACTGGATATGCCATATATAACCTGAAATGTGTTGAAAATGATGTTAAACCCCATTAAAAAAGGTATTTCCAGAAAAATTAAGAAAAAGCATCAGAAATACAATGTAATGTAAATAAGCAAGACCTGCAATACAGCTAAAATGCAAACATATAATTATTATAATTATTATCTAAAATGCAAACATACATGTATTATTATTATCTGAAATGCAAACATATAATTATTATCTTAAATGCAAACATATAATTATTATCTAAAAAGCAAACATATAATTATTATCTAAAATGCAAACATTTATGTTAAAGCTTTTTAATCTAGGATGTGGTGAAGTAGAAAGATGTTGGACAGTTATGCCATAGGTCGCAGGTTCAATACCAGACTCAACCTGATGGTCTCTATTTAATAGCACCCAGTACTGTGGTAATTCTACCTAGAAAATTGTCAATGAGTTTGTACTTGCCAGACCTAGTTAGCTCAGTTGGAAGCACATCTGACTGTCACTGCGAGTCCTATATGTAACCACAGCCTCCTTAATGATTGATAAACCACATTGCATCTTATTGTCATTCGTATCTTACTTCTGATTCAAGTGGGAAAGTTATCAGTTACTTGCGAAGATGGACACACTTATGTACTAGTTAACCTTTCAGGATCCCAGGAAACAGTGGTAAGGTCAATGGATCATCCGCGATGGCATAAAGCCGATGCTTAAAATTCACACTTAAAGTTCATACTTACTTTCTAGGTCAAGCTGCACTGCTATACAATACACAATCAGGTCAGAGAATTCCTGTGCTATCTGCTTCTTTCTCTCCAGAATTTTAATATTAGTTTGCTGAAAGTAAAATTCAATTGCTGAATAAAAAAAGCTGCACTATCTCCTCCTTTTGTTTCAGTTTTCAAATCACAAATAAGGATTAGCTTTAATATTAATAAAAAATGAATCAAAGAAGAATGAATGAATCAAAGAAGTTTAAAGGCACACAGAATAATGATGAAGATTTTACTTATTCTAAAACCATAATAAATTAACTGCTAGATTATCATTAAATTTTTTCTTAAAAAAGGGATGTGTGGGGAGGAGAGGATTTGTTTTTTTGTTTTTTTTGTTTTTTTTTAGGAAAATAAAAAGGGTTGGGGCGGCTTGAAAATCAGGAGGTGGATGGGAATGATAATCTAGCAATTCATTTATTATGGCCTGATCTATACAAATCTGATCTAAATCCAAACTGAAATATTTATTGCCAAATAATTATTACCTTCTTAAATTTATATACTTAGCACCTTTAAAAAGGCAAGTTTTTGAACACTGAATATATTTTTTATCCCAGATCTAATATCATTTTTATTGGTCATATATTTCATCTGCAATTAATTTGTACATTTGAGAAGAAATTGTTAGAATCAATTAATAAAAATAATTCAAGAAAGTTTTGTCTTTGTTTATCATCTAAATTTGATACAATACTCCCATACTTGCATTTTTTAAAGGCGTTAAGTATACATGAGTAAAATGAAACTTAAAAACAAAATTTGATATTTCGTTAGAATTTTCTCCACCAAACTGATTTTAAAAACTAATGAAATTAAAACAAAAACTACTTTAAGACATCAATGAAAATTAAGATACCTATAGGTAATCAAAATATGATGTTAAGTAAAAATTGATCAAAATTGTCCTGTGTCCCTTTAAAGCATTGCATCTAGACAAATTTGAAAAATGCAATTAATATAGTTAGTGAAAAGTTTGAACTGAAGATAAATAATTATTAAATTAATTAACTAATTATCTACCGTAATTAAGCAACAGTAGAATCTATTGTTATTTAAATTACATGCCATGTGATTTGATCATGAGACATGAGGTAGTAGTGCATGTATATCTATATTGTTTAATGTTGGTAGTGTTTATAATAATTTTTCAGCAGACGACACCTATTTTAATGTGCAGTGAAAACATATCTAGTCATAATGATCAATGTCAGTTTCATTTCAAAGAATTATTATTCACACAGCAAACAAACGCACCAAATTAGGACATTATAAGTTAATTGCTAGATTATCATCCAAATTTTCTTAAAAACAGGGAGGCGGGAGGATTTTATTTTTTATTTTTGCTTTTAAAAAATTTTTTTTATCTTTATATATATATTTTTTTTGAAAATAAAAAGAGTCGAGATGGCATGAAAATTAAGGGATGGAAATGTATGATAATCTAGCAATTAATTATGGCCTTACGTATTAATTGACTGTGAAGTTCAACGGGTTCCCCCCAAATGATGTCACTATATATCTAAGCTCTGACAGTGATCTGTGTGCATGGACACATCACTAGCCGATCTTTGGTTAGTTATTATAGCATAGGATGGTTAGAAAGCACCAGGGCTTTTTAACATAGATATGCTCATAAAGTGTTTCTTATTTCACACGTCCTTTAAAATTAAATTGTTATAAACTTAAATATGTAAATACATAGTTACATACAAACAAAATCTTCGCCTTCAACTATTTTGTACAGGAAATAGTGGCGGTGATAGCAGGTATTATGAAAGAGATGACAGCACAGCAGATTCAACAAAACCACTCATGTTTAGACAAATAATATGCTAAAATGCTGTTTATGGGATTAAAAACTTTATGGAAGTGCTAATAACTTGTTACAGAACAATTTCGATATAAAACAGTTCTAAGGAATACAAATTCCAGAATTCATGCGTAAATGTAGCTTCCAGTTGAACTTCATTATTACTTTGGGTAGTAATAGAGAATTATTTCATTTTCACTGTACATGATCTGTGGATTTTTTTATATCCATTTCCTCTTCATCGAATAGTGGAGCAATCAAGTCTCTTGTAATATTTAATGCAGTGAGTATTGAGCAGTTCTGACTGTTCAGCTTATTATTTTTCTTTAAGTTCTTTCATTATTACAGGAAATAATGATTTTAGTTCAGTTCATTATATATTCTGCAGGGAGATATGGGGAAATCAACATCATGGAATGAGATATCAATTTAATCCATTATTATTGTAGGTAGTGCCTAAGCAGATGAGTTTATTATTATTGTAGGTAGTGCCTAAGCAGTTGAGTTTATTATTATTGTAGGTAGTGCCTAAGCAGCTGAGTTTATTATTATTGTAGGTAGTGCCTAAGCAGTTGAGTTTATTATTATTGTAGGTAGTGCCTAAGCAGTTTAGTTTATTATTTCTGCACGTAAGTTCATTATTACAGTGAATAATGATTTTCATTCATTATAACTGCTGGCAAATATTGGGAAATCAACATCATGGAATATGAAAACAATTTAGTCCATTGTTAATACAGGCAGTGCGTGAGTAGTTCAGTTCTTCTTTATTTCTGCTAGTAAGTTCATTATTGCAGGAAATGAAATCATTATAACTGAAGTGACAAAATATAGGGAAATCAACAGCATGGAACAAGAAATCAATTGAGTCCATTTTTATGTCAGGCAGAGCTAAATCAGTTTAATTCATTATTTCTGCAAGTAAGTTTATTATTGCAGGGAATAATGATTTCAAGTTCATTATAACTGCAGGGAGATATTGGGTAATCAACAGAATGAACAAGAAATCAATTTAATCCATTGTTATTGCAATTGCAGGCAGTGCCCGAGTAGTTTAGTCCATTATTTCTGAAGTAGGTTCATTATTGCAGAGAATACTACTTTTAGTTCATTATAACTGCTGGAAGATAGGGGTTGCAGGTACAGCTTAAGCAGTTTAGTTCATTATTTTCTGCAAGTAAGCTCATTATTACAAGGCATAATACTATTTGTTTATTTAACTGCATGAAGATATGAGGAAATCAACAGAATCGAATAAAAATTATTTCTTTACACAGTTATAGCAGGAAGAGTTTCAAAACATTATTTTTGCAGGTCAATCTTAGTCCATAATTGCCGGGGAAATAATGCTTTCACTTCATTATAATTGCAGGAAGGGATTTGCTCTAAAACTCCAGAGATGTTTTTCATCTGCACAACCAGTGATGACAACAAATGCAATTTGATACAGTACCCTACAAACCTGCTACCATTGTGCAATTCAGTTTGCTCTAAAATGTGCTTACTATCCAGATATCAAACTCAGCCAGAAGTGCCATAAAAAAAAGGTCAAACTGTCTTCAAAGTGCACACCTGACAAGACCAATCCAAGGATACAAATAACTTTAAACCACATTACTAATAAACCACAGTCAATTGACAAATACAATCAATGAGTAATTCAATAAATTTATCAATGATATTCCAACTTGTGTGAATTTAATTGCACATTTTTCTATATCAAATTAAACCTTGCCACCATATGCTACCCAAACTGCAATACTGTGTTCAACTTTACCCTTTTGAAAGTTGTTCGTAAATTTTTTTGGAACTACAAATCATAAAATCAATAGTTTGAACACTTGGTTTAAACTTATTTATTTTTCTTTGATTGTCAAACAAGTTCTTACAACTCAGACAAATCCCTCTTGAAGTATTCTTGTTTAGAACCAGTACTTAGCATATGTGGAAAAGTCTTACTCAAGGACACCACACATAGCCGTGGCGAAGGATCAGACCCACGACCTTCCGATCATGGGTTGGTGCTCCACTATGTACACTTAGAAGTAAATGGTTGATAATGTGTTTGATAATAAATGCTTGGATAAAAACAAACAGGCTTATTTATATAATAATATAATAATAGGTAATAAGGACTGGCTATATTATTTTTTTTACTTACCTTTCTGCTAGTAATTGCAATATTGTTTATCCCTGACCTTTCTATGTTTCTATAAAAGACTCTTCCGTCATTAATTTCGACTATTCCATTGTCTTTTAAAAAGGGTGTTAATTGGTCAGACATTGAGTTATTTAAGTAATACTGCCCTTGGTCAGACATTGAGTTATTTAAGTAATACTGCCCTTGGTCAGACATTGTGTTATTAAAATAATACTACCCTTGGTCAGACATTGAGTTATCTAAATAATACTGCCCTTGGTCAGACATTGAGTTATTTAATAATACTGCCCTTGGTCAGACATTGAGTTATTTAAATAGTACTGCTGCCCCAGGTCAGAAATTGAGGTTCTTAAATAACACTGGCCTGAAATTGAATAACCATTGTCATATATATACATAAATTGTTGTCCTAGATTGGCAGTAGTCCATCACCTCAGTTGAAAGAGTTTATTAAGGTTGTCTTGAATGAGAACAAGACTTAAGTATTTTGAGGCAGTGCGTAAGATAAGTAATCTTGCAGCAGCATAAGAGGTAAGTGATCTTGCAACAGTACCAGAGATAAATGTTGCCTGAGAAATAAACAATCTAGAGACAGTGATCTAGAGATAAATGATATAGAGACGGTGATCTAGAGATAAATGATATAGAGACAGTGATCTAGAGATAAATGATATAGACAGTGATCTAGAGATAAATGATCTAGAGACAGTGATCTAGAGGTAAATGATATAGAGACAGTGATCTAGAGACAGTGATCTAGAGATAAATGATCTAGAGACAGTGATCTAGAGATAAATGATATAGAGACAGTGACCTAGAGATAAATGATATAGTGACAGTGATCTAGAGATAAATACTAGATAAATAATCTTGAGACAGTGATCTAGAGATAAACAATCTTACAGACAGTGATCTAGAGAAAAACATTCTAGAGACAGTGATCTAGACATAAATTATTAAGAGACAGTGATCTAGAGATAAATGATCTAGAGACAGTGATCTAGAAATAAATGATTTAAAGACAATAATCTAGAGATAAATTATCTAGAGAGAGAGAGTGATCTAGAGATAAATGATTTAGAGACAATGATCTAAAGATAAATGATTTAGAGACAGTGATTTAGAGATAAATGATCTAGAGACAGTGATCTAAAGATAAATGACCTAGAGACAGTGATCTAGAAATAAATGATCTAGAGACAGTGATCTAGAGATAAATGATCTAGAGACAGTAATCTAGAGATAAATGATTTAGAGACAAATATCTAGAGATAAATTATCTAAAGACAGTGATCTAGAGACAGTAATCTAGAGATAAATGATTTAGAGACAATGATCTAGAGATAAATGATCTAGAGACAGTAATTTAGAGATAAATGATTTGGAGACAATGATCTAGAGATAAATGATCTAGAGATAGTGATCTAGAGATAAATGACCTAGAGACAGTGATCTAGAGATAAATGATCTAGAGACAGTGATCTAGAGGTAAATGATCTAGAGACAGTGATCTAGGGATAAATAATAGATAAACAATCTAGAAACAGTGATCTAGATATTTACAATCTAGAGACAGTGAGCTAGATATAAATTATCCAGAGACAGTGATCTAGAGATAAATGATCTAGGGACAGTGATCTAGATATAAACAATCTAGAGACAGTGATCTAGAGATAAATGATCTAGAGACAGTGCTATAGAGATAAATAATAGATAAATAATCTAGAGAAAGTGATCTAGAGATAAATAACCTTGATCTGATAAGATAGTGTCTAAGATATATAATTATGACACATTTCCAGAGATAAATGGTCATAACACAGTGTCTGATATAAGTGATTATAACACAGTGACTGAGATAAATGATCATGACACAGTGTCTGAAGTAAGTGATCATGACACAGTGCCTGAAATAAATGATCATGACACAGTGTCTGAGGTAAGTGATCATGACACAGTGCCTGAGATAAGTGATTATGACACAGTGCCTGAGATAAATTATAATAACACAGTGCCTGAGATAAGTGATTATGACACAGTGCCTGAGATAAATGATCATGACAGTGTCTGAGATAAGTGATCATAACACAGTGTCTGAAGTAAGTGATCATGACACAGTGCCTGAGATAAATGATCATGACACAGTGTCTGAGGTAAGTGATCATGACACAGTGCCTGAGATAAGTGATTATGACACAGTGCCTGAGATAAATTGTCAAAACAGTGCCTGAGAAAGTGATTATGACACAGTGCCTGAGATAAATGATCATGACAGTGTCTGAGATAAGTGATCATGACACAGTGTCTGGGATAAATGATCATGACACAGTGCCTCATATAAATTATCATAACACAGTGCCTGAGATAAGTGATCATGACAAAGTGCCTGAGATAAATGATCATGATACAGTGCCTGAGATAAATTATCATAACAAAGTGCCTGAGATAAGTGATTATGACACAGTGCCTGAGATAAATGATAATGACAGTGTCTGAGATAAGTGATCATGACACAGTGCCTGAGATAAATTAACATAACACAGTGCCTGAGATAAGTGATTATGACATAGTGTCTATGATAAATGATCATGACACAGTGTCTGAGATAAGTGATCATGACACAGTGTCTGGGATAAGTGATCATGACAAAGTGCCTATGACAAGACATCATGTACCCGAGATAAACAATTATGACAGTGTCTGAGATAGGTAATCATGACACACTGTCTGAGAAAGGTGATCATGACACAGTGTCTGAGATAGGTAATCATGACACACTGCCTGAGAAAGGTGATCATGACACAGTGTCTGAGATAGGTAATCATGACACACTGTCTGAGAAAGGTGATCATGACACAGTGTCTCAGATAAGTGATAATGACACAGTGTCTGAGATAAGTGATCATGACAAACTGTCTGAGATAAGTGATCACAACACAGTATCTGAGGTAAGTGACAATGACACAGTGTCAGAGAAACTTGATATGAAAGAGTGTCTGAGATAAGAGATCATGACACAGAGTATTGTGTCTGAGATAAGTGATCATGACACAGTGTCTGAGATAAGAGATCATGACACAGAGGTTTGTGTCTGAGATAATTGATCATGCCACAGTACCTGAGATAAGTGATCATGCCACAGTACCTGAGATAAGTGGTCATGACATAGTGTTTGAGATAAGTGGTAATGGCACAGTGTCTGAGATAAGTGATCATGACACAGTGTTTGAGATAAGTGATAATGACACAGTAACTGAGATAAGTGGTCATGACACAGTGTCTGAGTTATGTGGTCATGGCAAAGTGTCTGAGATGAGTGATCATGACACAGTGCCTGGGATAAGTGATCATGACACAGTGCCCAAGATAAGTGATCATGACAAACTGTCTGAGATAAGTGATCATGACACAGTTCCCAAGATAAGTGACCATGACACACTGCCCGAGATAAGTGATCATGACACAGTGCCCAAGGCAAGTGATCATGACACAGTGCCAGAGATAAATGATCATGACACAGTGCCTGAGATAAGTGATCATGACACATTGCCTAAGACAAGTGATCATGACACAGTGCCCAAGACAAGTGATCATGACACAGTGCCCGAGATAAGTGATCATGACACAGTGTCTGAGATAAGTGATCATGACACAGTGACCAAGATAAGTGATCATGACGCAGTGCTGGAGATAAGTGATCCTGACACAGTGCCCAAGATATGTGATCATGACACAATGCCGGAGATAAGTGATCATGACACAGCGCCTGAAATAAGTGATCATGACACAGTGCCAGAGACAAGTGATCATGACACAGTGCCCAAGACAAGTGATCATGACACAGTGCCCAAGATAAGTGATCATGACACAGTGCAGGAGACAAGTGATCATGACACAGTGCCGGAGATAAGTGATCATTACACAGTGTCCGAGATAAGTGATCATGACACAGTGCCCGAGTTAAGTGATCATGACACAGTGATTGAGATAAGCGATCATGACACAGTGCCCAAGACAAGTGATCATGACACAGTGCCTGGGATAAGTGATCATGACACAGTGCCCAAGATAAGTGATCATGACAAACTGTCTGAGATAAGTGATCATGACACAGTTCCCAAGATAAGTGACCATGACACACTGCCCGAGATAAGTGATCATGACACAGTGCCCAAGGCAAGTGATCATGACACAGTGCCAGAGATAAATGATCATGACACAGTGCCTGAGATAAGTGATCATGACACATTGCCTAAGACAAGTGATCATGACACAGCGCCCAAGACAAGTGATCATGACACAGTGCCCGAGATAAGTGATCATGACACAGTGTCTGAGATAAGTGATCATGACACAGTGACCAAGATAAGTGATCATGACGCAGTGCTGGAGATAAGTGATCCTGACACAGTGCCCAAGATATGTGATCATGACACAATGCCGGAGATAAGTGATCATGACACAGCGCCTGAAATAAGTGATCATGACACAGTGCCAGAGACAAGTGATCATGACACAGTGCCCAAGACAAGTGATCATGACACAGTGCCCAAGATAAGTGATCATGACACAGTGCAGGAGACAAGTGATCATGACACAGTGCCGGAGATAAGTGATCATTACACAGTGTCCGAGATAAGTGATCATGACACAGTGCCCGAGTTAAGTGATCATGACACAGTGATTGAGATAAGCGATCATGACACAGTGCCCAAGACAAGTGATCATGACACAGTGCCGGAAACAAGTGATCATGACACAGTGCCGGAGATAAGTGATCATGACACAGTGCCCCAGTGCCCAAGACAAGTGATCATGACACATTGCTGGAGACAAGTGATCATGACACAGTGCCCAAGACAAGTGATCATGACACAGTGCTGGAGATAAGTGGTCATGACACAGTGCCTAAGATAAGTGATCATGACACAGTGCCTGAAATAAGTGATCATGACACAGTGCCTGAAATAAGTGATCATGACACAGTGCCTGAGATAAGTGATCATGACACAGTGCCTGAAATAAGTGATCATGACACAGGGCCTGAAATAAGTGATCATGACACAGTGATTCAAACATAGCCAAAGATGACACTGCCTGCATTTGAAAGATGGAAGGTTTCAGGCTAAATGACTGAGACTCACGCCACCATACATTGCACTTATAAACAGAGCATTTAAGAATTTGCCATTACCACAAATAACAAGTGCACCATAAGTATGTGTAGACGCTCGTCTTTTTTAAGTCCATAAAGTAGGTCAAGGTTTGAGAAACTTTTTCAATGTGAACCCAAACTAAGTAACAATCATTAACCAAAAATTTAGAGCAATTTAGTGAAACTTAGGTAACTTAACTATATACATTGTATAACATGATATGAATGTGTTTATGAAGTTAAGTGACTATAATATATGTTGTTTGTTCAGAAAATAATTAATAGTGAAAAGGCTGAGCTAAACATAAAACTTTAACTGGCACACATTGACAGGGTCAGGAAATAATTCTTAAATTTTTTTTAAAAAAAAGAGGCAAGCTAAATATTACGGTCTTACAAAAGTATTCCATCATTATGTTATACACGGATGATTGACACACATAACAATAGGTTGTAGAACATTTGAATGAATGAATGAATGGGGTTTTATGGCGTACCAACACATTATAGGTTATTCAACGCCAACAGGAAGGAAGATTCCAGGTTCACTCTACATGTACAAAAACAACAAATTAACATACAGCTTTAAAAAAAATACACTAACAAATTAATATGCAGAATGAACCTAGAACCTTGATACCTGCAGAACTGCAAAGTTTCAGCAAATTCTATCGTATCACTCAAATTGTCGCTTCTGACAACATGCATGAGCCACAGTGGTCCTATTTTTGCCACCACTCATGGCTCCCCGAAACCCGAAACCACACAAGGGTTGATAATTAAACCACAATAGTGAACATGGCAAAAAATGATTAAATGAACATGACACCCATTTGGAGGATTCCTACCCCTCCGCAGAGATCGGCAGTGATTCTATTCTTAGCTGAAACCACACGGGCTTAGAACATTTGAATATACATTATAATGACAGTGCTGTGTGCATTATGATGGGTATAATATGTGCACATATAAAGGAGATATTGTGTGTTTACATTATAGTAACAAAGTGCTGTGTGCATTATGATGGGTATGATATGTGTGTGTATAACAGAGATACTGCATGTTTACATTATAATGACAGAGTGCTGTGTGTATTATGATGGGTATGATATGTGTGTGTATAACAGAGATATTGCATGTTTACATTATAATGACAGAGTGCTGTGTGCATTATGATGGGTATGATATGTGTATGTATAATAGAGATATTGTGTGTTTACATTATAATGACAGAGTGCTGTGTGCATTATGATGGATGCATGTATAATGGAGATATTGTGTGTTTACATTATAATGACAGAGTGCTATGTGTATTATGATGGGTATGATATGTGTATGTATAACAGAGATATTGTATGTTTACATTATAATGACAGAGTGCTGTGTGCATTATGATGGGTATAATATGTGCATGTATAATGGAGATATTGTGTGTTTACATTATAATGACAGAGTGCTATGTGTATTATGATGGGTATGATATGTGCATGTATAATGGAGATATTGTATGTTTACATTATAATGACAGAGTGCTGTGTGCATTATGATGGGTATAATATGTGCATGTATAATGGAGATATTGTATGTTTACATTATAATGACAGAGTGCTGTGTGCATTATGATGGGTATAATATGTGCATGTATAATGGAGATATTGTATGTTTACATTATAATGACAGAGTGCTGTGTGCATTATGATGGATGCATGTATACTGGAGATATTGTGTGTTTACGTTATAATGACAGAGTGCTGTGTGCATTATGATTGATGCATGTATAATGGAGATATTGTTTGTTTACATTATAATGACAGAGTGCTGCGTGCATTATGATGGATGCATGTATACTGGAGATATTGTGTGTTAACATTATAATGACAGAGTGCTGTGTGCATTATGATGGATGCATGTATAATGGAGATAATGTGTGTTTACATTATAATGAAAGAGTGCTGTGTGCATTATGATGGATGCATGTATACTGGAGATATTCTGTGTGGTGGGTGCTGCTTATATAGTGGCAGGAACAAAAGTCTTTAACAAGTATAATAATCATTTCCCCAATCATCCCAGAGAATCTAATTTTAGTATGTATTAATTTTTCCTATTAACACAACAGTGACCATGTTAAAGAGACAAAAAACACACGGCAAAGTTAGCCACAATCACACATGTATATGGGGCTTATATGAGGAGTGGGGTGGGGGGTCTTGGGGCATTTAAAGGGCAGAGAAAATAATTAAATTTAGCAACCATTCTGTGATGTCTTATTAACTTATTTATTCTACATCACCTGTGTAATTTTATTTTTAGTTCTTTTAAATGGTTTGTTTCAATATTTCGCATGATTTTTACGCCATCAAGGGCTAACAGAGGAAACACAACATTTTAATGCGTTTGATAGATTTTTATGCCCTTAAATGGTCAACAATGTCCTCCTTCTCAATCCTTAGAAGTTGTCTGGAAGTGGTCTAGAATGTCTACTATAAATTGGAAATTTTAAGGCAAAATTTGGGATAAAAATATACTTTTTGCTACTGGGAATATAGCCCAATACACAACACCTGAATACCTCAATGAATCTGAGGCGAACCACCATCCTTCTGCAAATAACTGGCAAACTGCTTTGCATGAAGTTCAAGGGTCGAGCTTGGCTCAAACCCCTGACTTCAGTGTAAGGGGATAATTGATTGTTAGACGGCATGGCAGAAAACGCTCTGACCAAGGAGCCTCTAAACTTAAAACAAATAAAACTCAACTTTTTTCTATACTGAACAAAACGGGAATTAAAACATTGTTTGAGGAATCAACACATGTCGTGGCAAGTATCCACAATCAGTCCCTCGTCTCACTGGCAGCATACATTGTTAGAAAATCATGATTCTTACAATGTTACATAATGTTATTATGATGTTGGTTAAATATTCAAAAAGGACAAACAATATGGGGTGGAATGTAAAAAAAAAACCCAGTTCTCCATTAATTCTTTCTTTGTTCAATACATCAATAAAATTATCTGTCACCTCCTTGGAACACTAGATTTATAAAAAGGTTTCTGTTTGACCAACACTTTTAAGTATATACTTAACTACTCAAAAAATTAAATCAATGAAAAGCAGCATGATGATCATGATTTTAGATAGGTTCCGCTAAAAATGCATGCGGTTTCTTATCAAAGAAAAGAAGCTCAATGATCATGATTTTAGACTAGTTTGACTAAATGTACATGTCATTTCTTATCAAAGAAAAGTAGCTTGTTAATCATGATTTTAGACTGGTTACACTGAATGTGCATGTGGTTTCTTATCAAAGAAAAGCAGCTCAATGATCATGATTTTAGACTGGTAAGGACTAAATGTGCATGTTTTTTCTTATCAAAGAAAAGTAGCTCAATGATCATGATTTTAGACTGGTTTGACTAAATGTGCATGTGGTTTCTTATCAAAGAAAAGCAGCTGGATGTTCATGATTTTAGACTGGTTTAACTTAATGTGCATGTGGTTTCTTATCAAGAAAAGCAGCTGGATGATCGTGATTTTAGACTGGTTTAACTTAATGTGCATGTGGTTTCTTATCAAAGAAAAGCAGCTGGATGATCGTGATTTTAGACTGGTTGAACTTAATGTGCATGTGGTTTCTCATCAGAGAAAAGCAGCTCAATTATCATGATTTAGACTAGTTCGAGTAAAAATGCATCTGTTTTTTTGGCATTGATTATATATAGTAAATAAAAAAGCAGTAAAAATTCAGTTAAGTTTTTAATACATATATATCATTAAGTATTTAAGTAAACTTAAAGAAAAAGTTGGTGAAACAGAGGCATGTCCTTATTCTTAGTTTTACCAAATTTCTTAAAGATAGCTATAATACACTTATCTACTGTTACACAGAGATTACAATAAATGTCTAGAAGTACAATCATCACTAGGCAAGCAAGTGTAACAAGATGAGAAATAGAGAAAAATATACAGGCAAACTGTGAAGACTCCGCACCTACAAGGTGATTACACTCTTGGCAACTCACTGCCAGAATTTAATCCATTAGCTTTGAACTTACAAAAGAAACCCAGGAACCATGAAGAATCTAAAGTTCCATAGAACTTGGCATGCCCAGTTAGTTCAGTCGATAGCACATCTGACTATTTATCCAGGGGTCATGAGTTTGATTCCCAGTTAGGCCACAGTCTCTGTGATGACTGACATACGACGTTGCATCTCATTATCATCTATCTCTCACTGATGATTCAACTGGGAAAGTTATCAGTTACTTGTGGAGAATGGTGCGCTTGATTACTGGTTAATATTCCAGAACCCCAGGAAAGAGTGGATATGTCACCTGATCATCTGTCAGCCCCTGATGGCAAAATAAATTATGCTAAATATTTAATCAATATTCGATCAATCAAAAAAAATGTCACATCTAAGGGGAAACAACCTATTAATGAAAGTTTTAGACAATAAACAAAGTAAACCCTTTGTGCAGCATTGATTTTTTTTTGTAAAAAAATAAAATATATATATAAAAGAATAATTTGCATTTGTAAAGAACCTTGATGAAGGAATTATTTCAAAGGAAGCATGGGGTATACAAAATTATTACCTGCCGTAACATAATAAGGTGCTGAAAAGCAGTTAGGTAAAAGCTAAAGTACACTTTATCAACGCCCCTCACTTGCATATAATAGTTTAGTGCGCATAAGTGAACCAAAGGCTTTTCATTCTACATGAACCAATACATTTAAATAATTAACTTATTAGATTTTGTAAGAAAATATTATGCAATTTTTACAACTCAAACTGTTCTTCACTATTGTGTCCAATTAATTTTACTTCAAATAATTTATGGTTATTATCACAGTGGTTCTAGAACAAAATTGTTGGCTTCAGTGAAATATCACTTTTAATTTCACCAAGTGAGCACTGGTCAAGTGGTATGGTCAAGAGGAACTCGGCCGCAATTTGACATGCCAATTATAGTGTTCACAAGTGACATTTAACAGATTTTTCTCAGAAACAAACAACATTTTCCATATTTAATTTACTTTATTATTTTATTACTAAAAACAGTGAAATAAACATTTGTTAATTTCACTGATTCAAACAGTGAAATTATCAAAAAATAATTCACTGAGAAATATCTATAATTCACCTAAAAAGGAGAAAATAAATGACGTTCTCTCATTGGTCAATGCCAAACTTGTCAATTACTGCTGTATTTGCCATTTAATATAGGCATATCAGAACGTGATTACACAATTAGATTTAATTTAAATGATCAGATAATATATTTATACATGTATATATCAACTAATTGATCCAATATAAATCTGAATGAATGCATACACGTGAAAGTGACACCAACCAGGAAGTATTGAAGGAATGTAGAAGCTATTACTATGTATTAAAGATAACAGCAAATTAACAGGTCTGAAAAATCACCAAAACAACAATCAATTTGATGATTGACAACTATCTTGATCAACAAGAGTTGTCAAGAGGACAACAAAGCTCGCCTATGGGATAAAACTCACCACACATGCAAAGATTGAGATTGGAGTCAAACACTAAAACTTAAACGCAAAATAACGCGAAAGTTTAACCTGGGTGTCTACAGACGCTTGTTGCCACTGATGCCGGGGTCATGGCAATAGCTCTCCTGGACATCCGTCCCGTCAAGCTAATCATAAGGATCACAAAAATTTTAGTTTGATAAAGTTTAATATGAGGTAAAAAATAAATGTTTTTGTGGAACGACACAAATATAATTATGCAATACATGTACATGGTAATTTTAAAGTTTCACAAATTTTATATTTATTGTTTGCAAATTCAAATATTTTTACCTGACATTTAACCTTAATGTTGATGGTTCTGTATATAAACAAATACATATGCTTTCCAGAAAAAAATGTTAGTATTAAATTTAATTAAAAAAAAAAACCCAAAGAAACACATTGATAAACGAATGTAATTTTGTGAACAGTCCAAAGCAATCAAATTAATGCTACAATTGAATGTGTGAATTATCTTATAAATTTCATTTGAATTTCAAAAACAACAAATTATTTGTTGATTTCAGAAGGTTTGCAGTGTCTATTCTAGGAATAAAAAACTAGGGGGGAAATTCCATCTTATGTTTGAAAAATCGGGGTGGGGGATAAAAAAAAAACAACAGGAAGGATTGTATATTTTAAGCATAATTTGAATTGATATACAGTAAATACACCACTAGCTTTAATCGTTATGAGCATTCAATAAACATTTGGTTGTAGTTATATATTGCTAGTGTACACTTTTTTTCCAAATACAAACAGCTTGGGGTAAAGATAAGAAGTCATGCGTCCAAGTTTCCCTACGTGTAAAACACAAAAAGACCAAAAATATTCCTATGTTTTAACTGGGGTTAGAAAGCTGTGCATGTCCGACTCAATACCTTATACATTAAAATGGCTAACACTTTGTAATGAAAAGTTTCATTTAAGACTCAGCAAAAAAATTGTTCGTTTTAAAACTTATTGAATAAAGAAAGAACACTAGGTTGCCACTAACCTGGTCATATCCCCCACCACCTCATTAAACCTTAGAGGCATTTCCAGTGAAGTGGTTTTAAATTATGCAAAATGAAAAAGGAGCCGAGCAAAGAATTCACATGTAAATGCCATACCACAAACTGAAATACCTAGCCGACTGTAATATGACACACTGTCTTGTCCCAGTGAGCACTGGTATGATGTTCTAAATCGAACCATAAATATGCAAATTATAACCCCAAAACAAAAGAATAACTATCTTTGATGAACAGACCAAACTCATTTGCACTTCATATCGTCTTGGGCTGGTTAGCATTTGTGTTTATTTATTTAAAAATCCAATCATAACTAAAGAAAATATGGTACAGAGCTGTGACCTTGACCTTTGAAGTACAAACCCAAGTCATTCACATGACAAATCATCTTGTCCTAATAAACATTTGTGCTGAGTTATTTAAAATTCCAATAACAACAAAAGAAGATAAGGTCCAGAGAGCAGGGGACCAATGGAGCTGTGACCTTGACCTTTGACGAAAAGATCCAAGTCAGTCACATGACACATCATTTTGTCATAGTGAACATTTGTGCCAAGTTAATTTAAATTCCAATCACAACTGAAGAAGATAAGGTTCAGAGAGCATTAGACAGAGGGAGCTGTGACCTTGACCTTTGACAAACAGACCCAAGTCATTCGCATGACACATCTTCTTGTCCTAGTGAACATTTGTGCCAAGTTACTTAAAATTCCAATCACAACTAAAGAACATACAGTCCAGACAAGAGAAAACACAGTGTATGCATTGGATTTCCAAATTTTTTACCTTGAGCTATGACCTAGACCTAGACCTTTGACGAACAGACCTAAATCATTCGCATGACACATCATCTTGTCCTAGTGAACATTTGTGCCAAGTTATTAAAATTCCAATCACAACCAAAGAAGATATGTTCCAGACAAGAGGAAACACAGTGTATACATTGGATTTCCAAACCATTAAACAATGACCTTGACCTTTGACAACAGACCCAAGTCATTCCATGACACTTCCTCTTGTTTAATGAATATTTGTGCCAAGTTATTTAAAGTTCCAATCACAACTGAAGGAGATACGGTGAGGACAGCAGTGGACACACGCAGGCATGCATGCATGCACGCACGCACGGGTGCAGCCTATTTCCATATCTCTACGAGCGGTGGCGGAGGATAATAAATACCCTAGTGATTATGGAAACAATTTTGGGTGATTTTTCAAATTGTTTGTCTAGTTCATCAGTCTTGTATTTTTTTTTATGTTCTTGTAATTTCAACTCGCATTTTCTGAAATTATCTCACATTTTGTGAGCACGCCAGTGCTTATTATGAATCATACAAACGGCAGAACTTACTTTCAGTTTCAAAACAAGAAAATCTACAATTTTTGAGATAAAGCTTTGCCAATTTATGCTTGAATTGGTGTGCACTGGTTTGCACTGATTATACATGATTTGCGAAAAACTAGCGCAAATTGTAGAAGAAACACTGATTTGTTGTTTTGTGGATTTCTCAGACAAGATTAAGCATCATAATCAGAGGAGAGAGAGAAAGAGAAAGAGAGAGAGAGAAGAGAGAGAGAGAGGCTAATGTTTTTAATATAAACATTCTGTATTGTTGATATTACGGAATACAGACCCGATCAGAGCGTTGTTGCTGAAAACATTTAGTGTTTATGTTTTATTTCTTATTAAACAAAACCATTGCATGTTTTGACTAATTTTCATTTGAATATTAGCCATTAGTTGGGGTTTTTTTTGCAATGAATTTTTTCATTTCCCCTTCTTACAAGATTTTTTATTCCACAAAGGGATGCAACTTAGTAAAAAATAACCACAACAGGGACATAGACCTCAAACTGATAGTTCCCAGAAAGGGGAGTTTTCCGGACAATATTTCAAATCATGAAAATACACAGAGACGTTATTTTTAACTTAGTCAAAAATGATAGAACAGGAATGCAAAAGGGATATTATGCAACTAGACCTCACACTGAGCCTTCCCTGCTCAGCCTTCCCTTCCGCTAAATTCGATCACAGATGACAATTGGACAGCACAAAAACAATATATGTCTTCCTGAGATGTGGGGCAGAGTGGGGAGACATAATTTCCTAGTTAAAAAATTGTCATAATATCATATCTTGCTTATTATAATATTACCATGTAAGACTGGTTCCTGACCAAATAAAGATTATTAATAAAGAATTATTAAGCTACTTGTCAAAGATAAGTTAAGATGTTAGAAGATTTAATTAAATCTTAAACACACATCACCTAAAACAAGCCCATGACCTCTGATTTAGATTTAGGGGCTCTACCTTGAGACCATGTGGGCCACCCATTTTTAAATAACTAAATACAACTTATAGAACTGTTAGAAGAACTGAAGCCTATAAAGCATTCATTTACTTCGTACAAAGAATTCTTATCTCTCCAAATGAGAATAATAATTTGTGACAAACATAACAGTACCAACTACTAATCAATGAATTTTATATAAAAACAATAACAGAATGACATATGCAAATATTTGCATCAGTTTATAATGACAAATGCAAATATTATCAGTTTGACTGAATTTCAATAGACCAGGGACTCAACGATGTTTAATTTAAGTTTCAATATATCTACGGTTTCTTTATTATATTATTATTATGCTAAATTTATACAGCACATTTTTCATGTATACATATTCAAGAGTGTTCAAAGGTGTTTCTTACCCGACAACAGAAATTTAAATTAGCGCGTCTCGGAGGGAATACTGGCACTGAGCAATTGTATGTGGGTATGGTTATTTTAAGCACAATAATGATTACATAGAAACTTTGAAAACAACTTTAAATAATAATTGAAGGGAAATGAAAATGTTCCTAAACCAGCTGAAAACCCCCCCCAAAAAACGAAAGAAAAATCAAGAAACATAAACGAGTAAAAAGTGAGCATTCCTTTCTGCATTCTTGACAAAAAGATTGACTGAAGTTTAAAGATGTTTCAGTAATTCTTCTGGTAACTTGTAACTTTAAACTAGAGTCATGGTTGTCCCACGATAAAGATGAACAACAAGAAATATTCTCCTGATCAAGAATTTTCATGCGTTTGGACTCAGAACGTGAGCCAGGCTATTTCAATAAACTATAATCTTTTGATTCCACTTACGAAAGATTCAAAATATGTGTTAGTCATTATAAACTAAGGAAACTCCATCTTGATTCTGAGACAAAATAATTTTTGGAAAATTTCAAAGACATTGACATACGAGGAAATTCAACAATTCAAAATTATTGGGAATATATGCATACCAACAAGTTCAGTTGATATCGAAACTCTAATCTGATGTATTACTCCATAAATTGTTCTTTAAAAGGTGAAGAAATTCTTAATCTTTAAATAACATGTGATCTAAAGGTGTACCTGATCCTGCAGGTTATCTGCACACATTCGAATGTTGTCTATCCAATCCTTCATGTCTGTTTCAGAATCACAAGCGACTTCGAGGTGCTGTGATATAGAATGACTGAACAATCTAAACAAGCAAGGCTTGTCACCTCGCCCTTGAAGTACCTCTGTAAGAAATAATGTTTGTTTGGTTGAATATTCATATCTATTTTATGTCTTCAAGGGCTGAAAATCGATCAGTTAAACAAACCGCTCTTTCCTGGGATTCTGGAAGGTTTACCAGTCCCACTTGAATTAGGTGTGAGAGACAAATGACACTCAGAAACAATATAAGAAACAAAGATCACAAATAACCATAATAACCTGGTCTTTGAGTGATCATGACAAACAAAAATATATTAAAGGAAAAAAATAGATAGATGTATCTAACATAGATGACATACAAGAAGTATCCATTTTAGGGCTAACAATTATTTTGTAAACATCAAGTCCAACTAGCCCCCTTATGCACTGGTATTTAACATGAAAAAGGCTCTCACAATATGTGTGAACAAGAGTTACCCTATTCCTGCCATCACTCATATGGCACCATGGAAACATACTGGGGTTGGTAATTCAATAAGAATAATGAAAATGACAAAAAAAAGCTAAAATGAAAAATCCCTGCACCCCTCTGCAGAGATTGGATATGGGGATCATGAGTCAGATTGTAATTTTTTTAACGGGTTTATTGTCATTTTCAACACCTTTCAGGTTAAATATGGCATATCCAGTTTTATTTGTACAGGAAGACCTCAGAATGAATCTGAGTAGAGCCACCGTCCTTCCACAAGTTACTGGCAAACTTTCTCAAATAAAGTTTTTGGGGCGAACGTGACTCAAACCTACGACCTAAGTGAGAGGTGAATGATTTTGAGACAGCACCTTAGACCACCCGCCCCTGGAGGACCCTTGAATAAAAACAAACCATTACGTTTAGCATTTTCAAAATATGCAGACTGGGATTGACTTATTTTAAGTTACAAATGTTACTCAAGTTATTTACATGTATGACTCAACAAACCTGTAATGCATCCCCTCACATCTAGGGCCCCCTTTTGCAGGGAACCAAGTGGGGCCGTCTCAGCAGAGTCATCCTGCGGCTCAATCTCAGCCACAAAATTGGCTGGGAACCAGTACTGCTTTTTGTCACGATAATCGCCACGCCACCTACAAGATTTAGTTTACATTTAATATACTTTTTGTTTGTTTTTTTCTTGCTGTACAACAATTCTGAGACAAGTTCTAATTTGTAATCAAGCTTAAATAAATCATGGCAGTATGCTTTTTTTGTTACTCTAAACATTTAGCCAGGCCAGTAATATATTAATATATTTAATCATATTAATACAAAATGTCTTACCATCCGGAGTCGTGCTTGTTAACATTTGTGATGACGGACCCCTTACAGAGAGAGAGCTCATCATCCCGGTTTGCCTCGTAGTCATGTAACGCCTTCACTTGTACCTACACGAAAAGTAGTTCCTCATAAACAAACAGTTTCAGCGATAATGTATGAAATTGGAATCCTTCTCTTTTGCAGTTACAGGAATGTTCCATTCAAAAGTTAAAATAACATACTTGAAGATTTCGCTTTTTTAAGTTTGACAAAACAACACTATTAACCTTTTTCAAACTACAAAATGAAGCTTTTGTTTTCAACAATAGTGATCTAGAATTCTTTTTTTTTAAAAAAAATGTCATGTAAACAGTTTTAAACAAATGTTAATTTTGTAGATTTTGTATAAAGTTGAAATATAAAGATTTTGCTTTAAAGCTCAATATCATGTTAATATTTCACATACGTATTACTTAAAAATTCATTATTACAATATAAGTTTACTAAGGGATACTAGAGGGCCTCAAAAGAGATTAATATCAAACTAATTGTGCTGCCCTCTTTCAAATAAAAGAATACTTTATTTTCTCATTTATACATTCACTCATCGATAGAATGTTAACTTTTTACAAATGAATTTTCCTTAGGCCATTATATATTAATCGCTAATTTTCATTGAAATTTTTCTTAAAAAGTAGGGAGGATTTTTTAAAATTTTTGATTATCTAATTTTTTGTTGCTTTTTAATTTTTTTAAACTTTTTTTTTATGAAAATAAACAAGAAATGTCACTGGTAAGTGTTGCATGCTCCCCAAATGGTCTGTGAAAAATAACAACATATGTTATAATAGGTAGCGATGTATCAATGAATATCAAGAGTAATGGACTGATGTTTCAGACTAGACATGCAATTTCATGTTGTTTTTTTACATTAAAACATGACCTTGATCTTTGTGTAACCTTGACCTTGACATCTGATGTAATGGTCTGGGTATTTCAACAGTTAAATGCAAGTGAAATATCATCATGATATGCTGATCATTTGTGTCCAGCTATTTTAAAATCACTAAATGTAAGACAAAGTTACAGATCAATTGTTGATCAATTGAGCCAAGTGTTTTTGAAATCCATCTATGTATCATACAGTATGATAAAGTTAAAGGACGGACTTGAAATCTCAAACAGATTCAAAGTGTTGTCATACATACTAAAGGTGTGACCTTGACCGTCGTCATGTCATCTTGATAAATTGAGCCAAGTTAAAGTCACAGATAAGATACACAATATCAAACAAATTGAAAGTGTGACCTTGATCTTTGAGGAAAGGTTCTGGGTCTTACATGCGACACTTAATTATGTCATGTTGATCAACTGAGCAAAGTGTTTTTAAAATTTATCCATAGGTGACAAAGTTACAGACCGACACCAAATCTCAATGAGACTGAAAGTGTCATCAAACAAACTTAAATTGTGACCTTGAACTTTGAAGTGGGAATCTGGGTGTAACGGGCGACAAATCCTCATGTTATGTTGCTCATTTGTAGCTAGTATTAACAAAAATCATCTATGCATGACAAAGTTACAGGCCAGACAGGCAATCTCACACAGACTGAAAGTGTTGTCAAACAAACTCAAAGTGTGACCTTGACCTTTGAGGTATGCATGTGGGTCTTACACATGACATTTTGAAATGTCATGCTGATGAATTGAGCCAAGTGTTTTTGAAATTTATCCATAAGTGACAAAGTTACAAACCGGACACGAAATCTCAATCAGACTGAAAGTGTCATCAAACAAAGTTAAATTGTGACCTTGACCTTTGAATTGGGATTCTGGGTGTAACGCACGACACATCATCATGTTATGTTGATCATGTTATGTTGATCATTTACTACATCGCAGGGGTCAGGGTGACATGAAAAGGGCAGATGATGATGATAATCTAGCAATTAATTTATTACGACCATAACAGTATCTTGCAGGTCAGTCGCTTCATAAAGAAGGACTTATGCAGAGAAGGAAAAGCAATTAACTGATCCAGATTTTATGAATGGTTATGGACTCAGACAAAATCTCATGAAATATCATTTTTAAATATCCTAACTATAATACGTAAGTAAACATTTTTTAAGTTGTATGACAATAACAAATAATATAAGCTCTCTATGTACTTTAGAACTGACATAAATTACAAGTGTATCAATTTAACAACTTTCATTATTCTCAGAAATACTAATTAAATTTCATTCTTCACACAATGAATGATAGAAAACATGCATCGCTCGACTAAATGTTGATAAAATAGCTGGCAAAAATTTATAATTTAGCAAATTACTCGTTCATATTTAACAAGCAACTGATTTTTCTTACATGAAATGTAAGCTGTATGACATGTTACACCGCAGATGTTTGACAATGTTTTAAACAAGCAAAACCATATTGCATTAAAACATTGCAGTTTAACCCTTTACTTCATATAGACGCCTTTGGACACCTCTAATAAAGACGCCTTTGGACACCTCTAATATATATACTCCTTTGGACACCTGATATAGGAGGCTTTTGAATTATTGGATGAATTATGTTTATATTAACTGACAGAGTGGAAACAGTGCAGGAAGTGTTCAGATTGCTTGTTGTGAGCAATCTGAACTCTTCCTGCGCTGTTTTCAAAGGCCTTCTGTGATTGGTGCGGGAAAACGTGTATCTATGGAGTAAAGGGTTAAAGTAAAATTTCATGTTATTTTGTTGTTTATTTAGTTGCAGTATAAAAATTTAGTAATCATAAATACTTTAACAATTTTGAACACAATCTGCTGGGAATTGTCTCCCTTTGTAGAGAATTTCATTGAGCAAAGAAAGAATTTTGATTTTTTTTCATTGAGAAGAATGGAAATTAAGATTATTGAAAATGAGATTTCCCAAGGTTTTGACTGCGAGCGATAATAAAATCTCAATGAGTTGCTTTTCCTTTTCTATATAAGCTCTTTGAGCAAAACCATAAAGGGATTATATTGGCAAGTAACACAAACACGCTGTTAATCCAGACTTTTCCTGTATGCAGTGTGCACAATATAATGCTTATGTATTGACGTATAACCTTTATTTGCTTGAAAGTTATCAAATTAACAGTAATTGAATATTGGCCAAAACTTTAATATGTCCCGCAATAAAGTATTGCGCAATGTTTACATTGAACTCCGTAAACTCCTCGAACAAAGCATAGAAAAAGAGATCGGAAACGAGTCTTCACGATGTTATCCGATGATAAATTGGAAATCCGAAAGCGATTCATTGAAAATGGCAAATGTAAACAAAAATGTGGCTTCTGAAATCCGATGTTTGTTATAAAGAGGTTATGCAATTAGACACTTTAGACGCGTATATCTCTAAGTTATAACTAACTGTATCTTCATGCTGGGCGTGTGTATTTAGGACAGGGAATTGAAGATATTATGCCAATATAATCCCTTTAACTGATTTAATCCATGTCAATATAAAGCTTTTATGGGCTTAATTTTGATCCATGTCAATTGTAACATAGCCTAATCTGATGTCAATATAAAGTTTCCTATTAAAATCTGGGCTGAGTTCAGTTCACTTAAACATATAATTTGTATGCAAACATTTGATACAGAAGCAAAATGTATGACATGTTTGCTTTAAACGTTTGCTAACAGAGCAAATACCTCTAACAGCTGTTTGTTTGTATTTAATCATATAATTTATAATGAAATGCGCTGATGTAGTCTGATTTCTGTGTACTTTTCTTCGTTTGGTCACCGTTTGAGTTTATAAACAGAGTAAACACGTTTGACATCGCTGAATGCAGCCCAAAACTGATTTGATCCATGTCAATACGATGCTTCCATATCAAAACCTGGGCTGTGTCAAACATTTGCTAAATATTAGCTAACATATTTTCCTAAACACTGGCTGAACCTCATTAGCACGCAATAAGCGATAATTTAAGGGTGCTGAACGCAGCTCAAGGTCAATTTGTTATGTGTCAATTCAATCATTTTAAGTCCTGGAACCGATCTTAATCAATACATTCAATCCCCCACATTGTACACAATACAAATTTATTGCTTTTGTTGCTATAACACACTTAATTGTTTAATATCACAGATTCTGTAAAGAAACACCTGACCGTAAAGCAGATAAACACATTTTCAACCTTCATAATTAATAGAACAGAGAAACTTATTGTCCATATATACTTAGTAATTATCATAGTATATCAATATACTTCATTCCTAAGCTTAAGCACTATAGGCAAAAAGAATATAGAGAGTATCGCCTTTATCGATCAGTCGAACTAATAAGCCCATGTAATATCAAACAATTTTACATACACACTTGGGTCCTGTGTTAACAGGATGCCGGGATCCACATAATGAAACCGTGTTATACACTAGACCACGTTACAAATATCCCAAGGTCCACTGCACTACACTATTTGGCAATACTTTATCTGTATAAAGTACCATAGACAAACACATGACAATGTATGATAAAATATGACAGACCATTGTTTGTCAGCATAATCCAATTAAAAGCGATGTTGTTTATAACAATAAGAAGTTGCTATCATGTCAGTCTTGAATTATCAAGGTGTAATTGATGCACAAATACATGGTCACAGTTTGGAAAAACGTAACGAGTTCGCAAAAAATTAGCGATTTAGTTAAGATTTTCAATAAATTCATCAATTATTATACCGCGAGTTTTAAATAAATCTGGTTGAAAATATCAATTTTAAATTTGGGAGCCATAGATAAAACGCGCTGTAACGAGTTTCACATTATATCGGACAACATTTTAATGGGACCTGAGTGTACTGTATACGCTCAAATAAAATTATTTAATACAAACAAATTACACATTCATTTCATGTCAGTTTTAAACACTTTAAAGTTGATAAAATGTCTCATTATAATGTAACACTGCCAGTGTGACTTATGGCACTTTACACAAATTTCATATAAAATTTAGGCTGATCTCTCTGACCTGAATAAATACCAACCCCACCCCTGTTTGCAAAATGCATCACCTCTAGGGTTTTATTTGGGGATATACAGTAAAATAAATTTATACAATAAGATTCAAAAACTGTCCTATTTTAAATCTGGTTCAGTTTTTGGAACCAACTTTGCGAGTTTTAAAGATGAATCACCGACAACTTGCTATTCAGTAAATGATGGAAAGTTTATTGAATTTCCAATGGGGAAGTTCCCATTCAACGATAATGGTTAACTCCATTCTTGTAGTTTATTTTATTAATGAGAAATTGTTTATGCACTGGTCAGCATTTTCCGTTTCATTTGTCAATGTTTTTGCATAGCCAGACACTGGCCAATGAGTGAATTTATCACGGGACGCGATTTAGTATTTGGTCAACAAAATTAAACAGTTTAATACTATAGAGACAAAATACAATATAAGTTATTGAACAGAATATCCATAATATACGATTCGATATAAATGTGTAGTTTTATAGCTAAGATCGAAAAAAAATCGGCGATATAGGCGAGGCCTCTTTAATACCGGTGAAAATTTTATAACACTCAAGTAGTTCGGAACAGGTGGCTTGAATTTCATTCCAAGTCAATTTGCCAAGAAATATGAGTTATAAAATTACAGATGTATATTATAATATAAACAAAATTAAAAAATGTGTTAAACTGTATTGTAACATTGATTAACTAATTACATAAAGTTGCATAATTGATTAACATATTATATAATGGTGCATATTAACTGTTAATAAAACAGTCAAAACCTTGTTAATAGCAAACACACAGTAGCAGTCACAAACACATGCAAAAAGTAGGAATAGCCTGAAATGCATAGGATGACATGAGAGAAACCTGAAATGCATGTGATAACATTAGTGAAAAACCTGAAATGCATGCAACGAAATGAGAGAAACCTGAAATGCATGCTACAAAATGAGACTTGAAACGCATGTGGCGAATTGAGAGCAAACCTGAAATGCATGCAACGAAATGAGAGAAATCTCAAATACATACTACCATGGCTACATTTGGCTCTTTTATTGGCTAGATATAACAGAAAAGAGTGCTAGATATAACAAAAAAGAGCTTTAAACTGACTGTTAAACAGTGCTTAAGTCATTTTATGGAAATTAACGTTTCAATGTACAGTCAAACCTGTTTAAAGCAGATAATCAAGGGAAGGAGCAAAAGTGACATTTTAAGACATGTTGTTGCTTGTACAGGTTATTTTGTTCTGAATCACAGAAATGGGGAAATACCAAACCTGGTTGCTTAAGACAGATGGCTGCTTAATTAAGGTGACTGCTTACAAAACAAAACAAAAATAGATTGTGTATAAAATTGCTCAATGCTTGATATTGCTCATTTATAATTTCGTCTCTAAACATGTACGATTCGGGACGGCCCCGGGGGTGAAGAAACTGGGAACGTATTAAGTCTGGATAAATGATGTGCAACTAAATTTATACATGGTGTTACAAAATCATTAAAAAGCTTGCATAATTGTACACGTGTACTGTTAATATGTAATATATCAGTTATTGCATGTGCCTCTCTTTACCTTGGATGTGAACAAATTGGGTTGGAAATAAATATTTCTGGAATAAATTTCGTCGTTATTGTCTCCTGAAGGGGTCTGCAAAAAGGATGGTAAAAGTTTGTGTAAACATGTACATGAATTATACGGTTACTATGGAAACAGCAGTGATGTCAGTCAGCATAGTGGGATGCTGTGAAAGAGAAGAAGATCCAGGTGAACAACTGCTTTGCTGCAAGATTGAAATATTTCATCCTTACATAAAAGAATGCCTTTATGATTGTATAGTGTCTAAGAAGCTACCGCAGTACTATAAAAAAAATTCTGTGAATATTTTTGTAATTTGAGCCTAGTGACCTTGACCTTCCAGTGAACTATTACCAAACCAACCAACCTGTCCTCATATTAAATTGCTTGACAACAGGTGAATACTCTCAGTTACACATAACATTTTTTTTTTTTTTGAATGGGGCCATTTTCAACACATTTCAGGTTATATATGGCATATCCTGTTTTACTGGTGGTGGAAGACCTCAGACTGAGTCAAACTGAGCAGAACCATGGCCCTTCCGCAAGTAACTGGAAACTTTCGTCATAAAGTTTTTGAAGTGAGCGGGATTCAAACCTAAGACCTTAGCAGTGAGAGGTTAGTGATCTTGAAACGGCGCCTTAGACCACTCGACCATGGAAGACCCCTACTCATAACATAAAACTTACACCATCATTGCGATGAGTACAAAAAACCAAACTCTTCATTTCTAATCTTATTACTACTGATAACGTTAAATTGATAAACCATCTTCAATTTGCCATTGTGAAGTTATACATGATGCGCGCATGTGATCTAAAGTGATAAAACGTTAAGATTGATTAACCATCTTCAATTTTATTTTCACACAGTAACCCGAGAAGCAACACAAAATTTTCACCATTTGCTCCAATCGTTCGTTATTTAATCTTACCAATGTTTTTAAATTTGCCATACTAAATCAATTGCAGCAAAGCAGTTGCTATCAGCAGTTGTTAGGTTTGGTGATAAGAGGTAACACGTCTGGGCATTAGGAGTTACCCTTTCTATAGTTACCTTGGACATATATGCGTTTGGCATATGATATATCCCAGCATCATATATAGGATCCTCTGCAGTGGTTTGATCCTACAAAAACATGCAGTGTAAAACAGTAACAACAACAACAAAAAAAAGAAGAACTGTTACCACGTAGCTGTTCATAAATATGAAATGAAGAAACAAAATACAATGATGCGAATGTGTTTGCTCTTGGATATAATATTGTAACACTACTACAAAAATAAATAAAAAAATGTTTTAAAATCAATACCAGGCAATACATGTACTAGCAGGTCTAATTCCACTATGGCATGTCTTGGAGTTTAACCTCATTTAACAATATAGTTCATAGCAGAACCAGTGAATCTGCACACAGTGGTGAACCCACGTGACCTAATGCTATGGAGTGGTGTAAAATATCAGAGGAGTAAAATTTTTGTAGATAAGTATAACTTTATAATATATGATGAAAATTCACAAAACAAAGATGAGCACCGTCTCTGTGTAGAGATGAAGAACCGGTGCTGCCCAGCAGCCATGTAAAACTCATAATTTTTGCAAAATGCGCAACAGCACACTTTTGTAAATTACACCACTCCATACCCTAGTTGCCTTATACGCCTTTGCACTTTTTCGAAAAATACAAGTTTTACATGGCCACTTGATAACAATATGCAAGATGCCTGTAATGTGACGCTAAGCCATCTGCAGAATTAATTTGGGGTGGGGACATGAACATGGACATGAGAGAATCAGCCACCCTGGAGAAAGAATCAGGTAGCTTATTTTTTTCCCAGGGGTAGAACTCATCAGCTGATTCTTTCCCCAGGTAGCCAATTCTTTCCCCTGGGAAACTTTTAAACAAGGAAAGAAATGACTCCCTTCATAGGGTATATGCAATTTCTTTAAAATTTCATCTTTGAGGCATTTCGCTCCAAAACATGCAAGTGACCACACATATGAACAAAGAACCACATTTCTACTCTGTGTATATTTCTCTACTAAATAAGTATACATTTATGAAGCAAACTTTCTCTTCCATGTTTCTTACACATTGTTACAAACACCACTCTTAACTTGTAGGTGATAATAATGCAAACTACTAATGTGATTTTTTTTAAAGGGACACATGGTAATTTTTGATTTTTTTTTACTTGAAACCATTACTGACATTTAGATACTACATGATGCAAAAATAAGTAATAGAATGTCCCAATATAAGAGCAGACTAATTTATTTTTGTTTTTAAAGGGGCATAACTTTTGTAAATGGTTGAAAAGCATCCCAAATCATATAATGTATTCATGGTCAAGTGATTAAACACATTTTGTTTGGTTATTTATTTTCAAGTTTTCATTTGTACTACGGAAAATATTCTAAGGAAATAATCTACCAATTCGTATTTTAAAAGAATTTTTACTCATACTTTAAAAACTCACCATTCTTATTAAAAATACTACTGTAATTGTTTCTTAAATATGAAATTTTAAGTATTAATGAATGTACTTTTATATTTATGTTAAAATCAATATATATGGAATGATTAATGAAATGTCTGAATATTACTAAAATTCAATTTAAACACTGCCTAGTGTCCCTTTAATGCCAGGTCACTGGCTGAAATCACACATCTTATTATTTGAATTATATTTATTTATTTCCATCTGAATAGCAAAGTTAATTCAGAGTTTTTGTGAACTCTCTAGCCCATTTCCTTGGTTAAAACCATCGGGTCGAAAATGGGACCTACCTCTGGCATGAGCAGCAACTACACTGCTACTCAGCACTGATTATTTTATAAGTTTATGAAGCTTCTAATGCGTTTAATCGCTAGGTTATTTCATCCCAGATAATTAACAGTAGTATCTAGACACTTGCAGTTACACATGAGTGGGTTTGACCATATCAGTCGGAGTGTACTGATGCATGAAACATATCTGCAGGAGTGTACTGATTCATGAAACATATCTGCCCGAGTGTACCCATTCATGAAACATATCTGCCAGTGTACCAATGCATGAAACGTATCTGCCCAGGTGTACTGAAGCATGAAACATATCTGCCGGAGTGTACTGATTCATGAAACATATCTGCCCGAGTGTACCCTTGCATGAAACATATCTGCCAGTGTACCAATGCATGAAACATATCTGCCCAGGTGTAATGATGCATGAAACATATCTGCCAGAGTGTACTATTCATGAAACATATCTGCCCGAGTGTACCCTTGCATGAAACATATATGCCAGTGTACCAATGCATGAAACATATCTGCCCAGGTGTACTGATGCATGAAACATATCTGCCGGAGTGTACTGATTCATGAAACATATCTGCCGGAGTGTATTGATTCATGAAAATATCTGCCAGTGTACCCTTGCATGAAATATATATGCCAGCGTACCAATGCATAAAACATATCTGCCCAGGTGTACTGATGCATGAAACATATCTGCCAGAGTGTACTGATTCACGAAACATATCTGCCGGAGTGTACTGATTCATGAAACATACCTGCCAGTGTATCCTTGCATGAAACATATCTGCCAGTGTACCAATGCATGAAACATATCTGCCCAGGTGTACTGATGCATGAAACAGAGTGTACTGATTCATGAAACATATCTGCAGGGGTCTACTGATTCATAAAACATATCAGCCCGAGTGTACCAATGCATGAAACATATCTGCCCAGGTGTACTGAAGCATGAAACATATCTGCCCAGGTGTACTAAAGCATGAAACATATCTGCCCAGGTGTACCGAAGCATGAAACATATCTGCCTGAGTGTACCGATGGATGAAACATATCTGCCCGAGTGTACCAATGAATTAAACATGAAAGAAAAAATTTGCTTCCAAACAATGCAGCAGCACATGTAACTGAATTCATAAATGCAACAAATGACGTACATATACATGTATATTAAAACACACCCAACGGAAGCATCCAGTTCTCAATCTTTTTGTCCGATCTTTTTTGTCCAGTCGTTCTGACGTTTTATTTAAAACTCATCATAACGGATCCAAATTATCATTTAGTGACTTTGTTCAAGTTAATATTCAGATTTGAAATACAGTATAAAGTGAAAACATAAATTTGCTTTAATATGTTTTAAAAAACGTAACAAATTTCAATAAATACCGGTTTTAAATGTTGATTATAGTAGATAATTTAATTATAATTAAAGTAAATAATCTGGACAGTTTCCAAAGGAAGTTCTTATTTATTGTAACATAATCTGGGCTTTTTTTTTATCTGCAATGCGTTTTAAGAAACCGACAAAAGATTTGTGAAACTGTAGACTTCAAGCTGACCATGGTGACCTTGACCTATATACATATTTTACCTTGGACGTAAAATCGTTAGGGTTTATGTACTGGTCTGGTTGACCATACATTCCATACAGGCCTTGTTCAGAGGGGTCCTAAAATGTGTAACTTACTACATGTAATTCAGCCTACTATCAACCTTAAAGGAAGTATATCAGAATTTTCAAAATATTTTTAAAATTTTAATAATTGGCAAAAAACATTTTCCTGAATATTATCTTACCTACATACACTTAATGAGCCCTAATTGCCATAAAGATATCTATTTAAAAAGGCAAAAATGATATACTGAAAAAGGGATTTCTTAAAGTCCCCTACATGTCCAGGTAAGACTAAAATAGATTTCCCACTCTTAATTGCAACTTATGTTTTCACATATCTAATGAGTTAAGTGGTTTAATTTTAATTACAACTTAATCAGTCATATTGGTTAGATTATTGCTGAATCAAGTTCATTTTTGAAAGCGTCTGAATGATGAGATGAAGGTTGTCAAGCAGTATGATCATGACATTTATTCTTAGAATATAATTCTTTTCGATATTTATATCAATATTTCCTGACATACTGCCTTTAAGGGTACTAGCTACCAAAAGTATAATTAACAGATTTCTTTTTATGTAAGAAATATATTTTGCACATCAATATGTTTTGTTGTACTCTGTTGTTGTCACCTATATTTCTGTTGTGTTGTCATCTCATGTTGTTGTATGGTCACCTCATAATGTTGTTTGTGTTATCTCATATTGTTGTATTGTGTTGTTATCTCATATTGTTGTATTGTGTTGTTATCTCATATTGTTGTTATGTGTTGCTATCTCATGTTGTTGTGTTGTGTTGTTATCTCATGTTGTTGTATTGTGTTGTAATCTCAAGTTGCACTTGATGGTAGTGTTACAATACTGCCACACTGAAGTATCAACCATTCAGTGACATCCTGATGGTATGCACTTGATGGCAGTGTTACAATACTGCCACACTGAAGTACCAACCATTCAGTGACATCCTGATGGTATGCACTTGATGGCAGTGTTACAATACTGCCACACTGAAGTACCAACCATTCAGTGACATCCTGATGGTATGCACTTGATGGCAGTGTTACAATACTGCCGCACTGAAGTACCACACTGTCTTTTCAAACCAGAAGTCATTCAGCCTTCACTTGCCAACCAAATATCTATAAAACACTGAACCACTTCAAAAGTGCAACAATTTTAGAATGTCCAGAATGTAATAAAGTGGAATTACTGTGCATGAATTATGTCCAGGATGTAATAGTGTTATTAATGATGTAATAAAGTAATATCACATAGCTGGAATTAAGTCCAGAATGTAATTAGGTGGAATTACTGTGCATGGATTATGTCCAGGATGTAATAAAGTGTTATTACTGTGCATGGATTATTTCCAGGATGTAATGAAGAGGAATTACTGTACATGAACTATGTCCAGAATGTAATAATGTTATTACTGTGCATGGATTATGTCCAGGATGTAATAAAGTAATATTACATAGCTGGAATTAAGTCCAGGATATAGTAAAGTGTTATTACTGTGCATGAATTATATCCAGGATGTAATAAAGTAATACCACATAGCTGAAATTATGTCCAGGGTGTAATAAAGTGTTATTACATAGCTGAAATTATTTTTAAAAAAGTAATAAAGTGCTATAACATATCTGAGAAGAACTAATAATGATTATTACATTGTTTGAATAATATCCAAGATGTTATATATTGTTTACAGCATAAGAAGATATTATATTGCTGGACTTATTTCCAAGAGGTAATAAGGTGTTATAACACTGCTTGAAATAAGTCCAGGATGTGATAAGGTGCTATTACATTACTGGAATAATGTCCAGGATGTAATAAATTGTTATTACATAGCAACACTGCTGGAATTATGTCCAGGATGTGATAAGGTGTTATAACACTGCTGGAATTAAGTCCAGGGTGTGATAAGGTGCTATTACATTACTGGAATAATCTCCAGGATGTAATAAATTGTTATTACATAGCAACACTGCTGGAATTATGTCCAGGATGTGATAAGGTGTTATAACACTGCTGGAATTAAGTCCAGGGTGTGATAAGGTGCTATTACATTACTGGAATAATGTCCAGGATGTAATACATTGTTATTACATAGCAACACTGCTGGAATTATGTCCAGGATGTAATACATTGTTATTACATAGCAACACTGCTGGAATTATGTCCAGGATGTGATAAGGTGTTATAACACTGCTGGAATTAAGTCCAGGATGTGATAAGGTGCTATTACATTACTGGAATTATGTCCAAGATGTAATACATTGTTATTACATAGCAACACTGCTGGAATTAAGTAATAAACAAATCAATCAAATATAAAAATGATAGCTACATGAAAATATAAAATTAAAAATATTGGGTTGTGCGAATCTTAACATCAATTTTGATTAGCTAGATCATATAAAAGGAAAATAAAAAAAGAAAAAGCATACATTGAAGAGATATAGCATAAATAACGTACCACGCCCTCTCTCTCGACTGTACTATCGCTGACTGGCTTACGAAGTTTCATCTTCTTGTAGAGCGGATACTTCTCATAGTAGTGTACAAGTTCCGTAAGGCTCTCAAATTCTGCCGTGCCAATTGTAAACAAACGACCCTCCTGTCTTATGCGACAGTGCTTGATTTTCCCTTCAGCTCTGTTTTATATAAAATATATTAAAAAAATATTGCTAGGTTGAAGGAAAAGCCAATAATTTATATTATTTTTATGTACCAAATGGCAAAAATGAAAAGAAACATCAACTCTTTACATCAAAAATTTCCAAAAACATAATTTTATTGAGAATCTCAGGAAAGGTATGAAATTAAATATATGTAGAAACACAGTATTATAATTGTATTGATTAATTTTCAAATAGTTCTGAATTCCTTTGCAGGGACTTTCTTTGCTTGATCGAGTGTTTTGCTTTTTTCATATGGGGGTTAATGCCATTTTGAACATATAACAGAATATGAATAGCATCCAAATATATTAGTGAAGGTAAACCTCAGAATAAACCCAGGTAGTGCCACTATTCTTTTACAAGTAACAGGCGAATTCTCTCTATAAATTCTATACATCATGCAACTCATATATAGTTCCTAGTTTTTTTTATAGCTTTTAAAAATTACTTGAATGTCCATTCCTAGTTGATTGCCCATTTCAAATTTTTATATCAACTTGAATGCCCATTCAAAGTTGTTTATACCAACTTTGATGCATGGATGCCCATTCCAAGCTGTTTATACCAACTTGGATGCATGGATTTCCATTCCAAGCTGTTTATACCAACTTGGATGCATGGATGACCATTCCAAGCTGTTCATATCAACTTGGATGCATGGAATTCCATTCAAAGCTGTTTATACAAACTTGGATGCATGAATGCCCATTCCAAGCTGTTCATACAAACTTAGACACATGGATGCCCATTCCAAGTTGATTATACCAAATTGGATGCATGGATTCTCATTACAAGCTGTTTATACAAACTTGGATGTATGAATGCCCATTCCAAGTTGATTATACCGACTTTGATGTATGTATGCCCATTCCAAGTTGATTATACCAACTTGAATGCCCATTCCAAGTTGATTATATCAACTTGAATGCATGTATGCCCATTCCAAGTTGATTATACCAACTTGAATGCCTATTTCAAATTGTCAATAGCTTCTTATAATTGTACTTATATAACAGTATGCCATGCATGGTGGACAGATCACAGTTTTAAAACATACAAAACGAACAGTCAAGAGCAAAGCATGTGAGATCTTAACTACTGAAATTTATAACCCTAAACCCAAATCACCTGAATGAAATGGCATAGGACAACTGGTCCGTCTCGCTCCGTCTTACGAGGAAGGCCCCATCATACGGTATTCTCTTCAACATATCCTCCGCCTGGCCACGATCTTTATTTTCATGGTACCACCTGAAATAGTACAGTTTCATTTTTATCCAATCTGTGATATTATAAGGTCATTTTACAGTGTGCGCTTGGTGTAAGAAACATGCAACCGAGATGAGCAAAAATTGTCCAACTATTTAACAAGTGGGCTCATTTTGAGCCAGACAAAAAAACAATTGATTGATTGATTGAATATTTAGCATCATTTTTATGCCATCGAGGGCTAACAAACAATCAGTTAATGTAACCACTGTTTCCTGGGATTAACCAGTACTCCAGCACACCCCATCTCCACAAGTAAATGATAACTTTCCCACTTGAATCAGTGGTGAGAGACAAATGATAATGAGACACAATGTCGTATATCAATCATACGAAAAAAACAAAGTCCTCAAATACTCATAAATACATGCATCTGTTAAAATCCTGTAAAAGTCACTTTTATAACACCAGTGATGTCTTATTACAGTGTATATGCTATGCCAGCTTTTGCTCTACTCATCTGCAGCAGGACATCACACCCACTATGAACCATTTTGAAAATATTTCAAACCAAATTACATATGACTTTTTTTACGCACAATAATTATGTTATCATGGCAAAAAGAGACGCAACTGTGTAGTAAGACTTTAATGCCATTAAATTGCTCTGGTGTATGTTTTGTGTGTAATCTATACATGATTCCAATCAGAGTCAATATAAAAAGAATGTTCAGCTTATCTGTATATGAACAAGAGGTCCAAGAGGGCCTGAGGACACTCTACTGACTCATAGTGGCCATAGCACTTTTTGAAATTCTCCTATGCAATAGAAACATAGGGGCGGGGTCATTTTTATTCCTAGGGACACCATTTGAACAAATCTAACAAAACTATAGTTGGTCATCATTACTACATAAACATTTTTAAAATCTGTTGGGTTGTTCATGAGAAGATTTTTTAAGTTTTGGACTATTTTTAGTAACGGTGGTCATCTTGAATTTACAATATAAAAAAAAAATCTTCTGTAAAGTCTCCTATGCAATACAAACATCCATGTTAAGTTTCAGTTTAATAGGCATAGTGGTTCAGAATAAATGAAAAAAAAAAGAGAAAAATTTCTGTTTTCCCATAGTATCCCTATGTAGGGCCCCTATAAATTTTAGCCCCTAAATTCTTATTTGCAATCAAACCCCTACACATAGGGATAATTTACATCAAATATGTACAAATCTGACATACCGGTTCTAAAGAAATTAATTTTAGTAATTCCCAATTTGTACCCTTTTGGGGCCCCTCCTGACCCCTTAAGACATAGGAACCCAGTCATTTTTACAAATCTGAATTCCTTCACCTAACAATGGTTTTGCTAAGATAAAGGAAAAATCATTTCCATTTAAAAAAAATATATATTATATTGACATGTGTCCCCTAATTGAACCCTTGGTGAAGGGGTATTTTTAACCCTAGGGACACCATTTTAACAAATCTAACAAAACTATAGTTGGTCATCATGACTTCATAAACATTTTAAAAATCTGTCAGGCCGTTCATGACAAGAAGATTTTTTAAGTTTTGGATTATTTTTAGTAACGGCAACCATCTTGAATTTCAAATAATAATAAAAAAATCTTCTATATAGTCTCCTATGCAATAGAAATATCCATGTGAAGATTCAGTTTAATTGGCCTTGTGGTTTCAGAATAGATGAAAGAAAAAGAGAATTTTCTGTTTTCCCATAGTATCCCTATGTAACATTATAAGTCCCTTACAGGGCCCCTTTAAATTTTAGCCCCTAAATTCTTATCTGCAATCAAACCCCTACACATAGGGATAATTTATGCCAAATATGAACAAATCTGACATACTCGTTCTTCAGAAAACGATTTTAGTAATTCCCAATTTGTACCCTTTTGGGGCCCCTCCTGACCCCTTAAGACAGTGGAACTCAGTCAGTTTTACAAATCTGAACATTCTTCACCAAACAATGCTTCTGTGAAGATATAGGCAATATCATTTCCATTTAAAAAAAAAATAAAAAAAATATTATAATGACGTGTCCCTTAATTGAACCCTCGGGGCGGGGTCATATTTAATCCTAGGGACACCATTTGAACAAATCTCACAAAACTATAGTTGGTCGTCATTACTACATAAACAATTTGAAAAGCTGTTAAGCCGTTCATGAGAAGAAAATTTTTTTAAATTTTGGACTATTTTTAGTAATGGCAGCCATCTTGAATTTCAGTTGGAAAAAAAAAAAAAAATCTTCTATGCAATAGAAACATCTATGTGAAGTTTCAGTTTAATTGGCTGAGTGGTTTCAAAGAAAGTGCTGCTAACAGATAACAGATGATTTACAATGCGCCATCGCATAAGCACTTCTGGCCTTTGGCCAGTAGAGCTAAAAAATGTTCATTTAGTTATTTGTTTAAAGACCGTACTTAAAGTGGGCGCTGGTGTAGTTCAGTAGACAGAATGTTGGACGCGCACACAAGAGGTCCCAGGCCTATCAAATGGTCTCAAAAAAACACTTATCCTGGTTCTCCTAAAGAAACAGATTCAAGAGTGATTAATATGAAACTCTAAGCTTACTTCGCAATTAATTAAAATAAATAAGTATTAACTAATCTGTACATTACTTACTCTTTGCCTTCGTGGCTCTGTGGCTGTGGCACCGGTTCTTTAAGGGTCATGGAAAAGTTATTTCCTTTAAGTGGTTGTGTTTTGTAGAACATGATTAGGCTGTACAAACTGTCAAACATCACATTGTCTATCAGGTAGTACTTCACCTAAATCAAATATAACATCATTTGTTAGGTAGTACTTCACCTAAATCAAATATAACATCATTTATCAGGCAGTACTTCACCTAAATCAAATATAACATCATTTATCAGGCAGTACTTCACCTAAATCAAATATAACATCATTTTTCATGCAATATTCACCTAAATCAAATATAACATAATTTGTTAGGTAGTACTTCACCTAAATCAAATATAACATAATTTGTTAGGTAGTACTTCACCTTAACCAAATATAAGATCATTTATCAAGCAGTATATACATACACCAAATATAACATCTTTATCAGGCAGTACTCAACAAAATCAGGCAATACTTTTAACTAAATATATTATCAGGCAATATTTAACATAAATCCAATTAACATATCACCTAAATTGAATATACCATAACATTTACTTGTAAATAGTTCAACTCAATCCAATATAAGATTTTCTAATCAAAATATCACCTAAATCATATAAAATGGGTGTATGTTAAATAAACTTATTTATTTAATGTCTCGATATAACTGTAGTAGGTAATCAAAATACTCAAGGTCCTGAGAGGCGCCATTTGTTTGTTTGTTTGAATATTTAGAGTCATAGCTAAAGACTATCAGTTGACCAAACTTCTCTTTCCACGGATCTTGGAAGGTTAACCAGAACTGGAGTACACCCATCTCAACAAGTGACGGAAAACGGTCCCTCTTAAATCAGTGGTGAGAGACTTGACAATGAGACGTACTATCATATATCGATCGTCACAAAGAATGTGGCCGGATGGGACCAAGGATTGATAGTAATACACTCGCCACAGGGGGAAATACTGGTATTGACCATTATGAAGCAATTCTCATTAGAAAATAGTAGCTAATTCAAATAAAAAACATAATACATTTCAGTGTTTCTCTTAGAAATTTGCTGATTTGTGATATGCTAATTAGTATGGACACTCCTACATTTAAGCCTTCATAGTAAATAGAAATCGTGTGCAGACATCAAATATCAAAAGTAAAGACGCAAACATGTTTTCACATCATTACTTTATTTTTCGTACATTGAAAAGTTACTTTCATCTGACAGATACATAAAAAAATCAAGAACTACTTTCTTTTCAGCAGTTTGAGGGTGCATTATTATGAAACGAGATTATTTTATCAACTACGATACTAAAAGAGACGCCAGACAATTTGGCGCCTCAAAAACGGAGTTCTTACCTGCCCTAGTTCTTGCTTTGACTTTATGCGACAATGGTTTATGGCACTCTGCCATCTGCTAAAGATATATTCATATTTAGTCTTTTAAAATATTATACAATTAGTAAAAGCTAAACTTCTGTTAAAATATATATGTGTGGCAATTAGCTTTTCATTGTTAGAGGATCATACCTTGGTATCATGCCTTGTGGTTAGTTCAATATAGACCTCATTACAAGCGACTGCAAGTTCATCTTCAGGCAAAGTACACATTACTGAGGCTAAAAATAGTGGATTTTACTGGCAGGTTGGGGATCTTCCAGCAACACTTTTGAAAGGTCCTCAAGAATTTTAGAAGGGTTGTAACTTTACTGACGATATTTACATTAATTTTTTCAGTTTTAACATATTCTATAAGCCTATTACATGACATCAATAAAGCTAGTACTACATTAGGCATTGATATAGTCCTGGACCTGAGATTTATTTTGCCCCCTGCTTCAGATGGTTTTCGCTCATTCCCTTGACCGAATGCTTACGACTGGTTTGACAGTAAATGGCAAACAACATGAACGAGGAAACGTACCTAAATGATAATGAGAAATCTCCAACAAACGTATCACTTTCCCTGACAAGGAATGTGCCGTCACCCAGACTTGAATATTCTCTTAACTTCGATTCGGCATCTCTTCTACCACCAGCAAGGCGACCATGGAACCACTTTTCCCCAAAATGTAGCTCATCCTGGAGCTGGCCCTGATGTAAACAAACATGGCAGATGTGCAACAAGCATATTCTGAAAATCAACACAGCTTAGCCAATAATACCATGCACTAAATATCATTTGTATTTCTTCAATGCAGTTGCCATTGCCATTTCTAGCAATTCTTCCAAATGACAATCATTTTAATCCACGCCTGACACAAATTTGTGAACATTATTTAATGAATACAACCATTAACTGAAAGTCTCCGATTTCAGTTTTTTAAATAAAACTTGACTCAGTTCTATCAATATTCTTGTATAACTTAAACTCAAATTCTAAGTTCTCTTAAAATTGTATTTGGGTATATGACTATTACCTATATAACACATGTTCAGAAGCAATAAGGTAAACGAATATAAGAGTATAAGAATCTTTTATGTCTCTTAGGTTGAGATAAAAATCTTTCATGTGTCTTAGGTTGTGATAAGAATCATACATGTGTCTTAGGTTGAGATAAGTATCTTTATGTGTCTTAAGTTGAGATAAGAATCTTTATGTGTTTAAAGTTGAGATAAGATTATTTCATGTGTCTTAGGTTGAGATAAGCATCGTACATGTGTCTTAGGTTGAGATAAAAAAAAAAAAAAAAAAAAAAAAAAAAAAATCTTTCATGTGTCTTAAGTTGAGATAAGAATCTTTCATGTGTCTTAGGTTGAAATAAGAATCTTCCATGTGTCTTAGGTTGAGATAAAAAAAAAAAAAAATAATAAAAAAAAAATATCTCTCATGTGTCTCAAGTTGAGATAAGAATCTTTCATGTGTCTTAAGTTGAGATAAGAATCTTTCATGTGTCTTAAGCTGAGATAAGAATCTTTATGTGTCTAAAGTTGAGATAAGAATATTTCATGCGTCTTACATGAAGGCTGATATAAGAATCTTTATGTGTCTTAGGTTGAGATAAAAATCTTTCATGCATCTTAAGTTGAAATAAAAATCTTTCATGTGTCTTAAGTCGAGATAATAATCTTTATATGTCTTACGTTGAGTTAAGAATATTTTCATGTGTCTTAGGTTGAGATCAGAATCTTTCATGAGTCTTAGGCTGAGATAACAATCTTTCCTGTGTCTTATATTGAGAGAAGAACTTATCATGTGTATTACTGTGGTAGGTTGAGATAAGGATATTCTTGCATACCAGACGAGGATTTCCACATATTTTTACTTGGTACAGGTATTTCATCCCACACCACCTTCATACACTTATCCTACACTCCTATGACGTTGGAACCATTTATTATGTGGCATTAAAACATATGACACAATATATATCTAATTTGATGCCTCACAGTCATGGTGATAAAAATATAATGTCAATTTAAACTAAAATAGTTATTCAATGCGTCTGATACGCACAGCCGCTGTTCCGGCCAAAACAGATAACCCTCGAAACGGAATCTGAACCTCAAACCCATGTAAAATTCTTATATTTTTAGCTAAGGTTTGATTATATTCATCAGAACTGAAGCACCAAAGCTTCAACAAGGTTCCTATCAGAACTGGTATTCCAGACAAATACATAGTGATTCACTCTCTGTCTGACAGCAGAGTGATGTCAAACTTGTATATGCATTTGAAGAGCATATAAAATTTTCTCGGCACTAGGGCAAGACAGAAATATCTCACATCAGTGAAATAACAGATATTCTTTTTCTAGCTAACTGTCCAGGGATATTCTGGTTACATGTGGGTTTGAGATAAATGTATTGGCAAGTCTCACAATTCAGGTAAAAATGCAGCGTAAAATCTTATAACGTAATAATGATTAATAAAATTAATGCTTTTGTTAACCAAAAAAAAACAACAATCTATAGCAACTTATGAGTTTTGTATTGTATACAGGCCAATATAAAAGCAAAGAACTTCATTCTTTGTACACAACTTTAAATCTCAGACGAGATTTCCTTATACCAAATGCAATATAGATTTACTTTATACAATATGCAAGAAAGCAAAACTCAAGTACTTTCATAGAGGAGCGCTGGGTGGTGGGGCTTAGGTTTGATCACTCTCCACAGCTATGCTTGGCATCCTTGAGCAAGACACTTTATCGTTATATACTTAGTACTGGTTTTAGCCAGAAATACTTTGAGAATGATTTGTCTCAGTTGTTTCACAATCAATGTAAAATAAACAAATTACCTCCATTGTACTGTTTGTGTCATCATCTGCCTCTTCCTCCTCCTCATGGTTCGTCTCCTCACTGTAGTACAGCTTGTTGGACGTCAGAACAAAGAAATGGGGACTCCACGTCTATCATGGAATAGCAGAAAATTATTTGGTAGGCCATAATGAATTAATTTATATATTATCATCCAATTTTTTCTTAAAAAGGGGGATGTGGGGTGGGGGGGAATTAATTTTTAATTTTTTTTTTTATGAAAATATAAAGGATCGGGCGGCATGAAAATTAGGGGGAGGGCGGAGATGATAATCTAGCAATTAATTTATTATGGCCTTGCCATTATTATTTCATTTTTATTTTGAAGTAGATTGTATTAGTCCTCAAAGTGGGGCTGTAGTGTAATGGATAGTGTTGGCAGCTCATGCCAGAGATCTGCAAGTTTGATCCCCAACTCACTTGATGCCCCTCAAGTAACAACACCCAGTGCTTGTTCCACAGTGGAAGCAGATTCTAGAGCGGTTCATATAAGTTCTTTAAGCTTTTTTTTCACAATTTCTTCACAAACCTCAGTGGCTGAACAGTCTAACAAGCTGTTTCAAACTGTTTCAAGATTACCTTATTCTCATTGCTGAGGTTTTGGGTTCAAACCAAGCTCAGTCAATATATCTCCAGTGAGAAAGGTTGCAATTTACTTGAGAAAGGTCCATTATTTTAGTCAGATTCATGTACATGTACTAGTTCTCCCAGCAGCAACAAAATTGGTTGCTGTATATCAAGTACAATGTGTTAAAAACCCGGTTCAACTTTCAGATTTCAAATCTGAGACTGCAGCATGGTCTAGTAGTAGAGCATCCGCCTCGCATGCGGAAAGTCATGGGTTCAATCCCCGGTCAGGTCATACCAAAGACTTTAAAACAATGGTACTAAGGCTTCCTCGTTGACGCTCAGCATTTAGAGGAGAGTTCTGGGTCTGGTCGGCCCAGTGTCAGTATAATGTGACTGGGTGGGGTATCATACCATGTGTCTGCGGCATGATACTCCAGTGTGACAACGCTTAATACTGTCTCAAGTAGACACCGTCGTAATACGACTGAAAAATTGTTGAAAGCAATGCTAAACACCATACAACAACATCAAATCAAATTTAAGTAGATTGCGATTTTTTTTTTATTTTGGTAAATAAGGCACATTAATAATACAAAATATTCATAACTTTTGTGACAATGATAATCTTGAATATTTAGCATAGACAAAAAACACAAACTTGAATTACCCAACAATTTATAAAAGTTGAAAGAAAGTGCTTAAAATTTGTCTATTTTTAGTAACAGCAACCACGTTTGATTATAAAACTATTGTTAGCGTTGATAGTATAGCACATCACGTGATCAACTTTTTTTTCGTGTCTGAGATATGCAACTTCAGACTGCAAAGCTGTAAAATACAACTCACAGAATGAAATGCATTTTTTCTGGAGCCAGTCTAAAAATCATGGTCACTTGAATGCTTTTCTTTGATTTAAGTTTTTTAAGTATATACTTACATTATGTCGGTGAAACAGGAGCCGGGTAACTAACAAATGACAAAATACCTGATCAATAGGATCCTCCAAGTATAAAATTCCATTCTTCACCGAATTGCTCAAGTCACCCTCTCGTGCATCTGCAAATAACACAGTAAAACATCATTAAAAATAAAAATAAAAACAAAAAATATAATCCTTTCGCCCTCTCTGTTTTAAGAAAAATTTGGACGATAATCTAGCAATTAATTTATAATGACCTTAACCTTATTTTTTGTAGTCATATTGTTCACACTTTTTCTTTTTGAGCTTGATTACGTTTATTCTGCCTACCTCGCAGAGATGTAATAGCCTCACTCCACAATATAATATAAAGAAACCAGATCCTTGGGGAAAACATGCCCACTATAACTCTGACAGCGAATGAGTCTCTTTCATTGAACACATCTTTTACCCTTCCATGACTTCATAATTATATAAATATAATGTCAAACTTGAAGATACATGTATAGAGATACCAATACTTACTGTCATCTAGAGTATAGTCCATGACATCTGTCGACTTGCCGTCTGCAGGCAACTTCTTGTGCTGTAATAAGAACAAAAGTGATGTACAGACCTTTGTAATGTGACTGTGCTTGATACAGTTTCTGTTGTTTTGGTAAAAACAAGTGTCAATAAGCATGTTAGAGTTATGGGTCTTGTACACTGCACTTCCTCTCAATGTTTTCTGTCGTTGTGGCAAGATTCAACAAAATCACTTACTTGAATAGTTTTTTAGTTATGCTCTGAACAAAACTGTCAGATGGATGGACAAAATGGATGGAGACCATTACCATATCCCTCTTCGGTGGGTGGGGGGGGGGGGGGGGGGAATGTTTGTGATTTAATGCTGTTCTGAATAAACATGCACTGCACCTACTGCGCACATATGATGCCCAAATTCATACAATTAAAAGTGCGCTGTCTTCAATTTGTAAAGGAGCAGTGCAGAATATTCATTATGATTGTAAATGCGCAATAATTCAAAGCGAATATTGTGCAAGATTTTAAATCAATATCATAAAAACTGGAAACGTAACACTGCCACAATGACAGCCACCGTCAAATCAAAAAGTCACAAAACTGTTAAAAAATTGACAATATTCATTATGGCTTTCTTATTTAAAATGTTCACACAATGCACGCATATTCATCGAAATGAATCCAAAATTGCTAAGACCATGCAAAAAATGATATGTTTTCTGGAAAACAATCATTTTAAATGATCAAAATTTAATCAAACCACGTAGTTACTGTCAATATTTTGTGAAACGCAGCCAAGATATATATATATATATGATCTACTCCTATTTGTTATAGTCACATGTGACCAATTAAAAATTGAACTTGGTGTATATAGAATGGAATGAATGAATGAGAGAATGGGGTTTTACAGCGTACCAACACATTATAGGTTATTCAACCGATGCCAACAGGAAGGAAGATTCAAGGTTCACTCTTCATGTACAAAAACAACAAATTAACAAACAGTTAAAAAAGATACATCAATAAATGAATATGCAGAATGAACCTAGAACCTTGATACCTGCAGAACTGCAGAGTTTCAGCAAATTCTATCGTTTTACTCAAATTGTCGTTTCCTACAACATGCATGAGTTACTTTGATCCTATTCTTGCCATCACTCACATGTCTCTCTGTAACCACACAGAGAGTAATAATTTAACCAAATTAGTGAACATGACAAAAAGGATAAAATGAACATAACATCCAATCCGAAGATTCCTATCTCTCTGCAGAGATCAACAGTGATTCTATTTTTAGCTGGAACCACACAGGCTGTATATAGAATGGTATTTAAGAATGTTTAGGAATGGTGTTGTAAAGGGTATAGCATATGGCTTCTGACAGTGTAACTGAGTATTACAGAATGGTCCACAATGATAATAAAGTAATATGAGTGTCAAAGGAGTGTTACAGAATGGTTTCGCAAAAATGTGACTGGACAACATTTGAAGGTATAACAAAATGATGTTATCCCAGTTAATGATAGTACAGAATAGAATCTTAATATGTTAGAAAATGGTATCTTTTAGATGGTATCTAAAAATGGTATCTATTAATGGTATCTACAAGACAGTATCTACTACCGGTAATAATAACAGTGTCTGCTAATGGCATCTACTAGATGGTGTCTACTAATGGCATCTACCAGATGGTATCTGCTAGATGGTATCTACTAGATGGTATCTGCTAGATGGTATCTACTAGATGGTATCTGCTAGATGGTATCTGCTAGACGGTATCTACAAGATGGTATCTACTAATGATATATACTAGATGGTAACTATCTACTAATGATATACACTAGATGGTATCTACTAATGGTATCTACTAATGATATCTACTAGATGATGTTTACTAATGGTAACTTTAGATAGTATACGCTAGATAGTATCTACTAATGATATACACTAGAAAGTATCTACTAAATGGTGTCTACAAGATGGTATCTACTAATGATATACACTAGATTGTGTCTACTATTGGTATCTACTAGATAGTATCTACTAATGATATACACAAGATGGTATTTACTAGATTGTATCTACTAATGGTATTTACTAGATGGTATCTACAAGATGGTGTCTACTAGATGGTATCTACTAGATGGTATCTACTAGATGGTGTTAACTAATGGTATCTACTAGATGGTGTTTACTAATTGTATCTACTAGATGGTATCTACTAGATGGTATATACTAGATGGTATCAACTAGATAGTATCTACTAATGGTATCTACTAGATGGTGTCTACTAGATGGTATCTACTAATGGTATATACTAGATGGTATCTACTAGATGGTGTTTACTAATGGTATCTACTAAATGGTGTTTACTAATGGTATATACTAGATGGTATCTACTAATGGTGTCTACTATATGGTGTTTACTAATGGTATCTACTAGATGGTGTTTACTAATGGTATCTACTAAAGATATCTACTAGATGATGTCTACTAGATGGTGTCTACTAATGGTATCAACTAGATGGTGTCTACTAAAGATATCTACTAGATGATGTCTACTTGATGGTGTCTACTAAAGATATCTACTAGATGATGTCGGCTCGATGGTATCTACTAAAGATATCTACTAGATAATGTCTACTAGATGTTGTCTACTAAAGATATCTACTAGATGATGTCTACTAGATGGTGTCTACTAAAGATATCTACTAGATGATATCTACTAGATGGTATCTACTAAAGATATCTACTAGATGGTGTTAACTAATGGTATTAACTAGATGGTGTCTACCAACGGTATCAACTAGATAGTGTTTACTAGATGATATCTACAAATGGTTTCTACTATTGGTATATTCTAGATGGTATTTACTAATGGTATACACTAAATGTAGCTACTAAAGCATCTACTCATGGTATCTACTAAATTGGACTAAATTAATGATGTCTTCTTATTGTATTGACCAGATAGTATATATTAATGATATCTGATACTGGTATCTATAATGGTTTCTACTATTGGTATATACTAGATGGTATTTACTTATGGTTTCTACTATTGGTATATTCTAGATGGTATCTACTAATGGTATCTTAAAATGATATCTACTAGGTAGTATCTAGTAATGGTATTTACTAGATGGTATTTACAAATGGTATCTACTTGATGGTATCTACTATTGGTATTTACTAATGTCTTAAAATGGTTTCTCATAAGTTAACAGAATAATAATGTTGATAAGTTTACTTTGAGTATTATTTTCCGTTTCAATTGCTCTGGGGACGGTAACTGTGTGCCATCTTTCTGTATAGGCTCTGTTAGTAACATATCTGGAACAAACATTACCATGGCTATCATTAACTATCATTAATAACAGATAACGACCCCCACCATACCCTCAAGGTTAAATCATCAATTCATTTAACAATATATTTCAATTTTTAAGTTGTATACCTATATATTATATTATAACCTCGGGGCCAGAAATTTTATTACAAAAACTTTGAACAAGTTCATATACAAAATTTATGTCTGTTATCTTTTCTATGACTATGACTTCGATGATTGTACAAGTATTTTTTATTTAAACTCATTTATTTTACACTGATTATGAAACAAGTTCTTACAACTTACAAACCACGTTCACAGTCTTCCTGGGTTGAAGCATCACTAAGCATATAAGGATAAAGTGTCTCGTTCAAGAACACCAAGAACAGTACAAAAATAAATTTCATTTGCAACAAAAATTAAGTTACGGATCAAAATTGAAAGGTTCAACATGAATTTAATGACTTTTCTCCAAATAATAAAAAGAAGTCAGCAAAACCTGGGTTCTGGTTTGAACGCTCTGAGTGTACGTACCTCCAAATACATCTTTAAACGCGCTGGCCATATTACGCTGCTGCCCTAGACTACAGTGATTTTCTATTGATAATATAAGTGGATAACTGAAATTGAACACATTTATAATAGCATTATTTCCTACAAAAAAATAAAATGCATTTTTTGACAATTACCCAAAAACTTAAAAAAACTGAATTTAATCAAAAAATTATTTTCATAAATCCAAAAATGACGAAACATCTTCACATTCAAAGTTCTTGAATACATGCCTATTTCAGAATGAAACCGTACCCTTGACGACTAACTGATGTAATATTTGACCAGAACACTTAAGCTGGAGTAGTAACTATGGCGACATACGGCGACAGTTGTAATGTTGCATTCATAACATATTCACTTCCAACATGTGTATTACAGCAAAGAAGTTCCAACGACAGGGGCTAATCCAGGAAACGCCACATTCAGAATGGCTGGGCAAAACCAGACGACAAGTTATTAAAATAGAAATGTACCCCATTTATGAACTGTAAAACAAAATTATTACTGTGCAACAATTTGCCACTATAAAATGTCTCATCAATATAACATTATGTACAACAATAGGCCAAGTGATCCCATTAACATACAGAATATCCCAAAATTAATAACCCCCTTCCACCTCAATAACTTTATGGAAAATAAAATAAATGCAGCCTGGAAATTGATCTTGACTCATAGAATCAATATACAGTCAAACCTGTCTTAAGCAGCCAGTCAATGGAAGAAGCAAAAATGGCCTTTTAATACAGGGTGTTGCTTAATAAAGGTTAATTTGCTCTGAAAGTATATAAATGGGAAATAGCAAATGTGGCTGCTTAAGACAAGTGGCTGCTTAATAGAGTTGGCCACTTACACAGGTTTGACTGTAAAGGCATGTAAATTTCAGGTTTAAACATGTTAAAGTTGAACAAATGTCTCATAATCGCTAGCTTGCTTTGTGCCATTTTACAATCGGGCACTGCATACAATATTTAAATTTTGTTTTTTTGCGACCCTACTTTATCGAATTCAGGCTGTGTATAATCGGGGGCTTATACACGTTAATCAAACCAAGACAATATTTACCACACAAATTTTACATTCACAAGAAAATATGGTATTTATTTAAAAATAATAAAATTAATAATACTTCTAAATTTGCATTTTACCAATTGCATTACTTTAATTAGGTCTGTTTTAGTGCATTGTATTATGATTGTTTCAACATGTCAGCTCTAAAAAAACATTTAAAATCAATTTCCATTAATTTGGCATACTAGTAGCTTGAAACAATGTGCATCAATTCTCTTTAAAATGCACTCAACAATTTTTCAGTCATCATGATGACAGTGTCTAATTGAGACAGTACTCTGAGCACTGACACTCTGGAGTAACATGCTGCCTGTCACATTATAAGGACACTGGGCTGACCAGACCTAGAACTATCCCCTTAATGCTGAGCGCCAAGCAAGGAAGCTTCTTGTACCATTTTTCATGTCTTCAGTATGACGCAGAACTCTGGATTGAACCCACTACCATATACATTTGAGGGTGGTGCTCTACCACAGAAAACTGCTGTGGTAAGCGTAGTAAAAAACTATGTGTGAAGTATCATTGAAGCATGACCATAATTATTTAGGTGAAACTGAATACTTTAACAAAAAGTGGTGCCGACACTGGGACAATTACAATAACTCCCTTTTTTATTTATACATTCGAGGGAAGAAACAGTACATCTATGAAATGCACTGAATAAAACAAAGACATTAAATGTATTGCATAATACATACATTACAGACCATAAAAAGCGCCTGTATAAACAATATGCATTTCATTACTTTAACATCCTTTTTGTAAACCAGTCTCCATGTATGAACGCAAACTGGCTTCAAGACTTCCGTAACAATATACCTACAAGAGGCCAACAAAACAACATGGTCCACTTACTCCGAGATACACCACGCATACTCCTTGATCATCTGCACCACGTCGAGAAAGCGAATTTTTGATGTGAGCGTGTGCCCATGAAACACTAGAGGATGGTTATCTGGGCCATCCCAGCAATCCACTGGAGAAAAGGTCATGGTCATCAACGAAGGTCATCAAGAACAAGGTCATACAATGTTTAAATCAGGTCAGCTGATATTCGCAAACACTATACCTACTACAGGTACAAACACCATGCACTTGAATGATGTAGAAGACACTACATAAATGCAGGAATCAAAATATCGGGGACTGGGGAGGTGGGGTTGAAAGCATGTAACATACAAGCAGTCAAATAAATGGATGAGTGAAATCAAATCTGATGAATGCATGTGTGTCAGTAGCAATGCTCAGTGTATATACTAAGAAATCCTGTGCTACAATATAAACAAAAATTTCCTATATGATTTACAAAACTAGCCATATTAAAGTGCACGAAAAAGCATCTCACAACGGCATCTCTTGTTGGCCCAAATAAGTGTTGAATATCTTGAGGTATCAGGGGCAGCACAGAACTCCAGGATAACCCATCGTTTGTTTTTGATTGACTGAACATTTTTTTACTATTAAGGGTTAACAGAAGATCAGTTAACCACTGTTTTTGGGATCCTGGAAGATGAACTAGTACTCAAGCACACCTTATCTCCACAAGTAACTAATAATTTTCCCACTTGAATCACCGGTGAGAGACGAATGATAATGAGACGCAATATCGTACATGTATATCAATCATCATGGAGACTGTGACTGGGCAGGGATTTGAACTCACAACCCCTGGGTTGATAGACAGATATGCTATCGACTAAGCTAACCGTGTAGTGCACATACTCGTAACTATTCCCAACCCCTTTTTAGCCATCACTGGGTGCTCACTAAAAATTTCCTACAATTCTTTCTGGTTACCTCACATGGTTGACTTCCCTGAGACTTGTTGAACCAGAACCAATACTCTGTGCAACTGACACACTGTACAATCACATTGTTGGAGAAGTGCGGTGTTATTTTGAAAAATACGAAAAAATCCACTTAACTTAAAAACCGAATCCACAAACTTTACATTCAAATACAACATTCCACAAAAAACATTTTATCTACAGAAAAATGAACCAAAATAATACTGTGGTAATATGCAAAAATAAACACCACGATAGCAGACGACAGATGCAATAATCAACTGTATAAAGATGCATTAACATAAAAGTTACCAAAATTACTAAAAATAGAGCACAATCACTCATAACAAACAGAATGTATAACTCTTATCATAACACAACATAAATAAAAGAAGCATGCCAAAATCAAATGAAAAACCAGACAACAAATACAACCAACCAGTGCAAAGCTTTCTTGACAGACATGACAATTAGGCAGTTTCTGTAAACATGATTTTCATTGGATTAAAATATTACATGTAAAAAAATTAACCAATTAGCAATCAGCTTTCTTAGCTCATGGCAAATGCAATCATTGTCAGCAAATTAACTGATCAAACAGGATTCAAAATTGTTGCAAAGGATTGTGGGTACTTGGGTTAGGGGTAAAAATGAGTAAATGGCAATTGTAAAAATACAGCAGCAGGAAACGAAATTATCATTTGCAGACTTACTCTGATACTACCCAAGCATGCTCTTTGATTGATTTAAGTACATCTAAGAAGCGAATACGTGACGTGAGGGTGTGGCCATGGTAGATCTGCGGGTGACTATCGGGTCCGTCCCAACAGTCCACTATAGAGACAAATACACAATACAACATGTAAAATATACAGATACAATGTTTACAAACCAAGCCCTGCCAACACTGTCTGGATAATGTTTCTTCTGTCTAGATAACAGGGATGCGTTTCACAAAAAGACTCATGACAACAATCATCGTAAACCTGCACCACAATCAAAATTTGTACAAACAACAAAGAAATTGTCAAAATGACTTACAGCGATTGTTATCGTTAGTTATTTTGAGAAACACAACTTAGTAGAAAAAAATCTTTTGAAAACTCACACCTGTAATTTCTTTCAGACAATGCTAATTCCCACACACTGATAAAATTTGTTATTCATTACGAATGCCGCTAATAAATTTGGTGGCCATTTTGGTGGCCATCTTGGTTTTTCCCGTCATTTTGAAAGTTTTGATCTAAAAATGAACAGCTGACCTTGTGCTATATTTGTGCCAAGTTTGGTGCTTTTCTCAAAAAATGCGTAATTCTCTCAATATACTGCAACTTATTGCTCCACTATTAATTCTATGTATGCCATAGAATATCATTGTATACTCAGTAATGTAATTTTTTTGGAAGCTGTTTATTTCAGATTACCATTTGTTTGAATATTTTGTGTCACTTTTATGCCACCAAGGGTCAACAGATGATCAGTTAACCTAACCACTGTTTCCTGGGATCTTGGAAGGTTAACCAGTACTTGTGTACACTCATCTCCACAAGTTGTAAACCACATTTTATCAATTTTTTTTAGTATTCATCCAATTGCAGCTCGTAACTTCCCACTTATATTAGCAAAGAAAAGATGAATGACAATGAGATGCGATGTCATATATCAATCATCATAGAGACTGTGGTGGGGATTCGAATTCGTAACCCCTGGATTGATAGCTAGACATGCTACCAACTGAGCTAACCAGGACCGGCCGAATATGGATCATATTTCTTTCGAAAAACTCATGATACATGTATAACAAGTTGAAAAGAATGGACAAACTTAGCCCAACCAGTCAAAAATTTCTTAGGTTCTTTAACCAGAAAATTCCCCCCTAAGAATTAAGAATATAATGTCATGTAATTTTTTTTTTCATTAATTTTTATTATTGCAGTTAATTTTCAGGACATTATTATATTCCAGAGCAAGGGGAATGGGGACGAATTTTAGCCCATAAAATGGTCAAACGAGGATACTGGATTTAAGAAATCTTGTGAAAAAGCCTTCAAATGATGGATAAAAATCTTAAACTCTGTAACTGTTATCACAAACAATATCAGCATGGCTTGTATTTCGGTCAAGCTAATGTTTATATAGATATATATATATAGTGAAACATGCAGTAAAAAAAAAACAACAGAAAATATATACTACAAAAAATTCTTAATACTAGCAAGAGTTTTTTCACCACTAATAACATGACTACAATATCTGTATAAGGATGATGCTATAACAATATGTTGTTTCATCTTTGTGACATTTTTTCATGATCTTACCTGAAAAGCGAAAAAATAAAATTTATGATTTTATCAGAAATGTGACAATTTTTGTCATGAAAAAGACTCTTCCTTTTTTTCTTTTTTTTTCATGACATTAATATGATTGTGATATTTCTCTTTCATGACATCCATTGAAATCTGACATTTTATCATGTTAAGTAACACACATTCATGCTACTATACATACCTAAAATCTGTGACTTTTTTCTTTCAAAGTCATTATTTTTTCTTTCAAAGTCATTATTTTTCAAAGTCATTATTTTTTCTTTCAAAGTCAAAACTTGAAAATTGACCAGAAGTTATTTCTCAAATCATTCATTATAAAGTCATTCTGATTTTATAATTGTTGTTGTTGTATTGTATAAATGTTGTATATAAAGCGTGGTTTCAACAATTTTTCAGTCATATCAAGATGGTGTCTAAAGTGCTTGAGACAGTATTCTAAGCGCCGCTACTTCGGAGTATCATGCCGCAGACACGTGGTATGATACCCCACACAGTCATATATTATACTGACACCAGCCCAACAAGACCTAAATGCTGAGCGCCAAACGAGGAAGCTTCTAGTACCATTTTTCAAGTCTTTGGTATGAGCCGTCCAGGAACTGACCTCACATCCTTTTGAATGTGAGGCTTATGCTCTACCACCAGACCTCGCTGAGTAACACTAACTTACTAAGCAGGTGCAAGAAGGTGGGCTGAAATGTTTTGTTGTTTTTTGTAAAAAGAATCCTTTTGTTTTATCTGGAGTAGGATTTCATTATAACGCTATATGCATAACATAACAGAGAGTGCATGCTGATGCATTCATTAAAATAGTGATGATGAAGGAGCATTCAAAATATTATGGAATTCATTATACAACAGCTTGAACAAAATCAATAATCTTTATAGCCATTATTGTAATAATTAATATAAACTTTATAGAACTATAAAAGACTATTTGGTTTTATGGGGTTATTTGTGTTTAATGCGATACGCTGACAGCTGTTACCTGGTAATAGAGGGAATATAATTTATTACTGTATGACCTGAATATTGGATTTCAACAATCTGTCAGTCGTTTGTCATATGTACTGTATAATCAACCTCACACACACACACACACACATATGCTTGTTTTGAATATTAAACATCATTTTAATGCCATCAGGGTTAACAGACAATCAGTTAACCTAAACACTCTTTCCTGAGTTCCTGAAAGGTTAACCAGTACTCAAGCACACCCATCTCCACAAGTAACTGATAACTTTCCCACTTGAATCAGAGGTGAAAGACGAACAACAATGCTGTCTATCAATCATCACAGAGGCTGTGGTCTGGATTCAAACTCGTGACCTCTGAATTGATAGTCGGATGAGCAACCAACTGAGCTAACCTGGCACACTCAAACATGAATGCACACTGTACACACACAAACTATAAAAAATTAAATCAAAACATTTTACATGAAAAAATGATAGAAAGGTTATAAACAAGTGTAATATGGAGTTGGATTTGATTTTATTACGTAAATAAAATATTTCATGCAAAGGAAATAGTAGTCTTTGCAGAACATAACAAACAGAACAAAATTTTACCAAACAACAGATTATATTTGTGTGTGATTTTTTTCAACAAAGAAAATGTATTTTTACAAAATAACATGTATTTTCACATTTAATTTACTTAAAAGTGCTTAAAGGGAGTTTATCAGGAAAAAGGCTATAAATATATTTAAACAAGAGAGCTAAGATGGCCCTATATCGCTCACCTGACTGGCCTTGAGTCACCCAACTTAAGTAGATTATATAATACATGTACACTCAAAATTCCAGAAAAACAAGATGGGCAAGAATTTTGATTTGTTTTGAAGATGTAACAGATGCCTAGAAGAGTTCAAACTTGGTAAAGGTTCACCCATGGTAAATGTCAGTGAAATTACATTGAAATCAGGTCAGTAGATTCTGACGAGAAAGCTTTTGAAGTTTTTACTATAGCTGCCTATATAGTAAATTAGCACCTCACTGTGGCAGTCATGCTTTTTAACAAATCACAACGGCTCGAACAAACTTGGTAAAGGGTCACCCAAGGAACTTGTGAAATTGTTTTAAAATTGATCTGGTGGTTTCTGACAAGAAGATTTTTTAAGTTTTTACTATGGCTTATATTGCAAACTAACCCCACTCCCTGGAAACCATGTTTTTTGATGAATCACTAAGGTTTGAACAAACTTGGTAGAGGTTCCTCCAAGGAACATGTCTGTGAAATTATTTTAAAATTGAGCCTGTAGTTTCTAACAAGAAGATTTTTTAAGATTTTACTAATTAAACTTGCCCCGCCCCCTGGCCACCATGTTTTTTGACGAATCAATATGGCTTGAACAACTTTGTAAAGGGTCACCAAAGAACCATTTCTGTGAAATTATTTTAAAATCGAGCCAGTTACGTTTCTGACAAGAAGATTTTTTTTCAAGTTTTTACTATAGCTTAAATAATAAACTAACCCCATCCCTTTGCCGCCATGATTTTTGACGAGGGTCACCCAAGGAACATTTCTGTAAAGTTATATCAAAATTGGCCCAGTGGTTTCAGAGGAGAAGTTGTAAGAAGCTAAAAGTTAACAATGGACGACAGATGACAGACAACCGACACCAGGCGATCACAAAAGCTCACCTGTGAGCCTTTGGCTCAGGTGAACTAAAAAATTAAATTAATTTGAAATAGATAAAAATCATCTCATTATCATTAATAAATAAATCCCAAATGGTTTGGTGTGTGAAATCCACCAAAAACATGACAAAATCAATATTTAAATTGAAGCAGTAAACTGGAAACGAAATACCGATTATCAAAATAGACAGTTCTTAAATACAGCTTGACGAGCTTCACGTAGTCATTCAGACTCTTTCTAAGATGAAACAATTTTTACTATAATACATGTGAACATGTATACTAAATCAAATTGAAATCAAAATGAAATCATGCGACTCATTTAATATGTCACAAAATGTTGCAATTTAAAGCAGGAAATCTATTTTAGTCTAACCTAGTCACTAAGCCCAAGTAAGGAATCCCTTTTCAATATATTGTTTTGGCAGGTTTAAATATAATTATATCGTTTCAGCAAAATGGGGTCAATTGGTATATACATGCATGAGATATTGCGAAAAAAAAGTTGATACACAATTTGAAATTTTTTTTACAAATCCTGATATATTCCCTTTAAATTCGTTTTTTTTCTTCTTGTTTTTTTTTCCAACTTTTATTCAATATTAACATCACAATTTACATTGTAAAACATTACATATTGATAAAACATTACATATCATATTTAATACAAAATACATATAAACATATCATGATTAGCTCCAAGAATATTAGTAACCTGTTAACAAATTGTAAAACAATTTAAATATTTGCATATTTGAATAAAATATATTATTTCACACCCGTATGATTTAAACCAATTGAAAACTTTTGTTTACATCACGTGACGATAAAATAGAAACCAGTATTGTACTGTATGATTTCATATGCATTTACGGTTTCTTAAGACTATAATAGCATCATCAGAAAACTACAATCCAAGAAAACCATATTTTTTTCGTATTGGACTCGATCCCAAAAATCCATATTTTTTCCATATTGGACGGGACAATTCGTACGATTTTTTACCCTTCCGAGTCGTTTGGAGTTACTCCCCTTGTCAATGTTTTTTATTTTTCCTATCTGTGATATTAACCTTGTTTTCTTTAAATTGTTGTGAAAATAATATCAAGGACTCTTGTTAACTTTTTCTACTAATGTTAAATATACACAATTTATTCAAACATTTTACCATGCTTTACATAAAATGTTTGAACTGACTTATAAATTAGTGTTTCGATAGTTTATTGTTTTCAAAGTTGAAAATTGTACAGTTTTGTTATATCACGTAAATACACATATGACATCATTTTTATGAAAAATAGGAAATTTTCAAATTGTCAATAAAATCCATTATGTAAATGGTACTTTTCCCGTCATTTGTCATTATTTATTATGGTGTGAAATAAAGAGGTCATTTAACAGTGTTGAGTACAATACTGAATTCATTTGGACTCGTACACAGCAGTAATAATCTATATTTGGACTTGGGTTCGCCTCGTCCAAATATGGATTATTACTGCTGCGTACTCGTCCAATAGAATTCAGTATTGTACTCAACACTGTTAAATAACCTCATATTCCTATCTAAATAATGCAAATACATTAAGCCACATTCTTCTGCAATTTCTTCAACAAAATATGCTTTAAAAATACAGAATCATACAAGAGATAAAATAATATTTATATAATTATATTCTGTGTAGCTAATTTTGTATCCAATGACTATATTTTTCTACATTTTCATTTTGTTGATAGGCCACAATTTTTAAAAATACCTTTGCTCTTTATATATGTTTTATTTTTGATAAATAGAAGCAGTGATTTTATTTTTTTAAAATATATAATAAAATTCATTAAAAAAGTTTAGAAATATGTCACTATTGCCTGAATGTTTAAGTAGTATACAAATACATTGTAGCAGCAGTTTTTTTTAAAGATTTTATGCTGAAAAGCATGTGAATATATTGTACTAGGTTTATGCTGAACAGTGAGTAAACTTTTGTTTTAAATTCATGCTAAACAGCAGGTAATAGTTTGTACTCAGCAGGAAATAGTTTGTACTCAGCAGGTTATTGTTTGTACTCAGCAGGTAATAGTTTGTACTCAACAGGTAATAATTTGTACTCAGCAGGTAATAGTTTGTACTCAGCAGGTAACTGTTTGTACTCAACATGTAATAATTTTTACTTAGCAGGAAATAGTCTGTACTCAACAGGTTATTGTTTGTACTCAGCAGGTTATTGTTTGTACTTAGCAGGTAATAGTTTGTACTTAGCAGGTAATAGTAGTAGTTTGTATTCAGCAGGTAATAATTTGTACTCAGCAGGTAATAGCTTGTACTCAGCAGGTAATTGTTTGTACTTAGCAGGTAACTGTTTGTACTGAGCAGGTAAAAGTTAGTACTGAGCAGGTAAAAGTTAGTACTGAGCAGGTAAGTTTGTATTCAGCAGGTAACAGTTTGTACTCAGCAGGTAATGGTTTGTACTCAGCAGGTAAGTTTGTACTCTGCAGGTAATGGTTTGTATGATACTGAACAGCAGGTACTCTGCAAGTAATATTATGTACTCAACAGGTGATACTTTGTACCCAGCAGGTAATAGTTTGTACTCAGCAGGTTATTGTTTGTATTGAGCTGGTAATAATTTTTCCTTAGCAGATAATAGTTTGTGCTCAGCAGGTAAAAGTTTGTACTCAGCAGGAAACAGTTTGTACTCAGCAGGTAAAGTTTGTATTCAGCAGGTAATAATTTGTACTCAACAGGTAATAGTTTGTAGTCAACAGGTAATATTTTGTACTCTGCAGGTAATATTTTGTATGATACTGAACAGCAGGTAATAGCTTTACTCTGCAGGTAATAGTTTTTACAATACTGAACAGCACGGAATAGTTTGTACTCAGCAGGTAAAAGTTTGTATTCAGCAGGTAATAGCTTGTACTTAGCAGGTAATTGTTTGTTTTCAGCAGGTAATAGTTTGTATACAGCAGGTAATAGTTTGTATTCAGCAGGTAATAGTTTGTAATCAGCAGGTAATAATTTGTACTCAGCAGGTAATAGTTTGTACTCAGCAGGTAATAATTTGCACCAGCAGGTAGATTAATGCTGAACAGTGGGTTAATGTTTGTGTTTAATTCATGCTTTATAACAGGTAATAGTTTGTACTCTGCAGCTAATAGTTTGTACTTGTACTAGCAGGTAAAAGTTTGTACTTAGAAGATAGATTTATGCTGAACAGTGAGTACATGCTTGTGTTTAATTCATGCTTAACAGCAGGTAATAGTTTGTACTCAGCAGGTAATAGTTTGTATTCAGCAGGTAATAGTTTGTACTCAGCAGGTAGTAGTAGTTTGTATTCAGCAGGTAGTAGTTTGTACTCAGCAGGTAATAGTTTGTATACTAATGAACAGCAGGTAATAGTTTGTACTCAGCAGATAATAGTTTGTACTCAGCAGGTACTAGTATGTTACCAGCAGGTAGATTTATGCTGAACAGTGAGTTAATGTTCGTGTTTAATTCATGCTTAATAGCAGGCAGTAGTCTGTACTCAGCAGGTAATAGTTTGTACTTGTACTCAGCAGATAATAGTTTGTACTTAGCAGGTAGATTTATACTGAACAGTGAGTACATGCTTGTGTTTAATTCATACTTAACAGCAGGTAATAGTTTGTACTCTACAGGTAATGGTTTGTACTCTACAGGTATTAGTTTGTACAATACTCAACAGCAAGTAATTGTTTGTACTATACCCAAGAGCAAGTATTTTTTTGTACAATACTCAACAGCAAGTAATTGTTCGTACTATACTCAACACCAGATAATAGTTTGTACTGAACAGCAAGTAACTGTTTGTATTTTACTCAACAGGAAGTAATTGTTTGTACTATACTGAACAGCAAATAATTGTATGTACTAGATATAATGCTGAACCTAATTAAATTATTCTCAAAATTTTATTAATTCTTATAGTGAATAATCTTTACTTATGTTTAACAGAAGGCAACAGTTTTAAAAAGATTTATACCTGTTGAACAGCGGGTTATAGTCAATACTTACATTCCAGGCATTTACAACCCATCTGCAGACATCGGGCGTAAGCCTCTACCGAGGAATAACTTGCTATCTGATCCCCTGTTAAATATCTGTAATACAGAATGACAAAAACATTTTTAATTTTTATTTTTTAATTGGGTTTATCGCCATTATTATGGCAAATCTTATTTTATTGGTGGAGGAAGACCCAAGAAGGAATCCAAGTAGAACCACCGTCTTTCTGCAAGTAACTGGCAAACATTTATACATACATGATGCATTTTTCTGTATCATGTATGATATTATTTCTGGCACATATAAATGATCCAAGTTACTGACTGTAACAACATTGCTTTTGCCCTTCGTCTGCAAGTACTCCAAGTAGAATCTCTGGGACTGAAACTTGGCACAAAGTCAGCTTCAGACAGCATTTTGCCTATCAGGCTTAAACCTGAATGAAAACCACTCGGCCATGTAATGAATGAATGAGCGAATAAATGAACAAACGAAGAAGGAACGTACGAATGAATGTTGTTTAATGGCACATCAATATATCAGAAATATTATGCACATAAAGTTAAATAAACATTGTAACCAGATAGTTCTTCCCTTTTTAATTCAATAAAAAACTGATAAACAAGGGACATTCAATAAGTAATTTTATTCGTCCCATAAATTTTGAACCGTGAACATGTAAATCATGAAATTTCAGTCAGATAGATTTATTTGTTATACATCTGTTGATGCCAACAAACAAATCATGCGAGTTTGAGAAAACCTTTTATCATAGTCTTGATCGCACACAATCGTATACACTGCAGTTGAATATAGTTGCTAAATATGTTCATGTAAAGTCGTACAAGTGCACTTTGAACAAGTGGAGTACATGCATCCGGATTTTTATATGTATATGGTAATAAATAGCAAGAAAATAAAACATTAGTTTTCTATTTTGAGCTCCATAAAAAGAATGGCAGCATAATAATGGCCCAAAGACAAATGAAGGTCTTGAATTGCAAACAGAAGTGTGGTATTTCAGTGTCTGATGGGTATACAAAACAACAATGAATACATATTTTGGAAGTTGTTAAAAAGATGGAAAAAGTGCATATCTGTTAAATGATATTACTTTGAAGGTATGAACAACCGAATGTTATCAAGAAATTATTTGTTGTTTTTATCTTATTACCAAAATAACATTACTTATTGAACGCTCCTCGTATTTGTAATAGTATAAATTTTGTTTGTTTGGATCATATCTGGAGCAAAATAATATAGTTATATATTATCAGAAACAAGTATTTAACTCACTATTAGCACCTTTACTTAAATTAGACCTGACCCATGAAATAATGTAAATGATTTAATCTGATCTTAATTATGTCAGTAATTGTCCGGAAATTTATGAGCATCATCGATTAAAACTGGGTAAGCGGTTCAATTGTAACTTAATATTTATAAGCTTATCTTGGTATATACCTGCATGGTGCAATGGTTAGATTTGTGGATTGTTGTACTTGCCTTTTTGGGGAAACATTTAAAAAAGGCAACATTAGGGCATTATCCTTGAAATTCCTCCCTTTCCCACGGTCATTCCGGGCCCAATTAGCTCAGACGGTAGAGCGTCTGACTATCAATCCAGGGGTCATGAGTTTGAATCCCAGCCCGGCAACAGTCGCCGTAATGATTGATATACGACATTGTGTCTCATTATCAATCATCTCTCACTGCGGATTCATGTGGGAAAGTTATCAGTTACTTATGGAGATAGGGTGTGCTAAAGTGCTGGTTAAGCTTTCAGGATCCCAAGAAACAATGGTTAGGTTGATCCCAAGAAACAGTGGTTAGGTTAACTTATCGTCTGTTAGCCCTCGATGGCATAAATATGACGCTAAATAATTAATCAAAGCCAGTTTTTATGAGGGCGGGATCTCCTTTTTCACCAATAAGCACTCTGGATTTGTATGTTATTTATCAAATAGGCTGTTAATATATTTTTATCACATAAATCATTATTCATTAAGTCACAGGAGCTATGGGTTGTAAGCTCTGTACATTATTATGCTTAGTGGCTAGCAATATAACAACAGTGACAGCATCTTGTGACACTTTGGAACATTGGAGAGCTACCGGTATCTTAATTTTGAGAAAATAAATCTTTTTTTATATAAAGTGGTAGCATCATGAAAAATTGGAACAGGTATGTGCATAAATATATATATATATTAAATAATTTAGTTTTTCTAATTTTTTTCTAATTAACGCAAATGAATTACATATTAATTTTATATAATTATATTACTCACAAAAATTGCTATATTTTATATACTATTATACAATAGTCATTTTAAAGATATGAAAAACTTAAGACAATTGTATAATTATAAGAGGGCCCTAAAATGCCCACCTGTGCTCACCTAAAGTTTCAGAAGTGACAATGCCAAATAAGGCAATTTTTGATAATGCAAGCCCATACTTAAGACATTTATATTTGGTCAGTCGAGATATTATAGATATATAACTGTTGTGGAAAACTGGTGAATATCAAATGAAAAATGCAGTTGTTTGAGTGCACAAAACTTCAAATATCGCAATTTTTGAACCAATGCAAGCCTGGCCTTTTTACCCTTTTTAAATAGAGGGTAAAACTTGGTGGTTTCCAAATTAAAAAAGCATGATTCCCCCCCCCCCCCCCCATTATAGCCAAAAAATTCCCAAAATTATTATTTTTTTTTATTTTTTTACCTTAGGGGATAAAAAAAAACTAGATATGAAGTATAATCTGATAACTAATGGTTAGAATTGATCTTAACAGTGTTATGCTGTATTTTCCAGTTTTCTAAAGCCTTAAAAAATTCCCAATTTCCCCTAAATCGCGCTGTTCTTTTTCCAATCTCGAAGGCTTGGGTCTCTTCCCAATTTCCAGAAAAAAGGCTCTGCAAATGTCATATCTTTAACAGTATTTATCTGACAGAGCTGATCTAAAGATTGTCTTGAATATTATGGTTTAATAACCACTGTGTTAGATACGTGAAGATCAAAACCATCAAAATGATGCTAGAGAACATTCTAAGAATCAAATAGCACAATTACTTATGATTCAAGGGGCATAAATCCAACTTTTATAAATCCAACAAAAGTTACCTGATTTACCCAGTTCAAAAATTTGTTTGAGATATTTTGGTTATATAACTTTTGTGTAAGTTTGATTAAGGTCAAATGAATATTGACAGTGCTAGTGTTTATAATACTGTATATATAACTACTGTGTAAGTTTGATTAAGATCAAATGAATACTGACAGTGCTAGTGTTTATAATACTGTTTGTATAACTACTGTGTATGCTTGATTAAGATCAAATGAATACTGACAGTGCTAGTGTTTATAATACTGTTTGTATAACTACTGTGTAAGCTTGATTAAGATCAAATGAATACTGACAGTGCTAGTGTTTATAATACTGTTTATATAACTACTGCGTAAGTTTGATTAAGATCAAATGAATACTGACAGTGCTAGTGTTTATAATACTGTTTATATAACTACTGTGTAAGTTTGATTAAAATCAAATGAATACTGACAGTGCTAGTGTTTATAATACTGTTTATATAACTACTGTGTAAGTTTGATTAAAATCAAATGAATACTGACAGTGCTAGTGTTTATAATACTGTTTATATAACTACTGTGTAAGTTTGATTAAGATCAAATGAATACTGACAGTGCTAGTGTTTATAATACTGTTTATATAACTACTGTGTAAGTTTGATTAAGATCAAATGAATACTGACAGTGCTAGTGTTTATAATACTGTTTATATAACTACTATGTAAGATTTGAGAGGATCAAATGAAAAATGCGGGTAGTAGGGAATGATAACACAATTTTAAATAGGGAATTATTTTAATTTTCAAGCCCCATAACTCCAAATTTAATTATCCAATTAGACATGTTCAAGAACTTGTCCAAGATATTATTGTTATTTAACTACAGCGAATGTTTTGAGAGGATCAGATTAAAAATGCAGGTGCTAAAGTGCACATAAGGACAAATAGTGCAATGTTTTATGTTTCAAGGGCCATAACTCTAGATTTAACTATCCAATTTGGCTAGTTGAAGAACTTCTCCTAGATATTATAATTATATAACTTTTATGTAAGTTTGGTGAAGATCAAATGAAAAATGCAGGTGCTAGAGGGCAAACAACAAAATGAACATGGATAGACACAGGTTGATCAGAACAGTTCACCTTGAGCTTTACCAAAAAGCAATGAATATTTCAATTCATCATAATGTAAAAAGTCTTTGAGTAAAGTTTTAAAGTTGTATGCATCATTACTCTTTTTACTTGTAGATTTCTAGAAACACATACATTTCAGTAAGCCTTCAGTTGCTTAAATGCCGATATTTAAAAAAAAAAGAAGTTTTTAAACGTATATATTATTTAATTTCAGATTCGTCATACTTATCATTGTTGGATCTTTACTTGTTATCCTCAAAGCTTTGAGCGCTGCTGACAACTTTTTGACATATTTTCGGCAAGCTAAATATGAGAAACCAATTGTTAAAGGTCAAGAGATAATAACTACAAATACTGATAATGAACTAAACGAACTTGATTATAAACTATATGATCTTGATAAAGAAATGAAATATGTTGAAGATGAACTGAGCAGAAGTGAAAAATTACAAGAATTCATTTTTGATGATGATGAAATCCCAGACAATAGAAATTCAAACCAAAAGGAGCATGAAAGTTTTGAACATTTGAATTCAAGCCAAAAAAAGTCTGAAAGTCCTAATCAAGCGCCGCCAGATGAAAGTCCAAACACCTTTAATTCATATGAAGAACAGCACGAGATCCCAGATGCTCAACTCAATCAAAATCTAACACATATTCCAAAAATCATCCATCAGTTTTGGAACGACATGATCCTACCAACACAATTTGTCGATAATGTGAAAGGTCTCGTCTCTCACAATTCTGCCCAAGAGTGGAAGTACTACTTCTGGACATTAGAAACTGCACGTGCAATCATCAGAGACGAGTATCCTGACCTACTTTACACATGGGATCATTATCCAGGTAAGTGGCAGTACTAGTTCGGGACATTAAAAACTGCACATACAATCATAAGAGATGAATATCCTGACCTATTTTACATGTGGGATCATTATCCATGTAAGTGGCAGTACTACTTCTGGACATTAGAAACTGCACATGCAATCATCAGATAGAAACTGCACATGCAATCATCAGAGTCAAATATCCTGACCTCCTTTACACGTGGGATCATTATCCGGGTAAGTGGTAGTACTACCGTAACTTCTAGACATTAGAAACTGCACATGCAATCTTCATAGAGGAGTATCCTGACCTACTTTACACGTGGGATCATTATCCAGGTAAGTGGAAGTACTGCTTCTAGACATTATAAACTGCATGTCATCATCAGAGACGAGTATCCTGACCTCCTTTACATGTGGGATCATTATCCAGGTAAGTTGAAGTACTACTTCTTGACATTAGAAACTGCACATGCAATCATCAGAGACGAGTATCCTGACCTCCTTTACATGTGGGATCATTATCCAGGTAAGTGGAAGTACTACTTCTGGACATTAGAAACTGCACATGCAATCTTCATAGAGGAGTATCCTGACCTACTTTACACGTGGGATCATTATCCAGGTAAGTGGCAGTACTACTTCTGGACATTAGAAACTGCACATGCAATCTTCATAGAGGAGTATCCTGACCTACTTTACACGTGGGATCATTATCCAGGTAAGTGGCAGTACTACTTCTAGACATTAGAAACTGCACATGCAATCATCATAGACGAGTATCCTGACCTCCTTTACATGTGGGATCATTATCCAGGTAAGTGGAAGTACTACTTCTGGACATTAGAAACTGCACGTGCAATCTTCAGAGACGAATATCCTGACCTCCTTTACACGTTGGATCATTATTCAGGTAAGTGGCAGTACTACTTCTGGATATTAGAAACTGCATGTGCAATCATCAGAGACGAGTTTCCTGACCTACTTTACACGTGGGATCATTATCCAGGTAAGCTAGTGATAAAATAAAGCATGGCATTAACTCACTGAAAACGAGAGACTCAAGAGGACACTCTGAGTATAATGGTATAGAAAACTGTAGTCAATTTTAAAATGATTCATAGAGGAGAGTGAAATCCATTTTGACCCCATTGGTTACTATTTGTAAAATACAGTAAAACTCCACCTTACGACCACCCTGATATGAAGATCACCCTGCTTATAGGGGCATTTATTTTAAGGACGGATTTTTTCCCTTTTTATGCAATCAGGTCGGTAACTCCCCACTAGAAGAACTAAATCTACTAATGTATAGTGCTTAGTCAATACTTGTTATTACTTTATGTATGTAAATAAAATATAAACCATACAATATATTTATTGTAATTATTCCTTTGTTGTTTACATGTGCATACATATAAAACAATGATGACAATAATAATTAAAGTAATACCAGCAAAAAGTCCATAAGTTTATTTATTATTATTATTATCATTATTATTGTTATCATTAATATAACATTATATGCACACACATGCAGAATATAGCATACATCAATCTATTATTACATTTACATCAGCCTACAACTTTTGCCAATGAAATTGGATAATAAGACCACCCCGCTATTAAGACCAGTTTAATTTGCCTGGTCCCAAAGGTGGTCTTATTAGAGGAGTTTTACTATAATGTTAAGCACAATTAATTTTCATGTAAAATATCAAACACAATGTCGAGAAACTAATAATTATAAGACGTTGCATCTCATAATCATTAGTTTCTCGACACTGTTTCTCATTATCATTTGTCTCTCATCGCTTATTCAAGTGGGAAAGTTTTCATTTACTTGTGAAGATGGGGTGTGTTTGAGTATTGGTTAACCTTCCAGAATCCTAGGAAAGAGTGGTTAGGTTAACTGATCGCCCCCGATGACATAAAAATGATGCTAAATGTTCGATCAAATCAACAACTTCTGTGTATTATATATATGAGGTGTGTTCCAACAATAATGTCACTGGTGCATCATTTTGTTGAAATTAAAAAGTAATTTGTTATTTTACAGACATCTTGTCCCGCACTGATACTATACGCTATGTGGTGCTTCACCGATACGGAGGAGTATACTTCGACTTGGACACAGTCAGCGTTCGCCCGCTCAATCCGTTTCTTAGCAACCACACATGTGTCTTTGTCAATGAACCTGAGGAACACTATATTATAGCATATAACCAAAAATTATTCCTATCGACCGCATCCATGCTCTGCAGACCACAGCATCCATTCTTCATGGATGTTATACAATCTCTACCGTCATTTTTGCAAAAAGGTTGCAAGAACGGATACCAGTGCACTGGGCCATCCGTTCTTACTGAGTTATTCCTCAGATATAAATACAAGTATGTCAACAGTACAGAAATAGTATCAACAGAATATTTCCAAGATGTTTACGATAGAAAATTACTGTCCACATCCGTGAATATGAAATGTAATCGTATGCATTCTTTAACATCATTACAGAAGGAAAGTTGCAAGACATGGATTATGCGTGGTCGTGACGCACGTAAATTGAGCTTGAAAGCATTTACCTATCACACGTGGTATCACGTCGGTATGAGCAAAAGTGGGAAGATGAATGTATCATTTAAGCCTGAAAACAATATAGCACAAATAGTTCCACATTTTAAAATGTATAAACAAACCCTGAGCTATACAACAAATAGTTCCACATTTCAAAATGTATAAACAAACCTTAAAACAATAAAGCAAAAATAGTTCCACATTTCAAAAAGTATAAACAAACCTTGAACTATACAACAAATAGTTCCACATTTCAAAATGTATAAACAAACCTACTATAGCACAAATAGTTCCACATTTCAAAATATATAAACAAACCTTGAACTATAGCACAAATAGTTCCACATTTCAAAGTGAATAAACAAACCTTGAAACAATATAGCACAAATAGTACCACATTTCAAAATGTATAAACAAACCTTGAAACAATATAGCATAAATAGTACCACATTTCAAAACGTATAAACAAACCTTGAAACAATATAGCATAAATAGTACCACATTTCAAAACGTATAAACAAACCTACTATAGCACAAATAGTTCCACATTTCAAAATATATAAACAAACCTTGAACTATAGCACAAATAGTACCACATTTCAAAATGTATAAACAAACCTTGAAACAATATAGCACAAATAGTACCACATTTCAAAATGTATAAACAAACCTTGAAACAATATAGCACAAATAGTACCACATTTCAAAATGTATAAACAAACCTTAAAACAATATAGCACAACTAGTACCACATTTCAAAATGTATAAATTACACATATATATTTATGAAGAGGGTGTATGATAATACCTCATAATGGATTAAACATCTCAATATTTCTGTAAGACTATAAAAATCAATCATGAGTATCCGTTTGGGATAGAAAAAATCTCATCCAGGGACCAGGCTCTGCCGAGTTCCCTCCATGCAATTGTGACCCAGAGGGTGAGAACCCAAGGACATGGCTCTGCTAAGTTCCCGGCATGTAATTGTGACCCAGAGGGTGAAGCCCAAGGACATGGCTCTGCCGAGTTCCCTGCATGCAATTGTGACCCAGAGGGTGATAACCCAAGGACATGGCTCTGCCAATTTTAAGCTCCCTGCATGTAATTGTGACCCAGAGGGTGAGAACCCAAGGACATGGTTCTGCCAAGTTCCCTGCATGTAATTGCGACCCAGAGGGTGAGAACCCAAGGACATGGCTCTGCCAAGTTCCCTGCATGTAAATGTGACCCAGAGGGCGAGAACCCAAGGACATGGCTCTGCCAAGTTCCCTGCATGTAATTGTTACCCAGAGGGTGAGAATCCAAAGACATGGCTCTGCCAAGTTCCCTGCTTGTAATTGTGACCCAGAGGGTGAGAACCCAAGGACATGGTTCTGCCAAGTTTCCTGCATGTAATTGTGATCCATAGGGTGAGAACCCTGGGACGACACTCTGCCGACTTCCCTGCATATAATTGTGACCAAGAGGGTGAGAACCTGGGGACTAGGCTTTGCCAAGTTCCCTGCATGAAATTGTGACCCAAAGGGTGAGAACCCAAGGACATGGCTCTGCAGAGTTCCATGCATGTAACTGTGACCATGAGGGTGAGAACCCGGGGGCGAGGCTCTGCCAAGTTCCCTGCATGTAATTGTGATCCAGAGGGTGAGAACCCAAGGACGAGGATCTGCCGAGTTCCCTCAATGTACTTGTGACCCAGAAAGTGAGAACCCAAGGACGAGGCTCTGCAGAGTTCCCTGCATGTAATTGTAACCCAGACGGTAAGAACCCAGGGACGAGGCTCTGCCAATTTCCTACATGTAATTATGACCCGAAGGTGAGAACCCAGGGACAAGGCTCTGCTGAGTTGCCTACATGTAATTGTGACCCAGAGGGTGAAAACCCGGGAGCCTCGTCCCCTGCATGTAATTAAGACCCAGATGGTAAGAACCCTGGAATGAGGCTCTGCTGAGTTCCCTGCATGTAATTATGGTGGAAATTTCTATCGCACATGAACAACGCGTTATGGATTTATTTTCTCCCATTCATCTAAGTCATATGAAAGACCCTCAGTAGACCTAAAGGCTGTCATAAAAAAAAAATAACAACTTTTTAAATGCATGTTAAACCTGCAAAATTGCATACATATAAAGAAATCAATATTTGATGTAACAGAAATTACACCTGTTAATCTCCCCGTACAGTGTTTGTAAAAATAATTCACTTCAAATATAAAATTTTTACCCTATCCCCAGTGTTCTCGTAGGTAAGTAAGACCAGGGGTGTAAAAATATTTTTAAAGTTACTTGCCCTGTAGGACTACTAGTTGAAACAAGAGGGCCAGAATGTCCCTAAATCGCTCACCTATGGAAGAGGAGAAATTAATAATCTGATCTGGCCAGTTTAAGAACTTGCCCAAGATATTATGGTTATATAACTACGGTGCAAGTTTAGTGACAATCAAATGAAAAATAAAGGTGCTAGAGTGCACAAAAGGTCAAATAGTGCATTTTTTAATATTTCAAGGGCCATAACTCTTGACATTAAAAGTCCGATTTGGCCTGTTCAAGAACTTGTTCGATATAATATGGTTATTTAACTACTGTGTAAGTAAGTTTGGTGAGAATCAAATGAAAAAAAAATACGGGTTCCAGCGTGCACACAGAGTCAAATAGTGCATTTTTTAACAATTCAAGGGCCATAACTCTGACATTAAAAATCCGATTTGGCCAGTTCAAGAACTTGTGGGGGTGCGCCAAGCTGATTAATTTATAGTATTTCCAAATGTCAATAAAACATTGCATATTGTTATTTTTCTAATAATAAACTGCGAAATTGGGAGTTTTTTCACCAGAATGAGAGACGGGTTTATTTTACAGCAATAAATATATTCATATAAAGATATTATTGGATTATCATAAACATGTGTATTTTTTTCCTCTTTGATGAGGGTCTTTAACTTCTAAAAATGTGTTGACCTAATTTCTATTTGATAACCTCTCAATGTATTTTAACCATGTCATACTTTCTTTGCTAAATTTACGCTTCTCTTCCTGTTGCTGATCTTTCTCTATCTTTCACATATCACTGTCACCAACCACCATGCCAAACATCAACCTGATATCATGTTGTTTTAACACTGTTGACAGATTCCCACGAAATCAAACGGTGCTTATATAAATATATGCAGTCATAATTTCTACTTCATAGTCTGGTTACAAATATTTTGAGTAAAGTTATACAGTTGATTTTCATAAGTGGAAACACGGTCTGTCCCATTATCTAGTAATTGCATGTGCACTAAAAACAACTAAAATCTTAACTTCTATTGATTTCAATGTCAGTCTTTTTGGTTACTGGTTTACTAAAACTTTTTTTCAATTTTTGGAATGATATGCTACAGCCAAAATGCTTGATAGCGTCTAATTTTAATTCATAAATATTTAGTTACAGCCAAAATGCGGTCGGCCCATTGGGAAACCATTAACAATTTCAAAGTCGCCTGAAATTAGATCTTGTCACCATGGCGAGCGAGCGACTGGAATTTTACACCCCTGTAAGACATCATAAATACATATATACGTTGGTGTCATTACTATGACATAACGTGTATTTGTTTACACTTTCCTACAACAAAATCATGTCTTGAAATATATATTCCTAAGCATGAAAATGAAAATATATTTGATGACAATTTGCGGATAAGGAAATAGGTTACAAAAATTTATTATTCCAAGATTTTCGTCAGGTCATGTTAGAAAGGTGTCGTGTGACATGGAAGATGGAGTTTTATTCAATCATCTATCAGTAGAAATGGCAAAAATATAATAGCTATGCTGTATATTTGTCATAACATTGTATATTCATGATTATCTTCACTTTTGACATTTTGTTCAAATAATATGCTAAACAATATTCACACAAAAAATTATACATGTACATATTAAAATTATGCCGCCACTTTGCCATTCATCAATCCTATATTCGATCAATACGTCGTATCTACAGCAGCTGCTGCTAAATAATAGACTATTATTAAAGAAAATGATTTAATTACATTGCAAATAACCAAAGGCAAATGTTTGCTGAAAAACTGCTGATAATATTAAATTGAACTAAATGAAACAATTTATTACTTAAAAAACAAAATAATTTCTAAAAAAAAAAATTTCTTGGAGTGGGGTAAAAATTTCAAACCCAAGCCAAACAAAAAACTTTAAACTATGGTTTTAGATACTAAAGAATGGAAAGTTGGGCTACTTAGCTATATACATTGTCTGTATAACGTAATAAAAATGTGTCACAATAGCATAGCATCCACAAGGTTGTTGGTGCAAAGTGTGACAAAAATGTTTTAATTAAAATAACAAAGGGACATAACTCAATAAAAAACATTGAACTGGCTCATGCTCAAGGCCATGTATCTACCGTACACAGTAAGTTCTATATTGGGTTAAAACTGTTGGAGCAGTTGTCTCCAGAAGGTTGTGGGACCAAAATATGACAGACAGACAGACAAACTGATGTCATTTCAAAATTCCCCAATTTTCTTCAAAAAGTAGAAGAGGATAACAAGAGACTCAAGATTGATTGATTGATTGATTGATTTATTGTTTAGCACCATTTTTATGCTGTCGAGGGCTATATGCCACCGAGAACTATAAACAGACAAATCAGTTAACATAACCACTTTTTCCTGGGATTCTTAAAGGTTAACCAGTACTCCCATCTCCTCAAGTAACTGATTATTTTCCCTGACTCTCAATCAAGGGGTTTTGAGTTTGAACCCCAGCATGGTCATAGTCTCTTTGATGACAGATATACAACATCACATCTCAATGTCTTGTCACTTCATTCTTCTCTCAAACCTTTCAGGATCTCAGGAGAGTGGTTAGGTTAACTGATCCTCTATAAGTCCTAAATGGCACCAAAATGACGCTTAACATTCAGACAAGGTAATAGTCTAACAACTACTGTGCATATATATGAGCGGTGTTCCAGCAATACGGTTAATGGTATGGAAATTGTGTATTAAGTTGTTGGGTTTTTTTTGCTTAACAACTGCCACGTTTAACTGCATTTTTATTTTACACTGGATCATTTTGAACAGGACCATCGGTTCTTACTCTGCTTTCCTCAGATACAAATGCAAGTATGTCAACAGTACAGAAATAGTATCAACAGAATATTTCCAAGATGCTTACAATAAAAAGTTACAGTTCAAATCTGTGAATATGAATGAAATCATATGTATTACTTAAAGGGAAAATATCAGAATTTTTCATACTTTTAAAATTGGCTAAAAACATTTTTTTCAAATATATCATGCCTATATATACTCATTGATGCCGTATTGCCTAAAGGATATTTATTTAAACATGCCAAAATTATATACTGTTAAGGGATTTCCTAACTTGAGCTATGCACCTAAGTTAGACTAAAATAGATTTCCCCGCTTAAAATCACAACATATTTTGTGACATATTAAATGAACCATTTGATTTCTCTTGATTTCAATTTGATCCATTATACAGGTTAACACATAGTCAAAAAATATTCACCTTAGAAAGATTCCGAATGACAATGCAATGGTGTAAATCAAAATTTAAGTGCTCTCTATTTTCAGAATTGGGATTTCATTTCAAGTTTACCACTCCAATTTAAATATCAAAAATTTTGTCACCTTTTGGTGGATTTGACATACCAAACCATTCGGATTTTATTTATTAATGATAAAAATATGTATTTCTATCCATTTTAATATTTATTTTATCTATAATGATTTTTTCTGATATACTCCGTTGAACATCATTACAGAAGGTAAGTTGCAAGACATGGATTGGGCATGGTTGTAATGCACGTAAACTGAGCCTGAAAACATTTACCTATCACACGTGGTATCACATCAGTGAAAACAGAAGGGGAAAAATCATTTACACCTACAAAAAACAATATAGCATAAATAGTTCTGGACTTCAAAATGTATAAACAAACCAAAAAGAAATCGAAGAGGAATAACTCTGTCATTAATAATTTACTGTTGTAAATACTTTCATTGTATTGTGTTGCCTCCCTTAAACCAATTTTAGTTCTCCACCTTGAATGATGGTTTTACAGATATAAGTAAAATTTACATAGTTTACAATAAAAAAAGAGGATCTTACATTAATGCTCATTTGTTATTTATTTTATTAAAGCAGTTGGCAAAACACAAAATATATCATGCAAGGCTCTGCTGAGCACTATGTCATAATTGGTAATGAGTTTAATAAATTCAAAATAAAAAATCAGCACGAATGCAGAATCTTTATATCACACAACTCAGGAAAATGGTACATTTACTGTTTATATAACAGATCATGCACCTTTATAAGGACCGAGAATAAATTGGACATATAAGTGTCCATCAGCTGTTGCATGATGTAATGTCTCAAAATAATGTCATTGAATTATGACAAACTGACATCATTTATATCAGCTTTGATATATTTCTATGAAATTTTTTAATAAATTATGCAGCTATTACGAGCTTATGAAATTAATTGTATAGCTCCAGAAGAGAAAAAACGCAGGTTTTAAGCAGGAAATAATGCAGCTTTTTACAAAAAGAATGCAGCTTGAATTTAGCAAAATTGAGGAAGCTGCATAAACCAAAACTAAAATGCAGCTTCAGTTCAGAAAAATTGAGAAAGCTGCATAAAAGCTAGCTTTCAGCAACGTAATTTACAAAGCTACGTAAAAAATTGACAGGGGGTATACTGGGATAAGTCAAAAAGTATTTTGTCATTTTATGTATCAGAGTAGAGTTATACCCAAAAACACTGAGTAATAATTAATTGAATATATTTAGCGTCATTTTTATGCCATCGAGGGCTAACAGAGGATCAGTTAACCTAACCACAGTTTCCTGGGATTAACCAGTTCTCGAGCACACCCTATCTCCGCAAGTAACTGATAACTTTCCCACTTGAATCAGCAGTGAGAGATGAATGATAATGAGACACAGTGTCATATATCAATCATCACGAAGACTGTTGCTGGGTGGGGATTTGAACACACAACCCCTGAATTGATCGTCAGATGCGTAACCGACTGAGCTAATTGGGCCCGGCTCTGAGTAATGAATCAGAAGTGATATTACACTGGGTTAACATATAAAAACATAATATATATCATGGGTTTAAAATTTCACCCCTGCAACGCAAATTATGTGATAAAAACAAAATTATTCACCACTTCAAATTTTGCATAATTCACTCACAGTAAAACCACCCAACTATAAATGATTGTTGAAGGGAATGTATCAGGATTCTTCAAAATTCTAAAATTGGCTTAGAATATTTTTTTCAGTAATGCATGCATACATATACTCACTGACTCCGTATTTGCAAAAGGATATATATTTAAACATGCCAAAGTAACAAACTGAAAAGGGTTTTCCTATCTTAGGCCATGCGCCTAGGTTAACCTAAAAAAGATTTCTTGCTTAAAATTGCAACATTTTTTGTGACATATTAAATGAGTCATGCAATTTCATTTTGATATCAATTTGATCTGTTAACATAAAGAATCCAAACGATGCTACGGAAGGTCATCAAGCTGTATTTAAGTGCTGTCTATTTTAAGAATGGGTTTCGTTTCAGGTTTACCACTCCAATCTTAATATCGATTCTGTTACATTTCGGTTGATTTGACATACCAAACCATTTGGATTTTATTTATTAATGATAATGAGATGCTTTTTCCCTATTTTAATAATTATTTAATTTTAAGACATTTATACCATTTTTCCTAGCTTTATTCCCTTTTAATTGTAACGAAAACAGATTTTACCATAAAATCTTGACAGATATCCTTTTATACATTTTACTTCCTCTAATTATTCTTTAAATGTACGATACAGAGCTGTAATACATTATAACAAAGGCCACAAGAAGTTTCCTTAGCAAATTCAAGCAAGACTTTTTGTATATTTTTTCCCTTTTTTTTTTGTGCCGGGCCCGATTAGCTCAGTCGGTTACGCGTCTGACAATCAATCCAGGGGTCGTGAGTTCGAATCCCCGCGCGGCAACAGTCTCCGTGATGATTGATATATGACATTGTGTCTCATTATCAATCGTCTCTCACCACTGATTCAAGTTGGAAAGTTATCAGTTACTTGCGGAGATGGGGTGTGCTCGTGTACTTGTAAATCCCAGGAAACAGCGGTTAGGTTAACTGATTGTCTGTTAGCCCTCGATGGCATAAAAATGACGCTAAATATTCAATCAATCAATCAATCCATTTTTATTTAAGATTCGTTAAGCGAACTGTAATTAGAGAAGGGTTTATATAAAATTAAGGAAAAAAGATGATATGTGTAATTCAGTGACCTATTATTGTTTACAGATAAGTTGAATGATGTTTGTTGCATAATTTGACGAGTAGCCATGTTTCAATTTGTCCCACATTAGTCTTGCCACTATGTGATAATTATAAGCACCATTTTCAGTATCACAAGATCAGGAATAGACAAAAGTTTGGACACTTTGGGCAAAAAGAAATATGTAATAGTCTTCAATAATGCTGCTGACAAGCTTTCATCCCTCTTTAAGTTGAAGTGGGAATGTGGATCAGTTTCGGGTAAAAATAAGAGGAAAACCGCAGAAAAACTGAAATGGACACGTAATTCGCAGTGTTACTTACGTGTTATGAGATGATGCTATCCAGTAATGGGACAGCGGGTGGTTCATATCTTGAGTAATGTCATCAAATTTACTGTCCCAGATGGTGTTGTGTTTGGAGTATAAATAATCAAGAAACTGAAACATAAAACCACCAAACATGTGAAACACTGAGAACATGTAAAACATTATAACATGTAAAACACTTTACCATGTAAAACAACATAATCATGTAGAACAACATAACCATGTAGAACAAAATAAACATGTAGAACAACATAAACATGTAAAACACTAAAACATGTAAAACACTATACTGTAGAACAACATAAACATGTAAAACAATATAATCATGTAGAACAATATAATACTGTAGAACAACATAAACATGTAAATCACTATAACCTGTAAAACACTATAACATGTAAAACACTATACTGTAGAACAACATAAACATGTTAAACAACATAATCATGTAGAACAACATAAACATGTAAAACACTATAACATGTAAAACACTTTACTGTAGAACAACATAAACATGTTGAACAACATAATCATGTAGAACAACATAATCATGTAGAACAACATAAACATGTAAAACACTATAACATGTAAAACACTATACTGAAGAACAACATAAACATGTAAAACAACATAATCATGTAGAACAACATAAACATGTTAAATACTATAACATGTAAAACACTTTACTGTAGAACAACATAAACATGTAAAACAACATAATCATGTAGAACAACATTATCATGTAGAACAACATAAACATGTTCAACACTATAACATGTAAAAAACTAAACTGTGTAAAACACTATCAACATGTAAAACACTATAACATGTTAAACAGCATAAACATATAAAACACTATAACAAGTAAAACACTATAAACATAATTATAAAACACTATAAACATGAATAACAATGTAAACATGTAAAACAACATAATCATGTAGAACAACATAATCATGCAGAACAACATAAACATGTAAAACACTATAAACATGCAGAACAACATAAACATGTAAAACACTATAAACATGTAAAACACTGTACCGTGTAAAACACTATAACATGTAAAACACTACACCATGTAAAACACCATCAACATGTAAAACGCTAAAACATGTAAAACAGCATAAACATGTAAAACATATAAAATGTTAACCAAATTTAAAACAAAATGTTATTAAAACTAACTTTGACTTTTTAAAAACACTCAATTCTCTTTTCTTTTTCTTTTTAAAATAGTATACAACACAAGCGTCAACACGTAAAAGGTTATGTATGGCATCTGGTTTCTATAAGTGCTGGAAGGCAAATAATATAATACTTGGTAAAACGATTATCCTGCCGCAAGTAAATTGCATACATTTTCACATAAATTGCTTGGACCATGCTAGTGATGAAGCCACAACCTCAGAGGTGAGAGGTCAGTAACATCAAGACTGCTAGGGTGCACCTTTCTTTTTCTTCTCAAATGTTTCAATATATCAATATATTCCTATACTAATCAATGCTTTGTTCAACACGACTAGCCAAATTGTAAAGAACTAAATTGTAATAAAATATCTTTTTACACCTACTCAAATAGAGATTTGTATACTGCCAAATTTATTTATATGAAAGTTTCGCCTTTAAATATATTATATATTAAGTTTAAAATATGCACCAATTAGTGTGCTAGTGTATCCTGTCCAAATACAAAGTTGTAATATTTGAGAATGCCTGTCATAAGGGAGACAAGAAAAGTTAATGACATACTTCTTCCTTTTTTTTATCTGCTTATAAAATGTCTGTCTCTCTTTCTCCTCTCTATTTCTTTCACCACCGCACTCTTTCTTTCTTTCACTAAATCACATACTGCATAATTATAATTGTTTATGTTAGCATAAACATGTAATGTGTTCTTCCATACAATGTAAATCTGTTACTTGTAGGGGGAGAGCCGAATCTTAGTTGGAAAAACTTGTGGCTCAACCCCATTTCAAAATATTTGAAATAAAATATGTTTTAAACTAATCAATACCTCTTGCTCTGTGAAGAAAATTCGATTCTGAATCGCTCTCCCAGGGTCAGAAAGGAACTGTTTCATGATTTCTTTTACATCATTTTGACTTAGCCTGTTGTTGCTGGACAACTCCTGGAATAACGAACATAGAGACTATTTACCTTTACAGACCTACTTACATTAAATATAAGAAATTGTTGCCTGGTGCAGTTCACAGTAAAACAATTCCCAATATGCTTTTCTTTCTTTTCCTTGTGCAACATACGAGGGGCATTTCAAAAGTAATGCAACTGATTATCGTGCGGCCTCGCCTTGCACAGGATTTTCGTGAAAATTGTACCGATGTAGCGAGACATCCATTCTCTACACATACATACCAAGTTTACAGGTATACACGCAGTATTATTGCTAATACAGTGATAAAAGCAACATATTGACACTATAGTAAAATGGTTGGCAAGAGAAGTGTAAAAGCAGCTGAAATTCGAGGTTATGTAAAGACTCGATGCCAGCTTGGCGTATCAGCGAAGGAGATTTTTGACGAATTGTGTGTTGTTCATGGACAGAATGAAGTGTCGTATGCCACCGTCACGAGGTGGATTATGAAGTTTAAAAGCGGTTGTGACTCCATTAATGATGCACCAAAATCGGGTCGTCCTTGTAGTACTACTTCTAACATTATGGTTAACAAAGTATGTGATGTGGTTAAGTCTGACGCCAGACAAACTGTTCATCAGATAGCTAGTTTAGTTGGTATTTCAGCCGCAAGCGTAATCCGCATTCTAAAACGTAATTTAAAAATGAGACGTATTACAGCTAGATGGATCCCTAATTTATTGTCAGACAAGCAAAAGCGTGTCCGACATGAAACCGCCAGAAAACTGCTTCAAATGTTTCCAAAATATCAAAGAAAGCAGTTTTCTGACATTATTACTGGAGATGAGACATGGGTACACTTTTTCGAGCCTACCAGAAAAATTAACAACAAAATATGGGCTACCAATAACTGTCGCCGCCCCACAATTGCCAAAAGATTGATCAGTGCTAAGAAAGCAATGTTTGTTATTTTCTTTGATATACGTGGTCCTATTATGCAACTGGTTGTACCAAATAGAAAATCTGTGACTGGTATATTTTATAAAGAAAAAGTGTTGAAGAAACTTAAAAAACCAATGTTTCAAACGTCGCCCACACACTGGCTTAAAGCACCTATCCCTGTTGCATGACAATGCCCCTGCACATAAGTCTGCTATTGTGACCTCGTTTTTGAACAAGGAAAGGGTTCGAGTTCTTCCACATGCACCATATTCCCCAGACCTAGCCCCGTGTGACTATTTCTTGTTCCCTAAACTGAAAAAACATTTAGCTGGTAGACGGTATAGGTCCCGACAGACCCTGGGGTCCACTGTTTATCAGTGTATGCTGGGTATACCTGAAAATGAGTATGAATATGTCTTTACGAACTGGATTAAACATTTGAAATTTTACGTAACAAGGGGGATTACTTTGAGGATATGACGCGTAAATAATTTAATATCTATCAAACACGCGCTTTATATTACCCCAGTTGCATTACTTTTGAAATGCCCCTCGTATTTAGTAATTTTTTCATGTTTTCTAGCTGAATAGACATTTTCGCATTTTTTAATGTGCATCTAAGCCTGAAAATAGTGCCCCTCAAATTGTCAACTGTGATTGTACATCAGGAAAAATAACTTAAGTATATAACAGATGACACTTATTCTTTTTAATTTTGATTTTTTCGAAGCTGAAATGTGCATATACCAACAATAATAATAATTATAACTACATTGAATGATAAGTTTAAATATAGCATGGACATGTCAAGTATATTCACAATTTGGACCAATTCTGACCTCTAATGACCACAGAGCCAAATCATTTTGAACAAATCTGAATCTTCTTGGCCCAATAATACTTCCATAAAAATTCAGTCTCACTTAAGAATTACCTCCCTTACAAGCCAGAAGCAAGATTCCTGTACCTAAGAAATTCGAGCTGTGTAAATCCGTTGAGCATTATTTTTGTCGAAAATGCATAAAATGTTTGTATTTCTTTGTACACATGAGAACATTGGAACATTTTCTTGATTTCTGCCAAGATAGTAGTGATACACTACAACAAATGGGCAGAATTGTCAAAAATAAAGGGGTGTCACTGAACATCAAAATTGTGTAAAAAACAACCTAGTCAACCCCATATTTTCATTCCGCATAATTGGACCAGCAGAGGACTATCTCTGAGAACAAGACACTTTTAGAAGCATTGGTAATGTGTATTTCTTTATATGTAGAAGAACAGCGCAAAATTAATTGAGTGAGATGTTCAAGAAAATAAAATCCATTCAGCTCTTCCAGATCAAAATAGGAGACTGAGGATAGTCTTTGGGAATACCTCAGCTGACCTTATTAAGTCATAACAGGAATTCAAAAAGTCATTGTCCGCCAATATAGCCTGCAGTTAATCTCACAGATTAGATTCGTTGAGAAAACTGCAGAACAGGTTTTATTACCACTTGGAATATTCATGCTTTGATAGCTCATGTGTGACTTCATTCCACGTTTCAAAGTCACCTGCTTTATTAGTATTTTAATCTTTCAGTGGTTTCCTTTTTGTTTTGGGGGAACGGAGATCGGTCCCTTCACTTGGGGAAAATAGCGTTGTAATGATGAAAAATGGGGAAAAAATTAAAACCATACAAATTGTAATATTTAACTATGTTTAAAATAGTTTACAGGTCAATGCCCTTGTTCTTAATTGTTTTAAACCTTATAAACCCCATGAAATTTTATTTTTAATTTACTTTGAGGGGAGGTTTTTTCATACGTTTTTTACAAGGGGAATAGGACTGAACTTAGGCCCAAAAAAAGGTAAAAACTCAAACTGTTTCTATTTTGTGTCTTTGACAACATAGGAAGAAATGATGTATTGATTTGTTCTAAAAAAACGCCGCAGTTATTATATTTAAGTCTCGGATTCTCGATCTGATTTGACTTGCCGGGTCACGTCTAACCATTAGTATAGTGTCACGAATTCAAGTCGCTGTTTGGCCAGTCTTCATGAAGACTGACATACAAAATTTGCACTCCATTATTACTCATCTCTCATCCTCGACTCAAGTGAAGTTATTAGATACGTTCAGAGATGGGATCCAAGGAGTAATTAACTGATCATCTGTCTGCCTTTGATGGCATAAAAATGATGCTAAAAATTCAAACAAAAAATTGGCTCGCTGTAATGCTAGTTGATTAAAATTTTAACAAATTTGTCAACCTTTTTTTCTTTTTTTTAATTGGGACATAACAACATTTTTAAAGGTAGTATATCAGGATTCTTCAAAATTGATCAAAAACTTTTTTTTCCTAACACATCGTAACACATACTTACTGACCACGTATTGCCAAAAGGATATATAATTAAACATGCTAAAATAAGGCCATTATAAATTAGTTGCTAGATTTTCATCCAAATTTTTCTCAAAAATTGGATGGGTGGGAGGATTTTATTTTGATTTTTGATTTAATTTTTTAAAAAATCTGATTTTTTTTGATTTTTTGAATTTTTTTTAATGAAAATAAAAAAGGTCAAGGCAGCATGAAAATTAGGGGGTGGGCGGGGATGATAATCTAGCAATTAATTTATTATGGCCTAACATATTGAAAAGAGCTTTCCTAACTTGGACTACGCGCCTACTGGTTAGCCTAAATCAGATTCCCTGCTTAAAATTGCAACATATTTTGTGATGTATTTAATAAGTCTCATGATTTCATTTTGATTTCAATTTGATCCATCATACAGGTTTACACGTCATCTTAGAAAGAGTCAGATTGATGATGTGAAGGTTGTCAAACAGTATTTAAGTGCCTTCTATTTTTAGATGGGGATTTTGTTTCGAGTTTACCACTCCAATTTGAAAATTGATTTTGTAATGTTTTGGTGGATTTGACATAACAAACTGTTCGGATTCTACTTATTAATGATAATGAAATGCTTTTATCCATTTTGATATTATTTTTTACAACATTCATAGCGTTATCTTCCTGATATACCCCCCTTTCATTTTTTGAAGGTAATTGATAAAAATATATAAACACATTGAAGATTGACAGATGACATCTGGGTGTCAAATTTTTTTTTTGTTCTATCCTGAAATACTTCCTTAAACAAATGTATCAAAATCAATGTGTACCTTAACCATTTAATTCATATGGACACCTTTAGACACCTCTAATATAGATGCCTTTGGACACCTCTAATATAGCCGCCTTTGAACACCTCTAATATAGACGCCTTTTGACACCTCTAATATAGAAGGCTTTTGAATTATTGTGTGAATTATGTTTATATTAACTGACAGAGTGGAAAACAATGTAGGAAGTGTTCAGATTGCTCATTACGAGCACTCTGAACTCTTCCTGCACTGTTTTCAAAGGTCTTCTGTGATTGGTGCGGAAAACGCGTATCTATCAAGTAAAGGGTTAAAATGTATTTTTGTACTGGAAATATTTCAAAAGTGCATCAGTCAAAGCAAAATCATACTTTAAAAGCCAACGTTAATAAGTCCTTTATTAACATTGACTTGTTTTCATGAACAGAATCCAGCCCTCATTATAATTCTTAATAAATAAAACATTTTTTGGAAAGCGGAATAATCTCTTATATACCAACCTTCTGTTCTTGAATCAAGAATTGTTGGAATTTCTCTACTGTGACTACCCTGAAAAAAAGAAGAAGAGAAACATTTTACAGTGTTACATCATGCAGTGTTCACAAGATGTACTAAACAAATACAAATTTACATTAAAAAAACAACCCAAACACAAAGTGGGGAAAAAAATATGGTCTCTAAAGACAGGTGGTTGCTATTGTACAGAATGATTCAGTTTAACACGTGAGTTTAACCACACTGTGATATTGAATCCACAGAATAGAATACCATATATTTCCAATCCCCCCATCCCCCACACTTGCGGGCTTGCAAAAATATGGTGTTTATTTGAGCCCCTAGACATCAACATTTGTTGGGGGGGGGGGGGGGGGGGGGTACATGGTACGCCTCACAAGATGCACCTACTTGATAATATGAAAAGCATCAAATGCCATAGAAATATTATGGTGTCATGTACAAAGGATTCATATAGTTTATAAAAATTTTAATCATTCAATACATATCGAGAAAAAAATATCTATATTTTTTTCTTCCATAAAAGCTCTTTTAATTGCAAAAAGTTAAAAAAAATTATTTATCCCTAACCTTCACTTATCTTTTAAAGTAGTTCTTATTACTATTTCGCATGCATTCTATAATCTAGCAAGTACAAGTCCTGATTTCACGAATATATTGTCTGTTATTTTACTCAAACACAATAGTGTGCTAAAATTGAGCACACTATTTCAGTTTAAGCAAGATAACAGACTTATTTATTTTCATGAAACAGGGGCCAGTTTCCTAACATCAATTTCAAACCTCAGCTCTCACATCATCTATTACATTTATGAAGCCGTAGAAAAGCTGCAGTCTGAAATTCGCCTTCAGATGCATAATAACATGTATACAATTTTAACTAGAAGAAACCAATCATTGCTACTCCTCACGAAACTTCTCCCAAAGTCTATACACGCTGATCTGTTCTTTTGAAAACTACTAAACGCACAACTTAGCGTCGAATTAAAATACAGTGCACAGAACCACATAACAAATTTGATTTCAACCTTTTTATTTTACATTGATTGTGAAACAAGTTCTTGTAACTTATACAAAGCACACTCAAAGTCTTTCTGGCTAGAACCAGTACTAAGCATATGCAGATAAAAATGTCTTGCTCAAGGACACAACACATAGCCCACCCCCCTCCCCCTCCTGCCACACCATCACCACCACCCGTTGTAAATGCCAAAATTTATAAGAAATATGAAACCATGTCAAACCTGTCGGTATGCAACTTTGCCATGTATCCACTGAAGTGTTCTTCAATCACCTGTAATAATAAAAAAAAAATATATTTGATTGAAGATTGTGTACCTTTAAAATAATCTATAATTAACATACTATCAGCAAAAATAAATTTGAATGAAACAAGATTGTGTATCTTTAAAATAATCTATACTGGCAGTGACGGCCGTGTTGCTAAAAACAATAACATTATAATACTAAAAATAAACAATTTCCCCCATCCTTTAACATCATAAGAATATTTTAGATGAATAATATTCCATTACTCAGAACAAAACATTTGACTTACAATATATTTCAACCAAGTCTTCATCAGCTTTGTGCTGGGTCATTCATGCATAGTATCATGTGACACAGGAAGACTGTGTGATACAGTCAAAAGATACTGTAAGTCAAATGTTTTGTTCTGAGTAATGGAAAATAATTCATCCAAAATGTTAAATCCAGAACAAGAGAACAACCTATATTGTATCATAAGATTAATTCTGTCAGCAATGTCTGAATAATACTTTTTTTTTTGTTTACCGAAGAAAGGAAAGAAATGTGTGTGAAATAAAAGTGGGAAGGGTATGATAAACAGAAGCAGAATGGCCACTTTTAAATAAATGCTCATCAATGACTGACTTGCAACGTTGCGAGTAATTTAAATATTATGGCATATTGAAAATGCCAGCTAGATGCTGATAATCAAATACATGTACAGTCAAACCTGTCTTAAGCAGCAAGTCAAGTGAAGGAGCAAAAGTGGCCTTTTAAGACAGGTCATTGCTTAATAAAGGTTAATTTGCTCCAAAATCATAGAAATGGGAAATATCGACTGTGGTTGCTAAACCATTTACCTCGTATAGACACCTTTGGACCTCAAATATAGAAGCCTTTGGACACCTAATATATAAGGCTTTTGAATTATTGGGTGAATTATGTTTATATTAACTGACAGAGTGGAAAACAGTGCAGGAAGTGTTCAGATTGCTTGTTTCGAGCAATCTGAACTCTTCCTGCACTGTTTTCAAAGGCCTTCAATAATTGGTGTGGGAAACGCGTATCTATGGAGTAAAGGGTTAAGACAAGTGGCTGCTTAACAGAGGTGGCCACTAACCCAGGTTTGACTGTATACGTGTATTATAGACCTATATCCATAGGATTTTATAACATTATAAAATTATACAATTGGAAAGCTGTTAGCTCCCAAAAAGTAAACAAAGAAGTTAAAATATCAAAATTATGTTGAATTTGCATGGAACAAATATTCAATCACAATACATTAGCTTTCTCACATAAAACCTTGCGACACCATTAAAAAAAATGATTTTGTTACAAATTGCACATTCACAATGAAAGACACGAGAATCCTTAATAATTGTATTTACACACAAATATGACTAATTTGAAAACATGGAATTTAATTTTCCCAGTCTGACATTTACAAATGCTTCATGGATTTATTTTTTGTTTTCACATTCGAGTCGCTAATAAATTTTTGATCAATTTGCAAATTTGTCAATAAGATGCAATCTTCCATGTTATGCTTAAAGATTTGCTCTCATCTTTTTTAAGTGTGATTGATTTATTGAAAATTCATACAATATTGCTGGAAGAAATATGGTGATTTCTCATGAATAACTCAGATTGAGTAGTATCAACAACTCTTATCTGTTCGTTTTAAAGCGTTTGACATTTTTTATTTGAATATTTAGCAACCTTTTTTATGCCATCAAGTGCTAACAATTGATCAGTTAACCGAACCACTATTTTCTGGAATCCTTGAAGGTTAACCAGTACTCGAGCACACCCATCTCCGTAAATACCTTATAACTTTCCCACTTGAATCAGCGGTGAGTGGCAAATGGCAATGACATGCAATGTTGTATATTATTATCTACATCAAGGAAACAGTAGCCTGTGGGGACTTGAACTCAGGACTCCTGTATCGACAGTCAGAAGTGCTACCTATTGAGCTAACTGGGAACCAACATCTCTGACATGGGTTCAGTTTAATTCTTATCATTTTGCACATACTCTTAATTAGTTAACTTGTATTTAAAACTTATTTGTCGTTGATTTGCTTTTTTAAAGAATTATGGTTGGCATATTTCATAAGACAGAATTTAACTTTTGGTTTCGTATCCTTATAACTTTAGACCAATCATGTTCGAAGTCTTCCTGGGTTACATAATCAGTACTAAGCATATTCTTGAACACTACACATAGAGGATCAAACCAATGACCCCCCAGACTCTGGTTTCGATGCCCTATCACTGAACCACACCTTTTTTTGTGCAAATCATTGAAAGCTGCAAACTGACCTTGAATTAATATTTAGAAAGCTTGTGTCTCTTCAAAGAAAAACATTTCTGATTTCATTTCATAAAACTTAAAACAGAGAACGATATGGTTTATATGATATTTAAATTGAACAATAGAATACATAGGAGCATTTGATTCCAATGGGCTAACAAAGAAGCAAATGTAGCTATGTTTATTAACTGCAAGCTCACTATGGGGGGGGGGGGGGGGGGGGGGGTTGAGGGAATGGGGGTAAATAGCATTGCAATGATGAAAATCAGGGGAAAATATCAAAACAATGAAAAGTTGTCAACATGTATGTTTTAAACAGTTTACAGGTCAATATTCCTTGTTTTTCATTGTTTGGGAATGGGGAATGGGCCCAATTTCAGTCCCAAAAAGGGAGAGAAAAAAAAACAACACTGTATGATAATCATGCTATCATGCACCTTGCTTTGTTGTGCACCATTCGTTGAGGTTTTACACCGATAGAGATATCTTGAAAGCACTAACGGAAACCCCTATATATGGAACTATTATGTTTGGGAAAACACTATATATGGGACTATTATGTTTGGGAAAACCCTATATATTGGACTATTATGTTTGGGAAACCTATATATGGGACGATTATGTTTAGGAAAGCCCCTATACATGTAAAATTGACTATTATGTATATAGATATATTTTGTTTGGACTACTATGTTATATAAGACTACTAAGTATATGGGACTACATTTTTGTATTATGTTTGGGAAAACCCTATTAAGGTATAATTAATTAAGCATAAAATCAGGTGATAACGAAAATTAGTGATAATGATGAAAATGAAGAAAATTGAAAATACAATGATAAGAAAATGTGTAAGATAATAATTTCCATTGATAGTTTATATTAGTTTATACTAATCTATGTTAGCTCAATTGCAATGAAAGCTCAGAGCTTATATAAACAGCTCTAATATGCCCTTCTTGGGTAGAACCAGTACTGAGTGTCATTTTTTTAGAGCCTGCCATCGGGTGGAGCCGGGAATCAAACTAACAACCTCTAGCGTGAACGACTAATGCTTTATCCACTGCACTACCGCCCTGATTTCAATGATATTGATAAATTACCTCTAGAATTTTTAAATAATACCTACATAGAGGAAGATTGCAAGTAAGTTAATGTTAAAAAATATTGAAGTTTATTCTGGTATATACATTACAATGAAAGAGTGGGCTTGTTTTTATTACATTCAACAAGGGACCAGATGGTACAGGGCCTGCAGGAGTATTAGGCTTGTCACTTGCATTTTAGAAAAAAGTTTAAAGGTTAGTAAAATCAGAATAATAATTACTGTCAGAAAAATAATTGTTGAATTTGTTAAATTGCGTTGAATTTTTACTTTTGTGTGGTTGTGTAATAAATTTTATGTTTATTCAAATATGAATACTACATTTCGTTTATGCCTACGGGTGCACACTGTAAGCAAGGGAAAATGGGTTAACGCAATATGTGACAGGTTACATAGGAATCCAGTTTTATTTGCAAAGGAAGAGTGGAGCCACAGTTTTGTCCGTCTGCAAGTAACTGGAAAACTTTCCAATATTATTTTTTGGACTGAACCGAGCTCTAACTCCGGACCTGAGCGTTGAGAAGTTAGTGGCCTTGGGACAACGCTATTTTGAGACAACTCAACCATGAAGGAAACCTGGGTTTAAGCTTACAAAACCCTGTTCCATGCTCAATACAAGAGCTGAGCTCAACCCAAAAACGAAATGGGTTCATCCTAACAAAATACATGTAAACACCTGTGACCTGCTATAATCTGAAATCACCATTAACCCTTTACTCCATAGATACGCGTTTTCCCGCACCATTCACAGAAGGCCTTTGAAAACAGTGAAGGAAAAGTTCAGATTACTTGTAACGAGCAATCTGAACACTTCCTGCACTGTTTTCCACTCTGTCAGTATCGTAACTAACATAATTCACCCAATAATTCAAAAGTCTTCTATATTACGTGTCCAAAGGCGTCTATATAAGAGGTGTCCAAACGCATCTATATGAAGTAAAGGGATAAAGTTTTGATTTGAAGTACACATACCATGTACTGCTGGTAAAGTAAAGGTGTGTTAAACACAAAGTGATCTTGTTCCTTTATCACCATGCTTTATCACCATAAGAGGTGTCCAAAGGTGTCTATATGAAGTAAAGGGTTAACACAAATATTGAGACTGAATCAAGTGTTTGTGCTTCCATTGTTTTAATATGTATCCTGGAAATTAGACAACAAATTTAAGTTGAGTTTGAAAAAAAATTTATAACCTCAAGTCCTTGTTTGAGTGTCGCCTATTTTGCTCTTTTGAAATAGTGAATAAATTAAGGCACAAAACTATCAGAAAATCTTGTATAAACATCTAATCAGTGATTTACTATCCAGACTTTTGTTAATTTCTAAACATTCCTTTAATGTATATAACTCAATAAAATGGTCAATTTAAACATAACCAATGTGAGAAAAAAACTTCAAGTCGAGAAATTAATTCAAAGGAGAGTTTGCATAGCAGATAAATTAAGACATGCAAAATGAAGAAATGTCTAGATGGAAACAAGATATAAGAAGTGATAAATTTATATAACAAGGAGCGAAGGAACGAAGATAGGAAACTCGAATAATCAATTCATAACATTCTCTAAAAGGTCGTACAAAGAATCTTGGAGGGTGAATAGTATCAGTCTCAAGCAAAACGATTGGACGATTATTTTATCTAGTGCGAGGTAAAGTTTATGCCAAAAATTAGAAAACAGAATTCAATAATTTTATAGACATTGTTATTTATATATTTTCCCTAAGGAGGAATATAATGTTTTCTTGACATTGGAAAATAAAGAAGTTTATTTTATTCCGTATGTTTCCATATACAACCAGTAATAATAGTTATTTTTTAAAATAATTCCGAGTTTTTTTAAGTCTTTTATGTTGTTTTATACAAATTCCTCATTATAATTTCCTTCATGTGTGAAGCGGTGAGAGACGAATGATAATAAACACAATGTTGTATATCAATCATCACGGAGACTGTCGCTGGGCGGGGATTTAAACTCACAACCCCTGGATTGATAGTCAGACGCATTACCAACTAAGCTAATCGGGCTTGGCTATATAAATAATTATAAAATAAACAAAAAAACAATGCTGACATTTGGGCGAGTACAATAACTCCCTTATTCTTCAAAAGGTGAGCTAAAAAGTATTATGATGTGGAATAAATGGACCCATTGGCATTAAGACCTGACTTTTGTTTCAAAGTATAAACTTATATACCTAAAAACTTAAATCTAAGGAAAGCATCCAAGTGATCAAGATTTCAGACTGGTTCCAGTAAAACTGCATATGGTTTTATTGATATTGATTTTATAATAAATAAATAACCAGTCAAAACTGAGTTAAATCTTTAAGTATTTAAGTAAAACTTAGGAAAACGTTGGGGAAACAGGAGCCAAATATCTTGGGATTTTAATTTTGCTTTTGTTTATAAAAACATGGGTGTGCTGTTGGGGAAATTTATTTTAAGGGAGGAGTGCTTTACTCTGTGTTTAAATATTTTATTTCATATCAAAACAGTTTATTATATTACAGCTGGCTGTAATTTACTATGAGTCTATAATTATTATGATTTACTTTTAATTTGATTTTAGCACATCTATATATGTATCGTACATACTTTCCATAAGTACCATTTTAAATATTTTCAGCTGTTTCTGCTGACATCAGAAATGTTAGTTTAGTTTAAAACTTATTTTAGCTCGATAGTGGAAGCCCGTGTGGTTCTGGCTAAGAATAGAATCACTGCCGATATCTGCAGAGGGGTAGGAATCCTCCGAATGGGTGTCATGTTCATTTTATCATGTTTTGTCATGTTCACTATTGTGGTTAAATTATCAACCCCTGTGTGGTTTCAGGCAGCCATATGAGTGATGGCAAGAATAGGACCACTGTGGCTCATGCATGTTGTAAGAAGCGACAATTTGAGTAATACAATAGAATTTGCAGTTTTGCAGGTATCAAGGTTCTAGGTTCATTTTGCATATTCATTTGTTGGTGTATTTTTTTAAATCTGTATGTTAATTTGGTGTTTTTGTACATGTAGAGTGAACCTGGAATCTTCCTTCCTGTTGGCGTCGAATAACCTATAATGTGTTGGTATGCCGTAAAGCCCTATTCATTCATTCGATAGTGGAAAAAAGCTCAAAGCTTATATGAACCACTCTCAGTCAGTTTCGGAAATAAAACCAGTAATGAGTGTGATTTTTAAAGGTCCAGCTAGGGCGTGAACCTGCAACCTCAGGTGTGAATAGCAAACACTCTATCCATTACTCCACCACCCCGCTTAAATATACTGTAATAATTGAAACCAATAATCAGGAATAAAATCGTTAGCAAACAGACCAAATAACATGGCAATCTAATAACTTTTTTTACCTTCAACCATCAGTACATGCATGACAATCAGTTTTTATACAAACATGAAACAAGTTACATATCATGTTTTCCAGCAATAATAGTTATTTTTCAAAACAATTCCGAGTTCTTTAAATCTTTTATGTTGTTTTATACAAATTCCTCATTATAATTTCCTTCATGTGTGAATAGTTCAATAGCTGCTACTGGAGTACAGTTCAGTATCACAACCAATAATGCCATACGTGAACTTCCAACAGTCTATGTAAAGGAAACCAGCTGGTATTTATGTGAAAGGAACCAGCTGTCAATTAAAATAAGTGTACCTTTCAGAATGTGTTTTTATTAATATATCTGCCGGGAAACAAACGTCATCTTGCCAACATGGTAGCTTACACACATGGATATTGACCACACGCTAGCTGTCAATCAAACAAATGTCATCTTGCCAACATGATAGCTTACACACATGGATATTGACCACACGCTGGCTGTCAATCAAACAAATGTCATCTTGCCAACATGATAGCTTACACACATGGATATTGACCTGACGCTGGCTGTCAATCAAACAAATGTCATCTTGCCAACATGATAGCTTACACACATGGATATTGACCTCATGCTGGCTGTCAATCAAACAAACGTCATCTTGCCAACATGACTGCTTACACACATGGATATTGACCTGACGCTGGCTGTCAATCAAACAAACGTAATCTTGCCAACATGATAGCTTACACACATGGATATTGACCTCATGCTGGCTGTCAATCAAACAAACATCATCTTGCCAACATGATAGCTTACACACATGGATATTGACCTCATGCTGGCTGTCAATCAAACAAACGTCATCTTGCCAACATGATAGCTTACACACATGGATATTGACCTCATGGTGGCTGTCAATCAAACAAATGTCATCTTGCCAACATGACTGCTTACACACATGGATATTGACCTGATGCTGGCTGTCAATCAAACAAACGTCATCTTGCCAACATGATAGCTTACACACATGGATATTGACCTCATGCTGGCTGTCAATCAAACAAACATCATCTTGCCAACATGATAGCTTACACACATGGATATTGACCTCACGCTGGCTGTCAATCAAACAAATGTCATCTTGCCAACATGATAGCTTACACACATGGATATTGACCTGACGCTGGCTGTCGATCAAACAAACGTCATCTTGCATACATGATAGCTTACACACATGGATATTGACCTCATGCTGGCTGTCAATCAAACAAACGTCATCTTGCCAACATGATAGCTTACACACATGGATATTGACCTCATGCTGGCTGTCAATCAAACAAACGTCATCTTGCCAACATGATAGCTTACACACATGGATATTGACCTGATGGGGGCTGTCAATCAAACAAATGTTAGCTTGCCAACATGATAGCTTACACACATGGATATTGACCTCATGCTGGCTGTCAATCAAACAAACGTCATCTTGCCAACATGATAGCTTACACACATGGATATTGACCTCATGCTGGCTGTCAATCAAACAAATGTCATCTTGCCAACATGATAGCTGACACACATGGATATTGACCTCATGCTGGCTATCAATCAAACAAACGTCATCTTGCCAACATGATAGCTTACACACATGGATATTGACCTCATGCTGGCTGTCAATCAAACAAATGTCATCTTGCCAACATGATAGCTTACACACATGGATATTGACCTCATGCTGGCTGTCAATCAAACAAACGTCATCTTGCCAACATGATAGCTTACACACATGGATATTGACTTGATGCTGGCTGTCAATCAAACAAACATCATCTTGACAACATGATAGCTTACACACATGGATATTGACCTGATGCTGGCTGTCAATCAAACAAACCTCATCTTGCCAACATGATAGCTTACACACATGGATATTGACCTCACGCTGGCTGTCAATCAAACAAACGTCATCTTGCCAACATGATAGCTTACACACATGGATATTGACCTCATGCTGGCTGTCAATCAAACAAATGTCATCTTGCCAACATGATAGCTTACACACATGGATATTGACCTCATGCTGGCTGTCAATCAAACAAATGTCATCTTGCCAACATGATAGCTTACACACTTGGATATTGACCTTATGCTGGCTGTCAATGTAAACAAATGTCATCTTGCCAACATGATAGCTTACACACATGGATATTGAACTGATGCTGGCTGTTAATCAAACAAACGTCATCTTGCCAACATGATAGCTTACACACATGGATATTGACTTGATGCTGGCTGTCAATCAAACAAATGTCATCTTGCCAAAATGATAGCTTACACACATGGATATTGACCTGATGCTGGCTGTCAATGTAAACAAATGTCATCTTGCCAACATGATAGCTTACACACATGGATATTGACCTCATGCTGGCTGTCAATGTAAACAAATGTCATCTTGCCAACATGGTAGCTTACACACATGGATATTGACCTGATGCTTGCTGTCAATAAAACAAATGTCATCTTGCTAACATGATAGCTTACACACATGGATATTGACCTCATGCTGGCTGTCAATCAAACAAATGTCATCTTGCCAACATGATAGCTTACACACATGGATATTGACCTCACGCTGGCTGTCAATGTAAACAAATGTCATCCTGCCAACATGATAGCTTACACACATGGATATTGACCTGATGCTGGCTGTCAATCAAACAAATGCCATCTTGCCAACATGATAGCTTACACACATGGATATTGACCTCATGCTGGCTGTCAATAAAACAAACGTCATCTTGCCAGCATGATAGCTTACTCATATGGATATGGACCTGATGCTGGCTGTCAATAAAACAAACGTCATCTTGCCAACATGATAGCTTACACACATGGATATTGACTTGATGCTGGCTGTCAATCAAACAAATGTCATCTTGCCAACATGATAGCTTACACACATGGATATTGACCTCATGCTGGCTGTCAATAAAACAAACGTCATCTTGCCAGCATGATAGCTTACTCATATGGATATGGACCTGATGCTGGCTGTCAATAAAACAAACGTCATCTTGCCAACATGATAGCTTACACACATGGATATTGACTTGATGCTGGCTGTCAATCAAACAAATGTCATCTTGCCAACATGATAGCTTACACACATGGATATTGACCTCATGCTGGCTGTTAATAAAACAAACGTCATCTTGCCAACATGATAGCTTACTCATATGGATATTGACCTGATGCTGGCTGTCAATAAAACAAACGTCATCTTGCCAACATGATAGCTTACACACATGGATATTGACTTGATGCTGGCTGTCAATCAAACAAATGTCATCTTGCCAACATGATAGCTTACACACATGGATATTGACTTGATGCTGGCTGTCAATCAAACAAACGTCATCTTGCCAACATGATAGCTTACACACATGGATATTGACCTGACGCTTGCTGTCAATCAAACAAACGTCATCTTGCCAACATGATAGCTTACACATATGGATGTTGACCTGACGCTGGCTGTCAATCAAACAAATGTCATCTTGCCAACATGATAGCTTACACACATGGATATTGACCTCATGCTGGCTGTCAATCAAACAAACGTCATCTTGCCAACATGATAGCTTACACACATGGATATTGACCTCATGCTGGCTGTCAATCAAACAAACGTCATCTTGCTAACATGATAGCTTACACACATGGATATTGACCTCATGCTGGCTGTCAATCAAACAAATGTCATCTTGCCAACATGGTAGTTTACACACATGGATATTGACCTCATGCTGGCTGTCGATCAAACAAACGTCATCTTGCCAACATGATAGCTTACACACATTGATATTGACCTGACACTGGCTGTCAATCGTACAAATGTCATCTTGCCAACATGATAGCTTACACACATGGATATTGACCTGACGCTGGCTGTCAATCAAACAAATGTCATCTTGCCAACATGATAGCTTACACACATTGATATTGACCTCATGCTTGCTGTAAATCAAACAAATGTCATCTTGCCAACATGATAGCTTACACACATGGATATTGACCTCATGCTGGCTGTCAATCAAACAAACGTCATCTTGCCAACATGATAGCTTACACACATGGATATTGACCTCATGCTGGCTGTCAATCAAACAAATTTCATCTTGCCAACATGATAGCTTACACACATGGATATTGACCTCATGCTGGCTGTCAATCAAACAAATGTCATCTTGCCAACATGATAGCTTACACACATGGATATTGACCTCATGCTGGCTGTCAATCAAACAAACGTCATCTTGCCAACATGATAGCTTAAACACATGGATATTGACCTCATGCTGGCTGTCAATCAAACAAATTTCATCTTGCCAACATGATAGCTTACACACATGGATATTGACCTCATGCTGGCTGTCAATCAAACAAACGTCATCTTGCCAACATGATTGCTTACACACATGGATATTGACCTCATGCTGGCTGTCAATCAAACAAATGTCATCTTGCCAACATGATTGCTTACACACAAGGATATTGACCTGATGGGGGCTGTCAATCAAACAAATGTCATCTTGCCAACATGATAGCTTACACACATGGATATTGACCTGATGGGGGCTGTCAATCAAACAAATGTCATCTTGCCAACATGATTGCTTACACACATGGATATTGACCTCATGCTGGCTGTCAATCAAACAAACGTCATCTTGCCAACATGATTGCTTACACACAAGGATATTGACCTGATGGGGGCTGTCAATCAAACAAATGTCATCTTGCCAACATGATAGCTTACACACATGGATATTGACCTCATGCTGGTTGTCAATCAAACAAATGTCATCTTGCCAACATGATAGCTTACACACATGGATATTGACCTCATGCTGGCTGTCAATCAAACAAATGTCATCTTGCCAACATGATAGCTGATACACATGGATATTGACCTCATGCTGGCTGTCAATCAAACAAATGTCATCTTGCCAACATGATAGCTTACACACATGGATATTGACCTCATGCTGGCTGTCAATCAAACAAATGTCATCTTGCCAACATGATAGCTTACACACATGGATATTGACCTTATGCTGGCTGTCAATCAAACAAACGTCATCTTGCCAACATGATAGCTGACACACATATGGATATTGACCTGATGCTGGCTGTCAATCAAACAAACGTCATCTTGCCAACATGATAGCTTACACACATGGATATTGACCTGATGCTGGCTGTCAATCAAACAAACGTCATTTTGCAAACATGATAGCTTACACACATGGATATTGACCTCGTGCTGGCTGTCAATCAAACAAATGTCATCTTGCCAACATGATAGCTTACACACATGGATACTGACCTCGTGCTGGCTGTCAATCAAACAAACTTCATCTTGCCAACATGATAGCTTAAATACATGGATACTGACCTCGTGCTGGCTGTCAATCAAACAAATGTCATCTTGCCAACATGATAGCTTACACACATGGATAATGACCTCATGCTGGCTGTCAATCAAACAAACGTCATCTTGCCAACATGATAGCTTACACACATGGATACTGACCTCGTGATGGCTGTCAATCAAACAAACTCATCTTGCCAACATGATAGCTTAAACACATGGATACTGACCTTGTGCTGGCTGTCAATTAAAAACAAATGTCATCTTGCCAACATGATAGCTTACACACATGGATAATGACCTCATGCTGGCTGTCAATCAAACAAACGTCATCTTGCCAACATGATAGCTTACACACATGGATATTGACCTCATGCTGGCTGTCAATCAAACAAACGTCATCTTGCCAACATGATAGCTTACACACATGGATATTGACCTCATGCTGGCTGTCAATCAAACAAATGTCATCTTGCCAACATGATAGCTTACACACATGGATATTGACCTCATGCTGGCTGTCAATCAAACAAATGTCATCTTGCCAACATGATAGCTTACACACATGGATATTGACCTCATGCTGGCTGTCAATCAAACAAATGTCATCTTGCCAACATGATAGCTTACACACATAGATATTGACCTCGTGCTGGCTGTCAATCAAACAAATGTCATCTTGCCAACATGATAGCTGACACACATGGATATTGACCTCATGCTGGCTGTCAATCAAACAAACATCATCTTGCCAACATGATAGCTTACACACATGGATATTGACCTCATGCTGGCTGTCAATCAAACAAACGTCATCTTGCCAACATGATTGCTTACACACATGGATATTGACCTCATGCTGGCTGTCAATCAAACAAATGTCATCTTGCCAACATGATTGCTTACACACATGGATATTGACCTCATGCTGGCTGTCAATCAAACAAATGTCATCTTGCCAACATGATAGCTTACACACATGTTTACTGACCTCATGCTGGCTGTCAATCAAACAAACGTCATCTTGCCAACATGATAGCTGACACACATGGATATTGACCTGATGCTGGCTGTCAATCAAACAAACGTCATGTTGCCAACATGATAGCTTACACACATGGATATTGACCTGATGGGGGCTGTCAATCAAACAAACATCATCTTGCCAACATGATTGCTTACACACATGGATATTGACCTCATGCTGGCTGTCAATCAAACAAACATCATCTTGCCAACATGATAGCTTACACACATGGATATTGACCTCACGCTGGCTGTCAATCAAACAAATGTCATCTTGCCAACATGATAGCTTACACACATGGATATTGACCTCATGCTGGCTGTCAATCAAACAAATGTCATCTTGCCAACATGATTGCTTACACACATGGATATTGACCTGACGCTGGCTGTCAGTCAAACAAATGTTATCTTGCCAACATGATAGCTTACACACATAGATATTGACCTGACGCTGGCTGTCAATCAAACAAACGTCATCTTGCATACATGATAGCTTACACACATGGATATTGACCTCACGCTGGCTGTCAATCAATCAAACGTCATCTTGCAAACATGATTGCTTACACACATGGATATTGACCTCCACTGGCTGTCAATCAAACAAAAGTCATCTTGCCAACATGATAGCTTACACACATGGATATTGACCTCACGCTGGCTGTCAATCAAACAAACGTCATCTTGCATACATGATAGCTTACACACATGGATATTGACCTGATGGGGGCTGTCAATCAAACAAATGTCATCTTGCCAACATGATAGCTTACACACATGGATATTGACCTCATGCTGGCTGTCAATCAAACATACGTCATCTTGCCAACATGATAGCTTACACACATGGATATTGACCTCATGCTGGCTGTCAATCAAACAAACGTCATCTTGCCAACATGATAGCTTACACACATGGATATTGACCTCCACTGGCTGTCAATCAAACAAAAGTCATCTTGCGAACATGATAGCTTACACACATGGATATTGACCTCACGCTGGCTGTCAATCAAACAAACGTCATCTTGCATACATGATAGCTTACACACATGGATATTGACCTGATGCTGGCTGTCAATCAAACAAGTCATTGATAATCCAATTAGTGATCAATATTGTTTTGAGGTCCCCGATTTTCCTTAGACAAGCTAACAGACTACATTGTATTTACTTGGACAAACAACACGCATTAGGTCAATTTCTTCCCACTGTGCTACCATGTAATTAGCAAAAACGGTTCGAAGCAACTGTGAACCGATACCCCTACACCCCAAAGTTTTCTTTTCTTGAGTTTTAATACCATTTTAAATACATTACAGTTTAAAAAGGATTAGTATATTCCAAAAATGCTTCTAGTACCATTTTTCAAGTCTATGTGATGACCTGGCTGGGGATCGAACCCACATCCTTCCGTTTGCGAAGTGGACCCTACCCCTAGGCTACGACTTTGGAAGAAGACATTTTATAGATAAATCAAGAGTAAAACCACCATCCTTCCATATGTAACTGGCACTTTTGTACAAATGGATTTTGGATGGCGCTCAGTTGTAGGAGTTGAGTGACCTGCAGAAGGTCAGTAGTTCTACTCATATCATACCAAGGTCTTACAACATCAATAAAACTAGATACATCATGTTAAACTGTTCATGCGTTGATAATGGCTTTAAACCCAATTAAACTAAATGGTGATAATAACAATACAAAAACTGGTAAGCCCGCCTGTCTGATGTTCATATGTGGCAAGATTGGCTATACATACGCAAGACATAAATAGAAGGAATTATGAATAATAGAATACATTACCATCTGTGATTATCAGTATATGAAAATGATGGAAAACATGCATGTAGAAATCTTATTATACATCAAACTTAGCCTTCAAATCTTTATTTGGGACATGATAATAATGTACATAATATGACTACAAATAATTTAAACCAGATGCATGAAATGACTTCTATCAATCACTTGATAGAGAAGCATCAATCACTTAATGTTGCAAAATAAACATGCACATAATATGACTACATTAATCATTTGATGCAGAAAATAACATACTGTGCATAAAAGAACTACATTAATATTTGATGCATAATAGAACTACAGTAATCATTTGATGTAGAAAATAACATACTGTGCATAATAGAACTACATTAATTTTTGATGAATAATAGGACTACATTAATCACCTGATGTAGAAAATAACATACTGTGCATAATCAAACTACAAAAAACTTTCTGTCATTTTCAAATATACTTTAACCATAATAATATCATCAACCTTGATCACTTAATGAGTAACAACTACATTTACCCCTTGATGCATAACTTCTACATTTTTCACTTGATGCATAATGACAACATTTATTCATAGATGCATAATTACTACATTTAAGCATTGATGCATAATGATTACATTTATTCATTGATGCATAATGACTACATTAATCACTTGATGCATAATGACTATATTTATTCATTAATGCATAATGGCTACATTTATTTATTGATGCATAATGATTACATTTATTCATTGATGCACAATGACTACATTTATTCATTAATGCATAATGACTACATTAATCACTTGATGCATAATGACTACATTTATTCATTGATGCACAATGACTACATTTATTCATTAATGCATAATGACTACATTAATCACTTGATGCATAATGACTACATTTATCCCTTGATGAATATTGACTGCATTTACCACTTGATGCATAATGACTACATTTATCACTTGATGCATAATGACTACATTTATTCATTGATGCACAATGACTAGATTTATCCATTAATGCATAATGACTACATTAATCACTTGATGCATAATGACTATATCACTTAATGCATAACTACTACATTTATCCATTGATGCATAATGACTACAGTTATCATGTGATGCATAATAACTACGATTTTCACTTGTTGCATAATGACTACATTTATCACTTGATGCATAATGACTACATTTACCCCTTGATGCATAATGACTGCATTTATCCCTTGATGCATAATGACTGCATTGACCACTTGATGCATTATGACTACATTTATCACTTAATGCTTAATGACTTCATTTACCACTTGATGCATAATGACTACATTTAAAACTTAATGCTTAATGACTTCATTTACCACTTGATGCATAATGACTACATTTACAACTTGATGCATAATGACTACATTTATCACTTTCACTTAATGCATTATAATTACTTTATCTATCCCTTGATGAATAATGACTGCATTTACCACTTAATGAATAATGACAACATTTACCCCTTGATACACAATGACTACATATATCCCTTGATGCATAATGACTACATATCGCTTGAGGCATAATTACTTTATTTATCCCTTGATGCATAATGACTACATTTACCACTTGATGCATAATGACTTCATTTACCCCTTGATGCATAATGACTACATTTATCATTTACCACTTGATGCATAATTACTTTATTTATCCCTTGATGCATAATGACTACATTGATCACTTGATGCATAATGACTACATTAACCCCTTGATGCATAATGACTATATTTATCACTTTATCTTAAAGCATAATTACTTTATTTACCACTTGATGCATAATTACTACATCTACAACTTGATGCAAAATGACTACATTCATCCCTTGATGGATAATGACTACATTTATCCCTTGATGCACAATAACTACATTTATCACTTAATGTATAGCTACTACATTTACCACTTGAGGTATAACAACTTCATTTATCCATTGATGCATAATGAATACAATTATCACTTGATGCATAACTTCTATATTTATCACTTGATGCATAATGACTAAATTTACCACTTGATGCATAATGACTACATTTATTCCTTGATGCATAATGACTACATTTATCACTTGATGCATAATGACTACATTTATCCCTTGATGCATAATGACTACATTTATAACTTGATGCATAATATATTTACACTAACCCCACTTGATACAGAAAATAATATACTATGCACAATAGAACTACATTAACCACTTGATACAGAATAGAAAATAAAGTTAAATTCTCTTGAAAAAACACATTGAATTTCTGACAAACACATTCATTACTGAAACAGTTGTTATTACAAAGTATTTCAATTTAGAATTGAGTCAGATACGTATAATAAAATTTATGATGAATTTAAGCCTAAATTTACGTATAGCTGGTTGCCTCCCATGGGCTTATTTGAATACTTACACTTGGCACATGGATCAGGTAGTGATACAATTGGACAAACTCATCATGAGTTATCTCCCCTTTCCTTGCAAGGTCCACACTCTGTAAAAATTAGAAAATAAATGGAATCAATTTAACGTTTCTTCGTTATTGAACAGCAAAATTGACTTCACATGGGTTGTCAATCGAACAAGTCGATAATCCAATACAGAGCTCCAAATTATTTTTTCAGCAGATGAGTAATTACTCATCAAAATCAGAGTAGATGAGTATTCTTGAGTTTTTCAGAATAGTAATAAGTAAAGCGATATACTATAATGGCCCCTTAGATCATGTGGTTGTTAAATACAGACCAAGTTTGGCTGTTAATATAAAACTAACATGTTTAACACAATACTGTTTAACACAAGAGGCTACGTAATATAGGTTATTGCAAACTCCTGTTAAATTGCTACGATATTTTGTGTTTAGTTGTTCAAATGGACATTGAACTTTCCATTTTGCCTTTTATCTTATATCAGTCATTTTACTGCTCAATCTTTGGATTTCTTACAGACCATTGCTGAATAGTTAAATGACAGTTTAGATGTTAAAAAATAAATGGTATACCAATGTTGTAGAAAAATAGGAACAAGACATTGTACTGTGGCATAATAATATTGACTTATTAATACACAAAATTAGTAAGTTTTCTGCTACTTATTCGTTCTTGGCATGTTTGTCATAACTGACCAAAATGCAATCAGAATAAGTACAAAAATATAGTTTTAGCATACACACTGCACAATATGCACAGCGTACGTTTTTTTTTCAAAGATGTTTTCTACAAAAGTCATTTATGATTTACCCAGACGAGTGAGCGCATATTATATAAAAATAACCTAAATATGTTATTGAATAGGATTTTTAACCAGCGATATATCTAAAATATTGAAACAGCTCTCAGAATTACAGGTATCACGCTGGAACACTCAGCTTTCCAAAGTTGGTGTCCCGTCAAGAAAAATTCAAGCAACTTAGCGACATTGTTTATTAATTGCATAGACTGGGTTACCATTATTACCGATAAAATTTATCACGTAAGCGAGTTTAATTGAAACCATTCAGCTATTTATTTACACAGATAAGTTAAAAAAAATATGTCAAATGAAGATTGATTTTCAGAGAATGTGAACTTATTTACGCATATAGAAATTGATTTTAGTGTAAAACTCGTTGCTTATGCGTAATTGATATGCATGTAAAACAAATCTGGTGCGTATCCACAAATTTTAATGCGTCATATACGCAGATACGCATCTTATCTGGGTCTCTGCCAATCAGCAATCAATATTGTTTCCAAGACTGCAATTTTCCTCAGACAAGTGAACAGTCTGTAAGTTAACACTACATTGTATTAAATTGTATTTACTTAGACACACGCTATGTGACCAGTTGGCCGAGAGATAGTCACTCTTGTGTCAGGTCAATTAGTCAAGAGGATTTATGACAAGTTCACTAACAAAATCATTTTTGTAAAGTAAGACTCAGAGGTCAGAATTCATTTCCTTGATAGCAGGGTTTTCCGTGACCCTTAAACTCTGCGTTTTTAATTATATCACACTAATTAAATGACCCTTAAAATTATCAAATCTACCTATAAAATCTTATCATATGGAATACAAATGTCCCCCAATTTCAAAGTGTAAGGAAAAACACTCGGTAGAAATTGTTATGAATGCTGTCTTTGAGAGATCATTAGGTTGGACATGGGATCAAAGCCGCAACCTCTGGCATAAATTGGGTCATTAGCCTGTTCTCTATCACCTTCTTTGTGATAGGTAGGTTTGACTTAGTGCTGGTGAACATTGCTTTCTGATATTTCTTGACATAATAACACACTTGAGTATTGCAAGCAAAACATAATTTGTATGTCCCCTACTGGTTCACCAAATTTTTTGACATAGCAACCATACTTTTTTGTCCAAATGAAAAAGTAACAAGAGTTGTCAGAAGACAACAAAGCTCGCCAATGGGATGAAACTCTCCACCCGTGCAAAGATTGATATTGTAGGCAAACACCAAAACTTAAATGCAACTAAACGCAAAATTTTAACCTAGGTGTCTACAGACGTAAAAATTAAGTCCAAAAGGGACATAACTCTGCCAAAATGCAATCCAGAGTTATGGTTCTTGTTTCTGTGTGTTCCATTGATGATGGTGAACACACACGCGAAGTTTCATTCATAGCCAATGAGTGGTTGAATAGATATGTAAAACTTAAATGCAAAAGTTTAACCTTGGTGTTTACAGCCGACGCTGCTGCCGGGGTCATGGCAATAGCTCTCAGCCTCTAATTGGACATTCGTCCCGGCGAGCTTATAAAATGATATGCATGATCTCCTTATTGTCCTCTCTATCCACATGGAAAGTTTCACAAACCTAGCTTGGATACTTTTTTAACAATCTTTCCAGACAGACAGACGGTGGGTAAACCTACAGTTCCCTCCGGTGAAGCTATTAGGTGACTAATAAGCTATAAAATCAAGTATTGGTAAAACCAATAATGAATGGACCACGATACAATCCCTTATATGAGTAAAAAAAAAGTATGTCTAAACCTGAAATTTTTCTCGGAGTTTGTTGGTGGAAATTTTACAGTTTATCTTTGCCGTCCAGGATTTCAAACTCTTCAAGGCAAGTGTCTCCGCCCTCTCTATCCTCAATCTGTCAATCATCTCGCCAAACTCTCTAGCCAAATATCTGAAATATTGAAAATAATCTTTAGATATCAAATTAAAAATATCATATCAAACATAAAATATTTTATATATGATTCTCCTCAACCCAGATATGGCATATCTTATAGTAAGTAACATATACAAAAAGTAACTTGTACATTCAAATTAAGACTACAGTCAAACCTGTCTTAGCAGCCAGTCAAAGAAAGGAGCAAAAGTGGCATTTTAAGACAGGTTGTTGCTTAAAACTGGTTAATTTGTTCTATAAGCATAGAAATGGGAAATAGAAAATGTGGCTGCTTAAAACAAGTGGCTGCTTAATAGAGGTGGCCACTTACACAGGTTTTAATGTATTATTTCTCTTGGACACTGAAAGACAATTGTTGTTTTTAGTAGGCTCCTCTATCAGTGATTTAATACAAGTGGTCTGTTAAAAAAGGTTCATGCAAATAATATACAGATGGTCTCTTACTAAAAGTAAAAAGTACAAGAACTAATGGTGGTTATGGTCATCATCTATTGCAGCATGCATAGACTTAAATAGAACAAATAAAAAATTTAACAAAAAGGTAAACAAACAAGTAGTCAGCTGAAAAAAAAGTATATGTAAGTCTCCAAATAAAAGTACATCAATTTACAATATCTGTAGAAAGGTGAAAGGCAACGACATCTGTTACAGCAGAGATTTAAAGTAGACAAAAACTCCCAATTACAGCTATAATACAAGTGGTCTGTAAAAAAGGTTACGGCTAATATACAGTCAAACCTGCCTTTAATAATATAAGCAGCTAGTCAAGAGTATGAGCAAAAGTGGCCTTTAAAGACAGGTTGTTACTTAATAAAGGTGAATTTGCTCTGAAAGCATAGAAATGGGAAATAGAAAATGTGGTTGCTTGAGAAAAAAGGCTGTTCAATAGAGGTGGCCACTTGCACAGGTTCCATGCTCTGTAATATAAATAGTTTTACAATTAATAGTATATATATAAATTTACAATAAATGTAGAAGGCGAGTCGGCAAGGACACCTATTGTCTCTCCTGTTTCCATAAATTAACACAGTAAATGTCACGATTACCAATTAATCTTCCCATAAGTTTTTTTTTCTAATTTAATTTCAAGACATTTCAGGTTATATATGGCATCAAGTTTTTTACGTTCATAACACTGAACCATGCAAGGTTAGTGATTTTATGACAATACTTTAGGTGTCTCACAGAACAATTATTTTTGCACTGTTCTACATAATGTTATCGAGAAATGTACTTTTGGAACACTGAACACATTACCAATGGTTCTTCCAGTTCCTCGTTTCCATACTATATAGTTCTCTGCTGGGTCGAATGTGCAGACAAAAAGCATGGGGTTGCCGACCAGGTTGCTTTTTCACAATTTCAATGGTTTTATGACACCTCTTCATCTTTTACAATTCTGCCCATTTGTGGCAGTGTACCATTATGCATCTTTTACAATTCTGCCCATTTGTAGCAGTGTTCCACTATGCATCCTTTACAGTTCTACCCATTTGTGGCAGCCTTTTACAATTCTGCCCATTTGTGGCAGTGTACCACTATGCATCCTTTACAATTCTGCCCATTTGTGGCAGTGTACCACTATGCATTTTTTACAATTCTGCCCATTTGTGGCAGTGTACCACTATGCATCTTTTACAATTCTGCCCATTTGTGGGTGCGTGTACCGCTATGCATCTTTTACAATTCTGCCCATTTGTGGCAGTGTACCACTAATTTTGCATCTTTTACAGTTCTGCCAATTTATGGCAGTGTACCACTATGCATCTTTTACAATTTTGCTCATTTGTGGCAGTGTACCACTGTGCATCTTTTACAATTCTGCCCATTTGTGGCAGTGTACCACTATGCATCTTTTACAATTCTGCCCGTTTGTGACAGTGTACCACTATGCATCTTTTACAATTCTGCCCGTTTGTGGCAGTGTACCACTATGCATCTTTTACAATTCTGCCCATTTGTGGCAGTGTACCAATATACATCTTTTACAATTCTACCCATTTGTGGCTGCATATACCACTATGCATCTTTTACAATTCTGCCCATTTGTGGCAGTCTTATACAATTCTTTCTGCCCATTTGTGGCAGTATACCACTATGCATCTTTTAAATGTAATATCTTCATCCAACAGTACCCAAATGTCATTCCAACTTGGCAGAACTCGTGAAAATGTGCCAATGTTCTCATATATATACAAAAATATGACAATTTTATGTATTTCAATAAATAATATTTCCCAACTGATTCCTACAGCTCTAATTTCTTGCGGGTCACAAGAGTCTTGCTACTTGGAGGTAATTCTTAATTGATACCAATACCACCTAACCACACAGGTTCACTCATGTAAAGTACTATATATTTAAATATGCTATATAAACCAACATAATGGCCACCTCACCTGTATTAAGCCCCACCTGCATTAAGAAGTCACTTCAGAATCTACCGGTTATATATTACATTTTTTTCCATCCCATTTTTTTTAAGTTCTCCATGTAAATAAACCTGTAATTAAAATATCAACTGCATTTAGTAGCTATCTCTGGTAATTTCCTTATATTATTGACTGACTGCTTATGACAGGTCTGGCAATACAATCAAGCTACTACAGCAGTCTTTCCTCTAAACTGCCATGCTGTTGTCAGGTTTTTCCCCTGTAAATTGGGAAGATGTCCAAATCTTTGAAATTTGGAAAAAAACCAGCTTGATTGAGGAGGAATTGGGGTTTCTTTTTAAAAGTTGAACAAACTGGAAAATAGTCCATAACATTGTTAAGACCATGTTCTAACAATTAATTATCATATATTTTATCCAGTGTTTTCATACCCTTATGTAAGATAATAAAATAATAAATAAATAATAATCTAAAAAAAAATTAATTTAAAAATTTGACCTGAATTAGGGAAAAAACGTGATTTTTGAACTTGGAAGTAGCTGAATATCAGCATCTGTTTAACCCTTTACTTAATGAAGATGCCTCTGGACACCTCTAATATAGACGCCTCTGGACACCTAATATAGACGCCTCCGGACACCTCTAATATAGACCCCTCCGGGCACTTCTAATATAGACGCCTCTGGACACCTCTAATATAGACGCCTCTGGACACCTCTAATATAGAAGGTTTTCGAGTTATTGGGTGAAATATGTTAATATTAACTGACAGAGTGGAAAACAGTGCAGGGAGTGTTCAGATTGCTCGTTGTGAGCAATCTGAACTCTTCCTGCACTGTTTTCAAAGGCCTTCTGTGATTGGTGCAGGAAAACGCATATCTATGGAGTAAAGGGTTAATAATGTAAAGAAGCCCTGGTTGTTGTTTTTAAAATTTGATTATTGACAGTTTGGTTATATATGGCATCAAGTTTTATTGGTGGAGGAAGGCCTCATGGTGAATTTAATCTCAGATCCATATCCTAGATTGTTTGATTGAATACTGCCATTAAAGGCTAACAGATGATCAGTTAACATAACCACTGTTTCTCCCGGGAGGTTTAAATATATACTCAAGTACATCCTATCTCCGCAAGTAACTGATAACTTTCCCACTTGAATCAGTGGTGAGAAATAAATGATAATGAGATGCAATGTCATATATCAATCCACATGGATACTGTGGCCAGGTGGTGAATCTTACTCACGACTTCGGGATTGATAGTCAGATGCACTACTGAGCTAGCTCCAGGGCCCAGCTCATTTCTTACAATCTGAGTAGAACCACTCTCCTGTATTGTACATAACTGACAGGCCCATATCCTACAATCTGAGTAGAACCACCCTTCTGTTTTGAAAGTAACTGACAGGCCCATATCCTACAATCTGAGCAGAACCACTCTCCTGTTTTGTAAGTAACTGAAAGGGCCATATCCTACAATCTGAGTAGAACCACTCTCCTGTTTTGTAAGTAACTGACAGGCCCATATCCTACAATCTGAGTAAAACCACTCTCCTGTTTTGTAAGTAACTGACAGGCCCATATCCTACAATCTGAGTAGAACCACTCTCCTGTATTGTTAGTAACTGACAGGCCCATATCCTACAATCTGAGTAGAACCACTCTCCTGTTTTGTAAGTAACTGACAGGCCCATATCCTAAAATCTGAGTAGAACCACTCTCCTGTTTTGTTAGTAACTGACAGGCACATATCCTACAATCTGAGTAGAACCACTCTCCTGTTTTGTAAGTAACAGACAGGCACATATCCAACAATCTGAGCAGAACCACTCTCCTGTTTTGTTAGTAACTGACAGGCTCATATCCTACAATCTGAATAAAACCCCTCTCCTATTTTGTTAGTAACTGACAGGCCCATATCATACAATCTGAGCAGAACCACTGTCCTGTTTTGTAAGTAACTGACAGGCCCATATCCTACAATCTCAGCAGAAGCACTCTCCTGTTTTGTTAATAACTGACAGGCCCATATCATACAATCTGAGCAAAACCACTGTCCTGTTTTGTAAGTAATTGACAGGCACATATCCTACTATCTGAGTAGAACCACTCTCCTGTTTTGTAAGTAACTGACAGGCCCATATTCTACAATCTGAGTAGAACCACTGTCCTGTTTTGTTAGTAACTGACAAGTACATATCCTACAATCTGAGTAGAACCACTGTCCTGTTTTGTTAGTAACTGACAAGTACATATCCTACAATCTGAGTAGAACCACTCTCCTGTTTTGTAAATAACAGACATTAAAGTTTTTCATATATGTATATATATATTTTTTTTTTTCTACTGATTTCAACTTGAACCCATGGCCACGGCAGTGAACCTTGTGATATTGAGACAGTCTCAGAGACATTTCAGCACCATCCTTCTGATCAGAACAATTTTAGTGCTGCCATAAAAATGCTTTCAATGGATGTATTAAGTCATTCTAATGTCAAACTTTTGATTGTACAGATATGTGAAATGTTCCAAGATACTTTAAAACATTCCCTTAGGCTCGATTAACAATCCTTGCTCCAGATTTATGAGCTCAAAATGACAAAAAATACATGAGTTTTCAAACATTATAAACAACAAACTGAAATAAGGGTACATTTGTCTTTATCGACTCTTGTGTCCAATGTCAAACAGCTCCAATATTACAGGAATTTTCTCTTTTATTTCAAGGTGCAGGCATGAATAGGACCATGGTGCACAGCCCATGTATGTCAGTCAAAGCAACATATAGAGTACAAACCTGTATTAAGCAGCCAGTCAAGGGAATGAATGAGAGTGGCCTTTAAAGACAGGTTGTAGCTTAATACAGGTTAATTTGCTCTGAAAGTATAGAAATGAAAAATAGCAATTGTAGCTGCTTAGGACAAGTGGCTGGTTAATAGAGGTGACTGCTTATGCAGGTTTGACAGTATCCAATTTAGCATTTGATGGATCTCTAGTTTGTTTGTTTGATTTATAGCAATTTATTTTAGAGTGGCTGTGAGGGCTTATCGAGCCAGGCCTAGGACTGAACCTAAGACCCTCCGGTATGAGTGGTTTACACGCTATCACTATTGATACCACCATGCACCTTGCTTAAAACAAAAATGTTAAGTAAACAGTAAAGGAAAATGTAGATTTTGTCACATGTCTCAGCGAAAGTCAGTTTGAGGATAAATAACAGAATTCATATAATTGTCAAAATGGTACACATTTATTTCTTCTAGCAGTAAAAAAGGAGAAACTATCAAATATGTATTACAGAGTAAACCATGATTCTTGGGATTAGAATAAACAATGAACAATGAATAAATATTTCGATTGAAATCTTCACAAACATGTGGTTCTGCTCTACTCAGTCGCCCCACTGGCTGGAATTTCTTGATCTGAACTGGATACCATTGATTTTGTATCATCTCGACCATTAAAAGCACTGGTTAATATATGTCTGATGACATTTTCATGTATGTATAATGTATGAGAATATTTGGATGTCTGACCAAATTCGAAACGAAGGTCATTTTATCTCTTTATGGCTCTGTCAAGAATGACGCTGAATCAATGATTGAAATCAATCTAAAAACTTTAGATAAACTCATAAAAGCCATTGTTGGCCATTTACTGAGAAATACAATTTTAGTTATGCAGAAAAAAACACATTCTTGCATACCAGATAAGGAAATATGCCATTTTACCAGTGTGAAATATTTCCATCTTGCCATTCCCCCTTCCCCACCCCCACCAAGAGTCGAGACATTTTCAACTGCTATAAAATCAAATGCACTTTTCTTAGATTAAATGGCACTTGACCCACCTAATTACGGTCAGAGTAAAAATACTTTAAGAGGTTGACCTAGATGTTGAATATTATTATCACATCAACAATCATAATTAAGGAGCAGGGCGGTAGTCTAATGGATAGTGTTGGCCGCACACGCCAGAGGTTCGGGTTCCATCCCCAGCTCAACCTGATGCCTCTCATAAAACAACACTCAGTACTGGTTCTACCCAGGAAGCGGACTCGAGAGCGGTTCATATAAGCTCTGAGCTTTCATCGCAATCAAGCTAAATTAAATGAGTATAAACTAATCATAATTATGATTATGATCTTCACTCTCATAAACATGTATCACCTCGTAAATAAGAATACTAACAATAATTTATAAATTGGAAAATAAAAAGTTCTTTTAGGCCATTATAAGTTAATTGCTAGATTATCAACCATATTTTTCTTAAAAACGGAGAGGGTGGGATTATATTTTTTAAAAATTTTTTTATGAAAATAAAAGGGTCGGTGCATCATGAAAATTAGGGGACAGGCAGGGATAACCTAGCAATTAATGTATTATGGCCTTATGACTGATTTTTAACTCAGATTGTAAAATAATTAATCATTCAATGGACATAACTCTGGGGGGAAACAGAAAAAAGAACTGACTCGACTGCGTATAAATACTCCAGACTGACTCAGCTATCAGTTACTTTGTCTCTCACCACTGATTCAAGTGGGAAATATATCAGTTACTTGCAGAGATGGGTGTGTTCGAGTACTGGTTGAATCTTCAAGGACCCCAGGAAAGAGTGGTAAGGTTAACTGATAGCTCATTTAATGGCATTCAAATGACACTAAACATTCAAGTGAAATCAAAATCAAAATCCAGACTGACTCAATTATGTATAATTACTCTAGATTTATAAAAGAGTTCATCCACGATCATTTCCATCCGGATATATATGTGGACAAGGATGTAAACTGAGTACCAGGAGGAAATAAGGCAAACAATATCAACCTAGTGATTCCTTCTGTACATATATATACATATCAGTAGCAGATCAAGGAATGGGGGAGGGGGTGGGAGTATCTCTAAAGTGGCTATGTTCAAAACCTCAGCAGTACCTGCAGAACTACCTTAATTCCATGAGAAGTCGCTTCCACTCAGTTATTCAGCCGAACAGGGGTCACACTTGATACTAAGGCCATTATACATTAATTGCTAGATTATCATCCAAATTTTTCTTAAAAAAGGGGAAAGCGGGAGGATTTTATTATATTTTTTTTTTATATTAGGATTTTTATTCTTACTTTTAATACTTTTTTAATTTTTAAAATTTTCTTATGAAAGAAAAAAATTATGAAAATAAAAAGGTTTGGGGCAGCATGAAAATTAGGGGGCAATTAGGGATGATAATCTAGCAATTATCTTATTATGGCCTAATGATGATTATCGAATTTCGGGAAAAACAAATTTGAGTACTACTGTCACTAAAATTACGATTTTACAATGATATTATTAAGATAAATGAATAAAACTTTCAGACAATTGCCATACCACAGCGGTCTTATTTCCTTCAAAATTTGTATTAAAAGTCCAATTTGAATTGGGAAAGTTATCAGTTACTTGCTGAGATGGGGTGTGCTCGAGTATTGGTTAATCCTAGGAAACTGTGGTTAGGTTTACTGATCGTCTGTTAGCCCTCGATGGCATAAAAATGATGCTAAATATTCAATAAATAAAAAAACAAAACAATCTGAATCACAGTAAAACCTGTGTTAGCTGTCGCCTTTATTAAGCAACCACTTGTCTTAAGCAGCCATATTTGCTATATCCCATTGTTATGCTTTCAGTGCATATTCACCTGTATTAAGCAACAACCTGTCTTAAAAGGCCACTTTCACTCCTTCTCTTGATTGGCTGCTTAAGGCAGGTCTGACTATATTTGAGATATAGACGAAAAACATAGGTGTCTGGTTACCTGTTTTGTTTGATATATTATTACTAACAAATGGCCTATAAAATTATGTATCCCTTGTATACCTAATACCGCGATATACCCATCACCGCAAAAAAAAAATTCAACTCGCGGTATTAGGTATGACCAGTATATCTTGCAAAGTTTGACAAATGCTGACAAATATCAAACCTGGCCTTTATTTTATAATTTTACAGCTACACACCAAATATCAAATTAAATACATATCCACTTTCAGAAGATATTGATCGAAAACCATTTTTTTACAGGACAAAGGGATGAACAGATGGGGTAACACTTAATTACTTAATGCCTCTCAACCACTCTTTGAATGGGAGGGACATAAAAATTGCTGAAAATCTACACTGTGCCCAACCATCCCCTTCTCCCCGTATATGAAATATACACTATGCCCAACCTTCACCTCCTCCCCATACAGTACAACCCGTCTTAGACAGCCAGTCAAAGGAAAGAGTAAAAGTGGCCTTAAGACAGGTTGTTACTTAATACAGGTTAATTTACCCTTAAATGATAGAAATGGGATACATAAAATATGGTTGCTTAAGACAGGTGGTTGCCTAATAGAGGTGACCTCTTACACATTAGTTTGACTGTATATGAAATCTACACTGCACCAAACCTTCCCCTCCACCCCATATATATGAAATCCGTGATCCTCCGCTGGGTACAATACAGTAATAAATAAACTGTTTTCTTATCCATACATCATTATTTTAGTACAGATCAGAACTGTACAGAGGCCAGCAGCTGCAGCGTCTCACGGAAACAAAACAGTTGTCAGAGGAACTTGTTCCTGTGCTGCCATACACGGAAACAAAACAGTTGTCAGAGGAACGTGTTCCTGTGCTGCCTGACATGGAAACAAAACAGTTGTCAGAGGAACGTGTTCCTGTGCTGCCAGACACGGAAACAAAACAGCTGTCAGAGGAACGTGTTCCTGTGCTGTGCTGCCTGACATGGAAACAAAACAGTTGTCAGAGGAACGTGTTCCTGTGCTGCCTGACATGGAAACAAAACAGTTGTCAGAGGAACGTGTTCCTGTGCTGCCTGACACGGAAACAAAACAGTTGTCAGAGGAACGTGTTCCTGTGCTGCCTGACACGGAAACAAAACAGTTGTCAGAGGAAAGTGTTCCTGTGCTGCCTGACACGGAAACAAAACAGCTGTCAGAGGAACGTGTTCCTGTGCTGCCTGACATGGAAACAAAACAGCTGACAGAGGAACGTCTTCCTGTGCTGCCTGACATGGAAACAAAACAGTTGTCAGAGGAACGTGTTCCTGTGCTGCCTGACATGGAAACAAAACAGCTGACAGAGAAACGTCTTCCTCCTGTGCTGCCTGACATGGAACAAAACAGTTGTAAGAGGAACATGTTCCTCTGCAGCGTCTCACGGAAACAAAAGTTGTCAGAGGAACGTGTTCCTGTGCTGCCTGACATGGAAACAAGAAAGTTGTCAGAGGAACTTGTTCCTGTGCTGCATGACATGGAAACAAAACTGTTGTCAGAGGAACGTGTTCCTGTGCTGCATGACATGGAAACAAAACTGTTGTCAGAGAAACGTGTTCCTGTGCTGCCTGACATGAATCACTGTATCTGCAGAATGTGTCTAAACTAAGAATGATTTCAACATTCCATACAATACAGCAACACTAGGCTAGGATTTCAATGGTAAAATCAAAGGACTCAAGGTCCAGAGCAGCGCCATTTGTTTGTTTGTTTAAGTTTTGTGTTCATTAATGTATTGTCGGATAACCCCGGGTATCAACTGCGGTATTCTCCATCCATCATGATGTATAAAACTGACACCAGGGGGTATCCGACAATGCATAAATAGTGCATCCAAGTTTATGTTTTTCTGTTCTATATTAAAATATTGTTGCCATAAAAATATAGTAAAGGATTTTTTTAATGGAAACCTTGTCATATTTCAAAGTTAATACAATTGGTAAGTTTGTATTTTTAATGTTTTATTCTGTAATGAAGAATATTTTCATTGGGTATCTGCATATTTCTAAATAAATATAAAATTCATTAAAGTAGACATTAATAGTTAAGTCTTATAACATCCCTAATAAATGGGGCTACAGTAACCTATGCGCCGACTTTAAGGATCCGATTTTTTAAGGCGCCAACTTTTAGACCGGGTTTCTCAAGGTAAGTGACCTTTGGTACGATTTGTTAACAAAATAACCGTTTATCCTATATTTGTTGAAATTAGATGCTCAGAAAGCCCTTTACGATTGCACTGATTTGTTAACTTGTAAAATCCTCTAAATAATACACTACGATTAAAATTACGACGAAAGGTGTTGGGTGTTTGACAAAAGACACCCAACAAACGTGTATGTGGTTCTCGCCAATATAATCCCTTTAAATAGACTTATCTGAATCTACACAACATATGGCCTATTACAGCATATTACAGAACTTTTCTGCAATAATGTTTTACATTTTTTAATCTAACATCAATTCGAAATCAACCATGATTGATGATGACATGAAGAAAGCCAGTAATATTACATTTGCTTCAGGGACTATTTTCATTGTTGATAAGCTAATGGACACTCCTACAAGGGACTATTTTTATTATTGAGTGATATGCTAATTAGTATGTGAAAATCGGTCCAGGGCTTTTATTGCCGTAAGAATTGCTACCATAAGAATCACACTTTTTTCCCTTTAAAACCACTCTACATTATGCCCATGCATGTATATATATATCCCAATACCACACCGACAGTTCGTTTATTTTTCATGTTATCTGTGCTTAATTTGACTAAACTTTTCTAAATATGTACATTATTATTTCCAACATCATGTATTCTCATTTGAATGAACCAGTTTCAATCAATTTCACGCAAAAAATAGATTCAGGATTTAATTCGGAAATATCATGTATACCAGTTATAGCCTCAGTCCCTCTCGAATCGATGCAACAGTCAATGCTTTGAACTTTGTCAGAAGCACTTTTTATTGAATGTAACATTTAAACAGTATTATTCTCACTAAACTAAATATGAATATATGTAAATTTGCACACAACCACTTTCAACTCTGTCTCCTATTATATTATTATCAATTCATTAAAAAAACGTTCACATCTAATGGAAGATATTTAAAATGGAATATAATACTTGTTAACGAAATCCTATTTTTAGTGAACACAAACAAACTGCAAAATTTCATTGCATGTATTGAATGAAACAACACGTTTGCTGTCTTCTCTTTGATGACTGTGACGTCGACGCGCGTCGTCTAACAGCAAAGGGATATTGTAAAGGTGAAATGTACATGATTTCAAGTCCTTGAAAGTGACATGTTTATGTCATTTCTTTTTGAAAATTGAAGCATGTTTTTGGATTGCGAAGTTAGTAATATGGAGGAAATATATCAAATTAATAGATAAGATTTATAAACGGTATGGAAATTTTATATTAATTATTTAGTTCAAGTTACATTGATGATACACAGATTTGTACTCTGTCGACACTATTTTTCCAAACTTTATGGCTAACGCAAACAATTCCGGTCTGACATCAAAATAAAATCAGTCCAGGTTTGATCACTTTCCTTAATTAATGTCATTAATATTATAATTAAAGTCATTGTTAAAAAACTCAAACAAACAAGTAATAATGAGCGCTTTTATTAAATATTTTAATGACGCAAGCACTTTTCAGTCCCAAAGTCCTAGTTTTGACCACTTGGAAAAAAAAACACGACAGAGAAAACAAGTTAACACATTGCGACAAGTGGTATATCATAGAAATTACTGAAGCAAAACTGGTTTGATAAACTGATACAAGTCACTGATCACACATTGAAGGCATGTTACATAGCAATAGACCTTCCAAAAAACTCCCCTACTATCTGTAATGGCTTAGTTAAAATTGACCTCCTTTCGCCAAACGGGTGACAAAACAATCAAATGTTATTGCCGCAAGGCATATTTCACAGCTTATAGTAAAGCATGATAAGGGTAATTTATATGTCCAATAGAAAATATCTGGAATAATTTTTTATAAAATTTTGAAATGAAAACCGGTTTTGAACAGTAGAAAACGGTTCAAAAAGCGAAAAATCTGTGATTTTACAAGCCCTGGTATAGATGCTCCAACATTTCAGCCTTCGTAGTAAATAGCAATCATGTGCAGACATCAGATATCAAAAGTAAAGACTCAAACACGTTTTCACATCATTACTTTATTTTTCGTACATTGAAAAGTGACTTTCATCCGAGAGATACATAAATAAATCATGAACTACTTTCTCTTGAGCAATTAGAGGGTGCATATGAAATGAGATCATTTTATTGACTACGATACTAAGAAGACACCAGAAAATCATGTGCCTCAAAAAGAATTCCACATAGATTAAGTATTACTTTTTTCATAACTGGAATGTATAGCCACATACAAATGCACAATAACTGGTAGGTTGGCCAGCTTTTTTTTTTTTAAAGAGGGTGCAACGACACCCTGAGATTTTTTGAAAAAAGAAGTCCTCAAATGCTCATAAATACATGCATATGTTGAAATCCTATAAAAGTCACCTTTTTAACACCAGTGATGTCTTACTGTAGTATATGCTATGCCAACTTTTGCTCTACTCGTCTGCGGCAAGAAATCACAATGACTATGAACCACTTTGAAAATATTTCAAAACCAAATAAATACGCCTTTTTTAAGCGTAAGAATCATGTTGCCATGGAAAAAAAGGGGTGTAACTGTGTAGTAAGACGTGTATACAAAGTTTCAAGTCAATTGTGGAAATAGCTTGATCCACAATAATGGCAATATGGTAAATACTGCAATTAAACTTAGTGCAAGGGCAATAACTCTGGCTGGAATAAAGACAGCGTCACAAAAATTGATCATGTATGCAAAGTATTAGGTCAGTTACATGACAACTGCAGAAGAAGTTCAATGGACGTGAATGGCAATATGGTAAATACAGCAATTTTACAAATTGCAAGGGCAGTAACTTTGCATTAAGTCAACATCACAAAATTTTACCTAGCACATCTATACTGTATACTTAACAGTATCATGTGACATAGGCAGATCATGTGATACAAGGAGAGCATTGTACACCGGAGGTAACTCCAGTCCATGGTCTCGGTTGAGTGCCAGACGTCATTGTTTTATCACTACGCCTCTTTGACACGTCCCTTAATATGGATGTCCTCAGATGTTAGTACCTTGGTGTTTTCCGGTTCGATATGGTGTCCAGTTCATGAACAGTCGAGTTGGATCTAGCCATGTTCTTTCAGGGACTGGTCCGAGTATCCTCCGGTGTACAATGCTCTCATTGTATCATGTGATCTTCCTTTGTCACTATATGCATGAATGACCCAGCACAAAGCTGGTGAATATTGTGCAATACAAATGAAATATACCTTAGGTCAATTGTTTTGTTCTAAGAAATGGAATAGAATTCATCTAAAATGTTTAATCCGGGACAAGAGAACAATCTTATTGTTGTATTCTTAGAGCAACATGAAAAAGAAAGCATTCAAAAATCAAGTCCAACAGGAAATGTTCAGTTCATTATGCATATTACCGGTACAGGGAAAAGATGCTTCATTAATAAAAACAGGAAGACATGAACTATTGTCCTTACTGGTGTAGGAAGTATGACATGGTTTGTAATTTCATGATTTACTGCACGTCTTACCAATCAGAGAATCTTTAAGGACATGTAATGACAGAGAATATTTTGAATGAACACAAAACAAACACATTTATGAGTATAGATGTGTTCGAATAATAATTGTGTGTGGTTCTTTAATGTGTAATGAGTTAGAGAGAAATTGAGAATTTTGAGTTGAGGAAATCCTCAACTTGAGATTGTTAGTGAAACCGGCCCCTGGTGACAAAATAGACCACTTGGCCACGAAGGACATATTTCAAAACAGCTGAAGCAAAGATTATTCTTAAATTTCGCCCCAGCTCAATATCTTCCCAACCAGCTGTAAGTACCGTTCAACAATGTAGGGACTCTCTTACAGAAGAAACCAAAGAAAGGAGTGCAGTGGACAGAGTATTGACCGCTCGCTTGTGTCCCAGATCAACCTGAGATTCTTTCAAAACAAGAGTTTCAGAAGACAACAAAGCTCGCCGATGGGATAAAACTCACCACCCATGCAAAGATTGAGATTGAAGGCAAACACCAAAACTTAAAAGCAACTAAACGCAAAAGTTTAACCAGGGTGTCTACAGATGAAAAATTAAGTCCAAAAGGGCAATAATTTTGCCAAAATGCAACCTTGAGTTATGGTTCTTGTCTCTGTGTGTTCCATCGATGATGGTGAACACACATGCGCAGTTTCATTCATATCCAATGAGTGGTTGCATAGATATCTTAAACTTAAACGCAACCAAATGCAAAAGTTTAACCTGGGCGTCTACAGATGCCGCCATTGCCGGGGTCATGGCAATAGCTCTCCTTGGACATTCGTCCCGGCGAGCTAAAAACAACACAAAATACTAGTTGAACACATGAAGTGAATTGGAGAGTGGTTCTTCAAATATCTCCTATTATGTCCCAACCACCTGTAAATATCGTTTAACAGTGCAGGGGCTGAGATATCTAATAGAAACAACACAAGGAAACAAAATACACTTATGGACTAAACTTGTTATAGTCAATGTGTTCAGGAGCTTTCACAAATCACAAGTGTCTCAGATATTATATATTTATCATCGGTCTCCATTCAAAATGGTAAACTAACAAAATACAAACTTTTTATGAAATATAATTTTCTCAATTAGTTTGATAACTACAGACCTGGAAACTTGTATTTAGAAAAATAGAGGTATTTGAATATATCATTGTATCATTTTCACAACAGAGTAATAGTTTGTAGCATTTTCAGGCACTCTTTTTTTTTTAAGAAAAATATCCTCAATTTTGATATTACTTCAGCATTTCGACCATAAAAACTTGAGTCATCTGTGGCCGTGAGGTCTAAGGTGCCGTCTCAAGATCACTTACCCCTCTCGACGCTAAGGTCGTAGGTTCTCAAAAAATTTTATGTGAGAAAGTTTTCAGTAACTTGCGGAAGGATGGTGATCCTACTCAGGCTACTCCGCCATTAAAACTTGATATGTCATCTATAAAATAGTATGAAATGTGTTGTGAATGGTGTAAAACCCCATCAAAACGACCTGCTATGATTGGATATCAGCTTTGTGGTTTCACACACAGATGCCATATGAACTTCCCCACATTTTAATGTAAAACACCGACAATACCCAAAATGGTTCTGCATTTTAAATGGCAGCAAACCATATGCAGATAATACAAAACTGTTAATTAAGAATGGGTAGAACTGCAGGTGATTATGAAGAATCTGCAGGTGACTGAGTAGAACTGCAGGTGATTATGAAGAATCTGCTGGTGATTATGTAGAACTGCAGGTGATTATTAAGAATCTGCAGGTGATTGGGCAGAACTGCAGGTGATTATGAAGAATCTGCAGTGCTTTCTGGTGACATGACCTACAAATTTTATAAGCCCTAACAAAGGTCACTGCTAAACGTTCTTAAGCTATATGCAAGTCTAGTACCTGTGCCTAGAAAGAAAAAAAAATATCGAAAACAACAAAAGCAACACAAGTTAAATTATCTGTAGAAACCAAGGATGCAGACCCTAAACAAGTGCTTGATTGAAATACAAGGTAACCTCCAAGTCACTCTGGATTACCTTCCATATTTTTGAAAATATGATCCAAACAAACATAAATAAAATAAAGTACAAAAAGGGAGATAATTCTGACATTAATCAAGATAGGAGTTATGGTTCTTTTGCTCCGCACATAGTGGTACATCCAAGCTTCAAGTCAACTTAGATTCCCTTCCATATTTTTGAAGATAAATTATGCTCAGTACAAGCGAAATAACCAAAAGTACAAAAAGGGGAGATAATTGTCCTGGATCTATTGATGCCATTCTTACCAATAGATTTTGAATCTGACTCCAATCCCCAAATGCAATTATAAGTTCGATGAATTTACACCCAGAGCCTATATTCACCTTATCTTTTAGTCTGAATCTCAGGCTCAAGATATCTGCATTAAAATCAATTAAACACAAAATCAAACACACATTCTTGAAAAAGCAATCAAGTGCAATTATAAAACCGGACTATCAATACAGGGGTTCTGGGTTCTAATCTCCGCCTGGTTATAGTGTCTGTGATGATTGCTACACGACATAACGTCTTATTGTCATTTGTCTCTCCCTGCTGATTTAAGCAGGAAAATTACCAATTACTTGCAGAGATAGGTGTTCTTGAGTACATGTACTGGTTAACCTTCCAACTGGATCTGAGGAAACAGTGGTTAATTTAATTAATCATAAGTAAGTCCTCGATGGCATAAAAATGGCACTAAATATTCAAACAAACAAAATTAAAGCGGGGCGGTAGTCTAATGGATGGAGTGTTGGCCGCTCACGCCAGAGGTTGCGGGTTTCGATCCCCAGGTTGACCCGATATCTCTCATAAAACAACACTCAATACTGGTTCTACCCAGGAAGCGGACTCGAGAGCCGCTTATATAAGCTCTGAGCTTTCATCGTAATCGAGCTAAAATAAATTAGTATAAACTAACTAAACAAAAAAAAACACTTAAGCATTAAATACCAAAAAATTACATTTTTTGTTTGGCAGTTTGGAGATTGAATCTGAGTTTGACACCAAAAGTCTGATGAATTAAGGTCCTTGTAACCATGGGATACTGCTTATAACCATGGGGTACTGCTTGTAACCATGGGATACTGACTCACACATATGCATTACCTGTCAACAAGACTTATATGCGAGACACGCCGTGCATCGTCGATCATGTAGTCCAACCCTCGGTACCATTTGTCTCTCTCTTCAGAGGAAGTGGCTAAAATGATAAAAAAAGAAAAATTAATCATCGAATCAAATTTGTTATTTTACAGCCTCATATAATACAATGTACTAACAGTAAATCCTGTATTAAGCAGCCAGTCAAGGGAATGAAAAAAAGTGGCCTTTTAAGACAGGTTTTGGTTAATACAGGTTATTTTGCTCTGAAATCATAGAAATGAGAAATAGCAATTGTGGCTGCTTAACCCTTTACCCCATAGATACGCGTTTTCCCTGCACCAATCACAGAAGGCCTTTGAAAACAGTGCAGGAAGAATTCAGATTGCTCGTGACGAGCAATCTGAACACTTCCTGCACTGTTTTCCACTCTGTCAGTAAATTTAAACATAATTCACCCATTGCTGATATGTGGTGAATTAATGCTTTTAATATTAGAGGTGTCCAAATGTGTCTATATGAAGTAAAGGGTTAAGACAAGTCAGACTGCTTAATAGAGGTGACCGCTTATGCAGGTTTGACCGTATACAGCGGTTGCAAATTTGATTGTCTGAGTTAGTTTCCTGTGTTCAATATTTTCAAACACAGACAAGTGAAATTTTTATGTTTACCTGATCGAAAAGATGAAAAATCATGCGAGAATGGGTCATTTTATAAAAATAAAAGTTCAGTGTTTATGTTTCATTTTGAATAAATTTTTAAAATCATTTCAATTCCTAGCATTGAAATAGGACTTTTAATTAAATGACTTTTTGTAAGCTGAAAGTCAAAAAAAGTTCTTTGTATACTTTAAGCAAAATTGTCTTATACAGACAAGAAATTTTCAACTACAAAGAAGTAAAAACAGGAATTCACTCATTTGTGGATAAATAAATTTTTGCCAAACGCCAAATTGATTTATTGGAAAGGGATTTCCTAACTTGGCTTACACATCCAATTTAGACTAAATAGATTTTCCACTTAAAATTGCAACAAAATTTGTGAAGTATCAAATCTACATATAGTAGAAATTGTTTCATCTTAAAAAGAATCCGAATGACAATGTGAAGGTTGCCAACCATAATTTAAGTGCTGCCTAAAAATTTTGGAATCAGTAATTTGTTTCAAGTTAACCACTCAGATTAAAATATTATTTCTGTTAAGTTTTGGTGGATTTCATATACCAATCCATTCAAATGTTATTCACAATAATGAGTTGCTTTATATCTATTTTAAACTAAAAATAATTTTTAACCCTTTAATAATAGATACGAGTTTTCCCGCACCAATCACAGAAGGCCTTTGAAAACAGTGCAGGAAGAGTTCAGATTGCTCGTAACGAGCAATCTGAACACTTCCTGCACTGTTTTCCACTCTGTCAGTTAATATAAACATAATTCACCCATTGCTGATACATGGTGAATTAATGCTTTCAATATTAGAAGTGTTCAAAGGCATCTATATGAAGAGGGTTAAGACTTTTAAAGTATTTTTTCCCCCTGATATGCCACATTCAAAATATGACTATATGGGATCAAGCCCACAACATCTCACAGGTGAGACGCATCAATTAGAAGAAGAAAAAAAAATGGGACAAAATAATGACAATTCATATTTATCCGACATCGAGGTAGCGGCACTTGTTCATAAAATGATCCAATTCTCTGCCCTGAAGCGTTTTCCTAGCAATTTACTTTACTCACGCAATTAAAGCAATACCAGACGTAATCATATTTTAGACTGTCTGTTTATTTAATAATTCAACTAATGAATGCATGGAATAAACAGTAAAATATGCAATAAAGTGTGCTCCTTGGGGACGTCTATAAATCATATCTTAACGACATTGTTTAATGTCGGAGTTATTCAACATTGATACTATAGTCATGTGTGTCTGCCATAGACATGCATAAAATTTAACATTTATTAGTAACTATGATTTGAAAGAATCCACAGAGGTAATGCTGTAAATCAATGTCGAAAAACAGCAGTGCAGAGGATTCATAAAAATATCTTTTTAAAGGTATATATTCTCACCGCGACAGAAATGATGAGTTTTGGCTTTTGTCACATTAAGACTGATTGTGAGCCAGAGTTAATAAGGGTCAGTACATAAATAGTGAGAATGAGGTCAGTAAATATCTATCATTCATTGACTCACTCCACCAAAGAACCTACTCACCTGATTCTTGTTAATCAAACTGATTGATAAATGATTAACTACAGTATCTACGACTGTGGATGTCTTGACTTTGATAATTGCTCACTAAAAAGGCTGGAGCTAATTGCAAGATAACAAATGCCTATACTGACTGAATCAGTGAATATTAGGTCTCAGCAAATGGTCAAAAGGAGAGTCAGTTGGTGATAGGTCAAGAGAGTCAATAAGAGACTAGTCAGAGTAGGGTAGAAGGTGACATGTCACAGTAGGTCACTAGACTTGTCAGAGTAAGTCAGTAGGTGACTTGTCACATTAGGTCAGTAGGTGACTTGTCAGGGTAGGGCAGTAGGTGACTTGTCAGAGTAGGGCAGTAGGTGACTTTTCATATGTTGGTAAGTGACTTGTCAGAGGAAGGCAGTAGGTGACTTGCCACAAGAGGGCAGCAGAGGAGAGTCAGAAGTTGACTTGTCAGAGTAGGGCAGTAGGTGACTTGTCATATGTTGGTAAGTGACTTGTCAGAGGAGGGCAGTAAGTGACTTGTCAGAGGAGGGCAGTAGGTGACATGTCACAAGAGGGCAGCAGAGTAGAGTCAGAAGTTGACTTGTCAGAGTAAGTCAGTAGGTGACTTTTCAGATAGCGGTTGGTTAGTGGCTTGTCAGAGGAGGGCAGTAGGTGACTTGTCAGATAGCGGTTGATTAGTGACTTGTCAGAGTAGGGCAGTAGGTGACTTGTCATATGTTGGTAAGTGACTTGTCAGAGGAGGGCAGTAAGTGACTTGTCACAAGAGGGCAGCAGAGGAGAAAAAAGTTGACTTGTCAGAGTAGGTCAGTAGGTGACTTGTCAGATAGCGGTTGGTTAGTGACTTGTCAGAGGAGGGCAGTAGGTGACTTGTCAGAGTAGAGCAGTAGGTGACTTGTCATAGTAGGTCAGAAGGTGACTTGTCAGAGTAGGTCAGTACATGACTTGTCAGAAAGGGGTTGGTTAGTGACTTGTCAGGGGAGGGCAGTAAGTGACTTGTCACAAGAGGGCAGCAGAGGAGAAAAAAGTTGACTTGTCAGAGTAGGTCAGTAGGTGACTTGTCAGATAGCGGTTGGTTAGTGACTTGTCAGAGGAGGGCAGTAGGTGACTTGTCAGAGTAGAGCAGTAGGTGACTTGTCATAGTAGGTCAGAAGGTGACTTGTCAGAGTAGGTCAGTACATGACTTGTCAGAAAGGGGTTGGTTAGTGACTTGTCAGAGGAGGGCAGTAGGTGACTTGCCAGAGTAGAGCAGTAGGTGACTTGTCATAGTAGGTCAGAAGGTGACTTGTCAGAGTAGGTCAGTACATGACTTGTCAGAAAGGGGTTGGTTAGTGACTTGTCTGAGGAGAGCAGTAGATGACTTGTCAGAAAGTGGTTGGTTAGTGACTTGTCTGAGGAGGGCAGTAGGTGACCTGTCAGAGTAGAGTAGTAGGTGACTTGTCATAGTAGGTCATAAGGTGACTTGTCACAGTAGGAAAATAGATAACTTGTCAGAGGTCAGTAGGTCACTTGACTTTTAGTAAGTCAGTAGGTGACTTATTAGAGTAGGGCAGTAGGTGACTTGTCAGAGAGCAGTAGGGGATTTGAAAAGAGTAGGTCAGTAAGTGACTTGTCAGAGGAGGGCAGATGGTGACTTTTCAGAGGAGGGTCAGTAGGTGACTTGCCAGAGGAAAGTCAGTAGGTGACTTGTCAGAGGAGGGCAGTAGGTAACTTGTCAGAGTAAGTCAGTAGATGACTTGTCACAGTAAGTCAGTAGGTGACTTGTCAAAGTAAGTCAGAAGGTGACTTGTCAGAGTAAGTCAGAAGGTGACTTGTCAGAGGAGGGCAGTAGGTAACTTGTCAGAGTAAGTCAGAAGGTGACTTGTCAGAGTAAGTCAGAAGGTGACTTGTCAGAGTAAGTCAGAAGGTGACATGTCACAGAAGGTCAGAAGGTGACTTGTCACAGTAGGTTGGTAGTTGACTTGTCACAGTAGATCTGTAGATGACTTGTCACAGTAGGCCGGTAGTTGACTTGTCACAGTAGATCGGTAGATGACTTGTTTCAGTAGGTCAGTAGGTGACTTGTCAGAGTAGTTCGGTGGTAGACTTGTCAGATAGGGGTTGGTTAGTAATTTGTCAGAGGAGGGCAGTATGTGACTTGTCAGAGTATGTCAGTAGATGACTTGTCAGAGTAAGTCAGTAGGTGACTTGTCAGAGTAAGTCAGTAGATGACTTGTCAGAGTAAGACAGTAGGTGACTTGTCAGAGTAGGTTGGTAGGTGACTTGTCAGAGAGGGGTTGGTTAGTGACTTGTCAGAGTAGGGCAGTAGATGACTTGTCAGAGGAGGGCAGTAGGTGACTTGTCAAGAGTATGTCAGTAGGTGACTTATCAGAGGAGGGCCAGAATGTGACTTGTCAGGGGAGGGCAGTCGGTGACTTGTCAGAGGAGGGTCAGTAGGTGACTTGTCAGAGGAGGTCAGTAGGTAGCTTGTTAGAGGAGGGCAGTAGGTGACTTGTCAGAGTAAGTCAGTAGGTGACTTGTCAGAGTAGGTTGGTTTGTGGCTTGTCAGATAGCAGTTGCTTAGTGACTTGTCAGAAGAAGGCAAAAGGTGACTTGTCAGAGTAGGTCAGTAGGTGACTTGTCAGAGGAGGGCAGTAGGTGACTTGTCAGAGAAAAGCAGTAGGTGACTTGTCAGAGGAGGGCAGTAGGTGACTTGTCAGAATAGAGCAGTAGGTGACTTGTCAGAGGAGGGCAGTAGGTGACTTGTCAGAGTAAGTCAGTAGGTGACTTGTCAGAGTTGGTTAGTGTGTGACTTGTCAGATAGGGGTTGCTTAGGGACTTGTCAGAAGAGGGCAAAAGGTGACTTGTCAGAGTAGGTCAGTAGGTGACTTGTCACAGTACAGCTGTAGGTGACTTGTAAGAATAGGTAAGTAGTGTCTTGTCAGAGGAAGGCAGTAAGTAACATGGTAGAGTAGATCAACAGGTGACTGGTCAGATAATGGCAGTAGGTGTTTTGTCCAAGGAGGTCAGTAGATGATTTGTCAGAGCAGGTCAGGAGGTGATGCGTCAAAGGAGGTCAGTTGGTGATGTGTCAAAGTAGGTCAGTAGGTGATGTGTCAAAGGATGGTCAGGTGATGTGTCAGAGTAAGTCAGCAGGTGACATGTCAGAGGATGGTCAGGTGACATGTCAGAGGATGGTCAGGTGATGTGTCAGAGTAGGTCAGCAGGTGTTGTGTCAGTGTAGGTCAGCGAGTGACATGTCAGAGGATGGTCAGGTGAGGTGTCAGAGTAGGTCAGTATGTGATGTGTCAGTGTAGGTCAGCAGAAGACGTGTCAGAGAAGGTCAGCAGGTGACATGTCAGAGTAGGTCAGAAGGTGATATGTCAAGAGTAGGTCAAGAGGAGATTTATCAGATAAGGGCAGTAGGTGACATGCCAGAATAGGTCAGCAGGTGACGTGTCAGAGTAGGTCAGCAGGTGACATGTCAGAGTAGGTCAACAGGAGACTTGTCAAGAGTAGGTCAACAGGAGATTTATCAGATAAGGGCAGTAGATGACATGCCAGAATATGTCAGCATATGACATGTCAGAATAGGTCAGCAGGTGATGTGTCAGAGTAGGTCAGCAGGTGACTTGTCAGAGTAGGTCAGTAGGTGATGTGTCATTGTAGGTCAACAGGAGACTTGTCAGAGTAGGTCAACAGGAGACTTGTCAGAAATGGGCAGTAGGAGACATGCCAGAATAGGTCAGCAGGTGACATGTCAGAGTAGGTCAGCAGGTGACGTGTCAGAGTAGATCAACAAGAAATTGTCAGAGTAGGTCAACAGGAGACTTGTCAGATAAGGGCAGTTTGAGACATGCCAGAATAGGTCAGCAGGTGACGTGTCACAGTAGGTCAGCAGGAGACTTGTCAGAGAAGGTCAGCAGGAGACTTGTCAGATAAGGGTAGTTGATGACTTGTTAAGAGTCGTCAGGAGGTGATGTGTCAGAGAAGGTCAGGAGGTGATGTGACAGAGTATAGGTCAACAGGTGACGTGTCAGAGTAGTTCAACAGGAGACATATCACAGTAGGTCAGTAGGTTACGTGCCAGAGTAGGTCAGCAGGTGACGTGTCACAGTAGGTCAGCAGGTGATGTGTCACAGTAGGTCAGCAGGTGATGTGTCAGAGTAGGTCAGGAGATGACTTGTCAAGAGTAATTAAGTCAGTTGATGACATGTCAGGGTGAGGTTCAGTTTAGTCCATTTCATAAAAAACAGAGAAGCTGAACTTTGTTACAAATCATATTATCATTTGTTCTACGACAGCCTGCTTGTTAAACCTTAGAAATATCAGGCAGCTTGAAGCAGTAAAAGTTTTGCCTGTCTCAAGATAATTGACAGCTATAGAAAGAAAATAGAAATATAATCTCTGAAAGTACTAATTCATATCGATTTTATGGTTGTTTTTCCTTATTGGAGGATTCAATGCATCGAAACAAATATTTTATAAGATTGGTGAAATGTCTTATCATAAAATCTCTACTCAGGATCTGCTATATCACATACAAGTACTGATATTTTTACTTTAAATATTGTATCTTGTGGTATTGTATACAATCCTGTCAATTCAGAAGAAAAAAAATTAAATGATCAATAACTAGAAAATAGTCGACATTTTTATCGGCTTTACCACACTTTGGTACAAAAATTATTAAACTCTGACAAAAAAGATCAATGAATTGTTAAAGAAATACCAAATGTGGCTCCCAAAATATCAGTCGCGTTTACTGATTCTATGTTGCCTACCGAATCTCCGTGATAAAGATTTTGGTCTTTACCTCAAAATTGGTGTTTTTCATTATTGTGTTTTTATAATTGATTTTGATTGAATATTTAGCGTCTTTTTTATGCCATCAAGGGCTTAGACAGACGATCATTAAAAACCATCACAGAGATTGTGGCCGAGCAGTGATTCTAACTAACGACCCATGGATTGATAGTCTAACGATTGAGCATATCGGACCTGGTCTGCGTTTTTATAAATCTCTAATAATGAATGCCTTATCATCTGATTATAGTGAACAACTGTGTCATGTCATTTCAAATTCTTTAGGTTGTGAACGTGAAATTTTGTATGTATTTCTGACCTTTAACTTCTAAGAGTGACCGTGACCTTTGAGCTTCAGACCTGGGTCTTGTGTGAGACATATCGTCTGATTATTGTGAACATTTGTGCCATGTTATTTCAAAATCTTGTCAAGTGGTTTACAAGATATGTAGCGGACATGAAATGTACCTATTTCTGACCTTGAACCTCTAAGTCAGTAAGTGTGACCTTGACCTTTGAGCTACTGATCTGGGTCTTATGCGTGACACTTCATCTCATTATGGCGAACATTTGTGCCAAGTAAGTTCAAATTACCACAATGCTGTTGGTGTCATTAAGTTACTTGAAAATTCTTTGATGCATTAATAAGCACGCAACCACATACAACGAACTGACATTTGTGACATTTGTGACAACTATGTTAAGCTCACCGAAAGCAGACTCGACAAAAAAACAACAACAAAACCTTAAACACTTAGAATACATTCATGTATTCATTCAACTTGTGCAAATATCATATGCATCTTCTTTAATACATTATTAAACGTATGCAAGTCTAAAATGTTGTCTGTTTATTTCACGGAACACGTCAATTGATCATTTCCATTTTACGTATTAAATCATATAGACTAAGTGCAGATGGACATTTATGTAGGCTCTTGAAATAATGAAACAAAATATTCCGCCATAGAATGTTTGCTGTCTCCTTTATACCCTGTAACTTGAGCGCAAGGTATATTAGACACGACAGATTTAATGACGAGCATGAATATCAGGACTTAATTTTTATCATTTGCAAACAAAATATGGCAGAGTGCAGTTAATTGCTTCTATTGTAAATAAAATGTATGCGTAACTCTTGTTGAAACAGTTTTCTGCGAAACGATATTCCTGAGCAATCTCAGCAGTGATTTTGTTTAGGTCACATTTTTTTTTTTTTGAAATGATAAAGCGAATCAGTGGTAGAGCATCCAAGAAAACAGTTATATACAGTCAGACCTGTCTTAAGCAGCCAATCAAAGGAAGGGGCAAATATGGTTATTGCTTAATACAGGTTAATTTGCTCAGCTGTAAGCATGGAAATTGGAAATAGCAAATATGGTTGCTCAACAGACGTGGCTGCTTTATACACAGGGTTGACTGTAATCTAAATCAGCAGGCCAATAAAAATTATATTTTTCTTTTAAATTTGACGTCTAGAGTCAGAGTTTGACAATGCCTTGAAATTCTTTTTATGACCAGTAAGCCACTTAATGTAGGTCAACATTTTAACTCTACAGGAATGGTGAAGGGGCAGTAAATGTTACCCCTGTCCGTCCGTCCGTTCATGTGCCTGTCCATCAAATTGGTGTACGATGAATAACTTCTGTAAGGGTCTACATTTGATTTATATTTGACATGTAGTTTGGTGTATAATTATAAAATACAGTTCAAGTTCGATATTTGTCAATGTAAGTTGAATTTTATGGGGATTTTTTTTAGATTTAACTATTTTTTTGTGACCGAGTGGTCTGAGACGCCATCTCAAGATCATTTACCTTGCACCGCAAATGTCGTAAGTTCAAGTCCTGCTCACTCCAAAAATGTTGCAAGAAAGTTGGTCAGTTACTTGCAGAAGAATGGTGGTTCTACTCAGATTCATTCTGAGGTCTTACTCCACCAATAAAACTGCAGATGCCATAATTATGATCTGAAATGGCTTTAAACCCCATTAAAAAAATTCTAAATTTACAAATAACTATAACAAGGTCATCAGATCTTTGTCCTTAAGATGAACACATTTTTGGCTTTGTTTAATACCATGTTCAACATTTTATAGGATACATTTGTGAAAAAAAATCACGGTCTAACTCGATAAAGATAAAGAAAGTAGATTTGGACTAAGCCCTAGAATTATAGCGTTTATTTTATTGTTGAATGCAGAACCACCGTCCTTCAACTGGCACACTTTTTCATAAAGTATTTGGGCCAATCTTGACTTGTGCACGTAACTGATAGATCTACAGATAACGGCAACAAAGCACCCATATAATATAGGGGTTTAATGCCATTTTCAACACATTTCAGGTTATATACGGCATATCCAGTTTTACTGGTGGAGGAAGACCTCAGACAGTGTAAAACAACCTTCTTTCCGCAAATAACTAGCAAACTTTCTAACAAAGTTTTTGGAGCGAGCGAGACTCAAACTTATGACCTTAGCGATGGTGAGAGGTAAGTGATCTTGAGATGACGCATTAGACCACTCGGCCACCGAGGACCCTGCACCACTATATAAACTTGTGTCATAACAATTGTATTGTGGAGGTAAAAACCACTTACCCACAACAGACAGTGTTTGGAGCACAAAATTATTGCCGTAGTATACAACAAAACATAATCTTTGATCAACCCGTCTAGCTTCGTCCGCCCACTTTTCAAAATCCTTTGAACTCTTTCCCCGTCTTACTTCTTTGATTTCACGAAAGTTGACTGAAATGAAAAATAGAACTGGTGAAATCACATGCAAAACACGTAAAAAGTAAAGACTCACCTCTTTTTAGCCTCTGACCATAGTGGTCAATTTTATAGTATTATATATATGGTCAAACCTGTCTTAAGCTGCCGAAGTCAAGGGAAGTAGCGAAATTGTCCTTTGAAGACAGTTTGTTGCTTAATGACAATGCTACGAAACCAAAGAAATGGGAAATACAAATTGTGACTCATTTAGACAAGTGACGGCTCAAATGAGGTGATCGCTTACACTGAGGTTTGACAGTAAGTATTAGCAGTGTTACGTAATGATTGGCGAAAATAATATCTATACATTATTGATACCCATGAGTTTAAATGATATGATTCATGTATTGAAACACTGATATATTAATATACACAAGAAAAGCCTTCAATTTAAAAGCACACCAAAAACGGTATTTGTGCATTCTGTACACTGAATTCTAAACAATATAAAAGCAGAGGGAACACTGAAAAATTTAGGGTTCTTTGACTACATTAAATTTTATTATCTTAGTGAAACTTGGTACTTATCAGTATAAGTAATCAAGATTTAACATGTTTTATGTTACGCATTGAAGGAAAAAATGTATTTAAGGAAAACAGATCTTTGCAAAATATTTGTTTCAGTCTCGAAACTGAAATATTGTTGCTGTCATCTAAACTCTGGGGATGTGGTGTACTTAAATGACATGCTGTAAGCCTGTCTAAATAATATTTCTGGCATATTATAGAAATTGGTGATAAATGGTTATAATAACTCATGTCAGACATTTTATTTTGGTATAAATAAGGCACCCATATTTTTGTACAGCTTTGCTAGATACCAGAATAAAACTACAACATGTTGCTAGAAACCAGAATATATGCACAGCATGTTGCTAGAAACCAGAATAAATACACAGCATATTGCTAGAAACCAGAATAAAAACACAGCATGTTGCTAGATACAAGTGTATCTTTTTTATTTGTTTATTTTAGCTAGATTGTTAAATAAACTCGGAGCTTAATTCTATGAATCACACTCTAGTCCAAATTCTCAGGGTAGGTGCTGTTTAGAGACTTGGAAAGTTATCTGGCAATTTGCGAAAATGTGTGTGCTCAAGTACTGGCTTAAACCTTCCCTGGATCCTAGAAAAGGTTGGTAAGGTTAACTCAGCATTTGTTAGCCTTGAATGACATATGACTAAATATTTCACAAATTTCAAAATGAATGATCACTGGAGTTGTCAGTTGATGTAACTTACGATATAATTAACTTTCAAAGATTTGTCTACATCACAGTTGTTGTAGAAGGTGCTAAATTCGAATTCTCCCTGGTGAAAACAAATTGATTCAGTCTAGCCAATATGCAAACTGTCAAATTTTGGTGTCAACATTGAAGGCGGACAGCTGACTTAGTATTAGATGACAGCATAGCTGGAAAATTGTTTTATTCAAGATGACTGACTTCATATATTTATTAAACTACTGCAGAAGTTGCAACTTGTAATTAAACACATATGACGGCATAGCTGGAAAATTGTTATGTTCAAGATGACTGACTTCATATTTATTAAACTACTGCAGAAGTTGCATCTTGTAATTAAACACATATTTCATTATTTTTGCATTAACAAAATAATAGAACATTATTGCAAAGCAGTCAATACAAGCTTAGAACATGTCACGTCATCTAAATAATATATTCTAAAGAAATGGAGTGTAAAGGGAGTTTACTAGAAAAAACACGCTATAAATGTCTTAAAATGAATAAATAGCATCTCATTATTGTTAATAAACAGTGTCCAAATGGTTTGATATACATCAAATCCACCGAAATGCAGCAAAATCAATGTTTCAATCAGAGTGGTAAACTTGAAACAAAATCCCCATTCTAAAAATAGACAGCAATTCAATACTGCTTGATGACCTTAATATCACCATTGAAGATAAAACCAATTTTACAATGCGTAAACCTATATAACGGATCAAATTGAAATAAAAATAAAATCGTGTCACTCATTTAATACGTTACTATGTTGCAATTAATTGTTCTAAGTATACTCATGTTAGAGAAACACATCTGTATAATTGGTATATAGGGCATTCAGAACATGCAGATTTTTATCGATTGCTTCAAAGCGAGAATCCAGAGAATATTAGAAAAATTGCTCTTTTTATAACAAAACTGTTTGAAATTATAGATAAAACATAGTTCCACATTATATACTGTACCAGTTTTCAGACACTTCAAATGTATATTTAATATATTGTAACACAACTTTGTAAAACATCAATGATCAATAATTACTGTTGTATTTTGGGCCGGAGGCCTTCATTTACTCAATAAAACATCTTGTATCTTGTATCTTGTATCTTGTAATTTAAAGTGGGTAATCTATTTTAGTCTGACCTAGGCGCAAAGACCAAGTTTTCAGTTTTTTATTTTGGCTATTGAAATAAGTATCCTTTTAGCAATATGGGATTAATGAGTATATAAAAGTATGATATATTGGTAAAAAAAGTTTTTATCCGATTTCAAACTTTTCTGAAATATTCCCCGTAAGGCCATAATACATTAATTGCTAGATTATCATTCCCGCCCGCCCTCTTATTTTCATGCCGCCTTGACCCTTTTCATTTTCATAAAAATTTTAAAAATGAAAATAAAATAAAAAATCCTCCCGTCCTCCCCGTTTTTAAGAAAAATTTGGATGATAATCTAGCAATTAATTTATAACGACCTAATGCCATTTTTAAGACATGCCAACTTACATAATTATATCAATATGGCATATCCAGTTTTACAGCACATACTTTATTTTTATGTTCATAACATTTCTACAAATTTTCCACAAAATATCTTAGAGGAACTTAAAGAGCAGAAACCATCTTCTATTTTTAGTAATAGACTTTGGCCCAATTTAACTCAAAACCAATCCAAAGCTACCATTTCATATTCAAAACTATACACAAGTACAAGAATGCTACTCCCCACCATGTGACATTCGACATATTCAATGATGTATAGCATTACAATATCACCCCAGTCACCACCGCTCACACACACATACATGATCACTGCCCTCCCCCACACAAACATTCAAACATGAAATCACATTCACAATACATGTACACAATTGCCCGACCCCCACTAATTCTCACCTACACAACATACTCATGGGCTCACAAGTGTGCACATTATACAACAGATAGATAATGATTGATTGAATGATTGAATATTTAGCGTCATTTTTATGCTATCGAGGGCTAACAGATGATCAGTTAACCAAACAATTGTTTCCTGGGAACCTGGAAAGTTAACCAGTACTCAAGCACACCTCATCTCCACAAGTAACTGATAACTTTCAGCCATCAAGGATACTGTGCCCTGGCGGGGATTTGAACTCACTAGCCCTGGATTGATAGTCAGACGCGCTAACGACTGAGCTTATTAAGCCTGGATAGATAATTAGGTGCCTAGGTTTATAAATAAAATATTCTCACAACTTACATAATCAGGTGCAAATGACCTCATAAAATTTGTAAAACATTTTTATATACATACAGTCGAAAATTCGTTATCAGCTGCAAAAAAACATATGAGATATCCAAATATCGACTTTTGCTGTTGGCCTTGTTTTAACCAATAAAACAGATAAGAATTCATTTTATAATGTGTTTAATAAAAAAAACTTGTTCTCTCATTATACATCGGATCAATAATTTATATCCCCTCTCCAAAGCAATATCTTATCAATCTTATCATTTTATTGAACTTTATAATTTAGTATTAGCATTAATACTGAAAGATCATTTATTGCATTTTTTAGTAGTGTTTTATTAAAACAGCAGTAAAAATAAAATGGCCCTATATTGCTCATCTGACTGACCTTGAGTCACCCAACATAAGTAGATTATATAGTACATGTACACTCAAAATTCCAGAAAGACAAGATGGACAAGTAGTTCGAATTTTGATTTGTTTTGAAGATGTAACAGATGCGTAGAAGAGTTCAAACTTGGTAGAGGTTCACCCATGGCAATGTCAGTGAAATTACATCAAAATCAGGTAAGTAGATTCTGACAAGAAGGCTTTTGAAGTTTTTACTATAGCTGCTAAGTCTTCAAACTAAGATAAAAATCCAGTTCCAGCACAAAACTAATATGTTATGTTTGAGAAAGGTTTCAAACTAAAGCATCAGACTAAACTATTATGCATGAAACAATCCACAGTTCCAGCACAATAAATATTCCTATGAGTTTCAAACACAAGCCTTCTCAAAGCCTATCACTTGAGAGAATCTTTATCGCAGTGCACTCTCCCCCAAAAACAATTAAGCTCCTCCTCCAAGCTTTCAAGTACACTTTGACACTGAAAATCTCAAGCAGACTTCTTGCTGTGATGAAACTAGCTAAAAATATGGTATTGCTTTATTATGAAGCAGTTAACCATCCCTGTCTGAATCATAAAAACACTGACTTTTATATTCAGAAAAACACATATTTATAATGGTTCATGAATGATATATGAATAATATTTCAATCATTGATTATAATTGTATCATTCATCTTTTTATGATGAATTATTTTTTAAAACTTATATCTGGTATAATATTGTATAATAATAGCAAAAAAAAAGTTTATTTAAAGAGTTTATTACCTCTTCTTATAATAATTGCTATATATAGACATTTATGCTATAAAACAAGGGAAGTAATTTGACATAAAACTAACCCCACCCCCTGGCTGCCATGTTTTTTGAAGAATCAAGATGGCTTGAACAAACTTGGTAGAGAGTCACCCAAGGAACATTTCTGTGAAATTATTTTAAAATCGAGCCAGTTGTTTCTGACAAGAAAATTTTTTTAAGTTTTTACTAAGCTTATATAATAAACTAACCCCACCCCCTGGCAGCCAGGTTTTTTGACGAATCAAGATGGCTTGAACAAACTTGGTAGAGGGTCACCCAAGGAACATTTCTTTGAAATTTTATCAAAATTGGCCCAGTGGTTTCAGAGGAGAAGTTGTTAAAAGCTTAAAGTTAACGAAGGATGACAGGCGAAGGACACCAGGTGACCACAAAAGCTCACCTGTGAGCCTTTGGCTCAGGTGAGCTAATAAAAAATGTTTGAATGTTTTTTTTTATGAAATTTTCAATACAATTCAGATTATATATCTGGCATATCCGTTTTTTCGGTGGCGGAAGTTTCTTTCTTCTCAGATTGGACCAATTCAGTATCTACACTCCAAATGGTGAGCTTTAAACTAAATTGTTTATATTACAGTATTGTTGCAATGGAGAACAATGTTACAGATATATGACATGACGTGTTACAAAATTAGGCCAAAGTCGCTGAGTTCAAGGCTTAGGCCAATATTAAGTTAAATTAATTGCTAAATTATCATCCAAATTTTTCTTAAGAAGGTGGAGCATGAAAATTAGAGGGCAGGCAGCTGGGACGATAATCTAGCCATTAATTTATTATGGCCTTACTTGTACAAGCTTAGACATTTTCAACATTCTACATTCAATACTTCCAAATACTTCATTCATTGAGTATTTCTCTATACCGGGTATTCGAAATTTATGATACTTTACATTGGGTTTAATTTTATAATTCTACAAATACCTGAGTAAGCAAATAAACATTTGAAACTTTTATCAAGAAGCGAAATACTAACATATTATAATACAACACAATCAATAAGAGCAGACAAATTATTATTTACCAATCTTGATGGTTTGCAATGTATATCACTCATTGTACTGGCTTATAAAATGTGAAATATCAGTTACAAAGAATACTTGCACAGGTAATAATACACCATGTAAAACACAATGACCTGCCCTACAACACAATTTTAATATTAATAAATATTGCAGTTTTGTGATCAAACATGCGAAATGTTTAGAAACTTCTTTTAAATTTCTTTTACTTGAACACTAAGGCTTTTGAAAGACAAGCATGGGCCTTAACGATCACCTGATCATCCTTGATGACATAAAGTAATACAAATTTATTTTCAAACTTTTGTCCATCATAAGCGGCCAAAATCCGAACATGGATTTTGAATGTCATATCGGGATCAACAAATCACATCATTTTTTCTTAAATAGATTAAGTAAAGTAGTACGCACTCCCAACTTATTTGGGAGAAAGGACATTGACACTGATTGGCAAAGATATTTAAGCTGTTAAAGCATATTAAAGGAAGTAAAATATATGGAGAATTTAAGGAGAAGATTGTCAATGTTTTACGACTTTCGCCAAATGAAATTTCTTTGCGCCACTTTTATCTATTTTGCGCCATTGGCGCCAATGGCAAAGCCCTGCGCCAGACCTGCCAAAGGGTAAAACTGTAAGATCCACAAGTATTAAATTCACAATTTTTATGATGAACTCATAGGCCTCATTAATTATACTTACATTTTGTTTTCCTGTGCTTCCTTTAAGTACTACATTTATCAAAAATGCCAACATTCATGACATAAATATGGAAAGAATGTAAATATTTATAAATATTCATGTTCTGCAAGTTAATTTGCTATAAATAATAATAATAATAGATGCAATCAGTGAGCAATTAACAAGCTGCTACATAATCACACCAAATCCACAAAGATCAACTGTAAAAAGAAACTCTATTGTATGAACAGCACGGATTACATTTTTTAACTGTTCTAAGTCATTCAAACAGAGAGTAATATTATCCCATCATGGACCAAGGACTTCCCCAGAATTACAACATACAGCAATCACAACAAAACACCACCTGAGCTTGCCCTCAAATTACAATATTTACATTTCATTACAAGGTTTAACAAAACTTGAAATGTCTGAACATTGCTATTGACAAAAGAAACTTCGGATGCTACATGTATTGAGGGTCCTCAGTGTCAGAGTGGTCTAAGAAGCCGTCTCAAGTTCACTTACCTTTCACCGCACAAGTCGTAGGTTCGAGTCCGGCTCGCTCCAAAAGCTTTACGTGAGAAAGTTTGGCAGTTACTTGCGGAAGGACGGTGGTTCTACTCAGATTCATTCTGAGGTCTTCCCCCAACAAAAAAACTGGAAATGCCATAATTATATAATCTGAAATGTGTTGAAAATTGCGTTAAATCCTCTTCATCTCATATCATCACTACATATATTGACAAAGCATTGATCTGCCAACTACAAATTGCACACACGTATCTGACACTTAATGAAAACGATACAAATACTTTTCTTTATCTAATGCATTCTGTAATTAGCCAATTCTTGTTGCAGTGTCATTGATGTACAAAAGAGATGGGACAATAAAATACACATTGCACAGTTTTCACATTCTCACAGTTGCAATTTACATATATGTTATGTTTGATATGTCAGATTTGCTTCACAGAGCCATACATTATTAAATAAAGAGTAAGTACTAAATCTATGTATGAAATAGGAAGTCACAGAACTTCATATAAATAAGGAGTAACAGATCTATGTATCAAATAGGAAGTCACAGATCTTCATATAGATAAGAGAAGCAATAGATCTATGTATGAAATAGGAAGTCAAAGATCTTCATATAAATAAGAGAAGCAATATATCTATGTATCAAATAGAAAGTCACAGATCTTCATATATATAAGAGAAGCAATATATCTATGTATGAAATAGGAAGTCACAGATCTTCATATAAATAAGAGAAGTAATAGAACTATGTTACGGTTTTTTCTAGAGCGGAATGAAAGGGTGCAGCGCCCTGCCCCTTTTAGGCTCTGCCCTTCTGCCCTAAAAACGCAGCCCTTCTTTGCTTAAATGCTCCCTGCTGCCCCAATCACAAGTCGTATATAAACAAATCAACTGTCAATCACATACACATGTTAAACATTTGGCTATAGTTTACTGATATGCCACGCTTGGCCGAATACACAGGTATTCACCGGTTCTTCTCTTGCTTAATATGTAATAATCAGTTGATCAAGTCTTTGTCGAGTGTGGATACAGCAAATGACGTCACACTCCAGTCACTTTTTAAGTAAGATTAAGGGTCAAATATCATTCCATGTTTTTTTCTGATGCGCATATTGCGGAAACTGTTAATGCAGTGCTCCAAGAATAGGATAGCCCGATGCCCGGGGCTTGTCAAATCTAGATCCGGGCATGTGCCTTTTTCAAAGTTACCTGCCCGTCGGGCTTGTCTTAAAAAATCGGACAAGCTAGTTTTCACAATACACAGGTCTGCAAATATCGCTGTTCGATACGACACAGGTCAAACTGTTGTTTAAAGACCGTAACTAATCAGTATAAACAACCGACCCCTGCGGTGTTTATTACACCACGATAATGCGACTTTGGAAAACCTCTCAGGCATATTCATTTATCTTTTTTTATTACTCTAACGTGATTGGTGGATAGCTTTGAATATAAATTAATCTATTTTAAATAACCGCTCTGATTGGTTGTATATCTACGACCAAGGTACACGTTTCTTACCCCCTACCCGAGCAAAGACAAAAAAGACGATGACGTAATTCGCGGGTGTCTCTCAAATTTTCCATTATGAAGAGTATAAAATTACCTCCCTTTGCCAAAATTGTAACGATTTCTAAAATCTGATTATGTTTTTGCACATAATTTGTGATCGATCGCGTTATGTAAAATGTCAGCGTTAGGTTCTGGTTATTTTATCAATATTTCGTAGATTTACACTAACTGGAACTGTATGTGTATAAATTTTCTTCTGTGAAAAGTTGATATTTAAATTGAGTTTACGGCAAAGAGAAATATGGGTGGGATATTATAGTAATAAACATTGCTTTTTGGTTGTGTAGTTTCAGCGTATAATTTTTTTTGGCATGATTTAAATATAATATTGAAACCAACAATTAAGATAAATTATGTGGGTTTTTTTTTTTAATATTTGAAATATAGTTGACTAGTTGCACTTTCTAGACATTTGAAGGCTATCATAGACTGCATTTATTTATCATATTGCCAAGTTCTCTTGGATAGACTGAATAGATTTGTAGGCTTGACATTGCCATAATAGTATGTTATGACAGCAATAATAAGAAAACAAGAGAAAGATATTTAAAATAATGATTTAAATAAACTCCTGCTCCCACACTGCCACTGAATCGACAGAACAGAAATGATAGTCAATAAAGAACAAAGATTAAATACAACATAATAAGTTGGACATACTGACAGAGATGTAGTCAGTTCTCCCGAAATTATCTCCCTTCTCCCGGTCTTATTCAAACTCTAAAACTGGTGATTTAGACATGCATAATATTAAGTGGAGCTAACCCTACATAAAATTAATTAATACATTTAAGGCTACGTTTACATATTTCATATTATACCACAAGGTGTATTGCTAATAAAAATCTGGGCATGTGAACCTTTGATCAGGGCAAGTTATTTTTCAGCCAGGGCAAGTAGATTTTTTCAAACTACTTGCCCTGGGCTAGTCCCCAAATTTTTTTTTCTTGGAGCACTGTAATGAATTATTCATATTACATATGTTACATATCTGTCTACTGAGAATTAGCGTATGTGCTAATACTATATGACTTTGAAAGGTAAATTACAGAGGAATTCAGGGTCCAAGCTAGCGAAAATGTCATCATATTCAACTTTTAGACTTTGTTGACAGTCTGGAGAAGCTTTGTAGACTTATCCTAATTTTCAGTAAACGGTTGATAAGTCGCTAAAGGTCACACTGTATTGGCTTACCAGTTTGATCCCTATCCCTACAAACAATCAACTTACACGTCAATTATCAGATTAAACGGCATCAAGCTGTTTTCCCTCTGGTCAAAATCAGCCAAGATTTTATCTAAAAATAGGTGATGATGTGATTCGCGGGTATCCCTCAAAATTTAAAAGGGAAATAACTTGCATGGTTTCAGCAATAAAAATATTATCTCCCTTGCCAAAATGGTGACAATTTCTAAAAATCTGACTTTGTTTCTGCAGAGAATTCGTGATACACCGCGACTTGTATAATGTCAACGTTAGGTTCCAGTAATTTTATGAATATTTTGTAGATTTACAATAATTGGAACTGCATGTATGTAAATTTTCTTCTGTGAAAAAGTGAACGTTGATTTTAAAATTGAGTTAAAGGTAATAAAATGTGGGTGGGTTACTATAGTAATTTAATAAACTTACTGCCTACTGGTTGTGTATATTCAACGTATAATTTTCTTTTGACAGTCATATTATGATTGACATACAGTTTTGAAAACAATAATTAACATGAATTATGTGGGCTTTTTTAAATATTTGAAATATAGTTGAATATATAGTTACAATTTTCTAGGTATTTCAGGGCTATCATAGATTACATTTATTTATCATATTGCAAAGTTCTCTTGGATGGACTGAATAGCTTTGGAGACTTGACATTGTCATTATAGTATATTATGACAGTTAGCATTCATAATAAAAACGAAAAGGGCGCTGTTTAAAATAATGTTTTAAAATAACTCCTGCTCCAACAATGCCACTGATAGAACAGAAATGATAGTTAGTCAATAAAGAACAAAGACTAAATACAACATAATAAGTTGGTCATACTGATAGAGAAACATTTACTTCTCCCTGAATTTCTTTCACTTCTACCTATCTTATTCAAACTCTGATACTTGTGATTCACGCATGCATAATGTAAAGGGGAGATAATCATACATTAAAAGAGACTTAAGAAAAAGTTTGACAATGAATATGCCAATTGCTCCCTGCCCATTTTTCTTGATCCCAGCCCCTTTTCCTGGTCTAGAAAAAACACTATATGTATGAAATAGAAAGTCACAGACCTCCATATTATAAATAAGAGAAGCAATAGATATATGTATGAAAAAGGAAGTCACAGATCTTCATATAAATAAGAGAAGCAATAGATATATGTATGAAATAGGAAGTCACAGAACTTCATATAAATAAGGTGCAATATATTGCACTAGTCTAATAAACCTATGACATATCTTTTATATTAACCTAGTGAAATATCACCTCCGATTCATCACTCAGTGTTTTCCCTTTAACTTGATTCTTGTATGTAAAAGAACTTTTTGACGTGCCGGAATATATAAATGATGTTGATTTGTGTCATGGTTAAATGACGTTATTTTGTGACATTGTCATATGATGACTCACAGAAACAAATATACTGGACTTTTTCTTGTTTCTTATAGAGGTGATTGGTTAAATAAATGGAAAATGTAAACTTTTTCTTTCTGAGTTATGTGATAAAATGAATCTTACATTCATGTTCATTTATTATTGATTTTATTAATCTCATTGGGAAAATTTATATGTTGAAAATTTATATGTTGCTCAAAAGAGCCTTGCATAATACATTTTTGCCAACTCAATTAATGAATTCAACAATAAATGAGCATGAATGTAAGATCCTTTATAAATGCCATTGCTGGCAGTGGTTTTAGCCGGTAGAGCTAATAAGGGTTCACATGCTATAAATGTTTTTTAAAATTATAGATATATAATATCAATCTTTTTCATTAATACTTGTAGGTTGTGAAATGGTTAGGCGTAAAAATTAGATTGATTGATTGAATATTTAGAGTCATTTTTATGCCATCGAGGGCTAACAGACGATCAGTTAACCTAACCACTGTTTCTTGGGATTAACCAGTACACGAGCACACCCCATCTCCGCAAATAATTGATAACTTTCCCACTTGAATCAGTGGTGAGAGACAAATGATAATGAGACATAATGTTGTATATCAATCATCACAGAGACTGTTGCCAGGCGGGGATTCGAACTCACGACCCCTGGATTGAAAGTCAGATGTGAAATGGAATGAGCTAATCGGGCCAGAAGTGGCAACAAACAATTCAATTACAAAATATCATTTCACAAATTAATGCCATCATAGAATTTCTTAAACACTAAGGATAAGAAAATGCTTCAGAAAATTCTAGTTAAGCACCAGTGAAACACTATAAGCTGTCTACATAGTTTACAAAATTCTCAAACATTTGTGTAATACAAAATAGGTAAAACCTATAAGGCGAGTGCAGATCTACGCAGAACTAATCATAAGAGCATGCGATCAAAATCACACAAACTCGGTCATTTCCATTATTGGGTACCTCGAGAACAGACAGCTTTGCAGTATGCTGCAAAATGTGATTACTATCAACACGTTTTTGGCCTAGAAAAACATATGTTTTTAAACATTTTTTTAACTCCCTTTTATTAATTATTTAAGCAGGTTAATATTCATTGTGATTGTTTTAATACTGGCATTTTTTTTGTTTTTAATCTGTTAAGGCCATTATAAATTTATTGCTAGATTATCATCCAAATTTTTCTTAAAACAGAGAGGGTGGGAGGATTTTTTTTTCTTTTCATTTTTAATGTTTTGTTTTTTTAATGTGTTTTTTTTTTATGAAAATAAAAAGGGCTGGGCAGCATGAAAATTAGGGGGCGGGCAGGGATGATAATGTAGCAATTAATTTATTATGACCTAAAGAGTTTTGAATTCTTTTCAACAACATTTTACCATATGATCTTGATTTGCTTGTTACCAAAAGGTAATTAAAAAATGATCCTCCTAACAAAGTGTAACTATAATAATTGTATTAGAGAGTTCAATACATAGAAATATAAAAACAAGTATAGAAAAAATGCAAATTGCTTAATTTGCAAACTGACAGAAGCACTGAAAGCAGTGTTCAGTAATTTCATGTGAAGCAGTTCATCTTATCATCCAGACCCAGTAGAGAGTTTGACAATCAATCCAGGGGTTGTGAGTTTGAATCTCTGTCTGGCCATAGTCTCTGTGATGATTGATATAAGACGTTACATCTCATTGTCACTCAAATCTCATCGCCGATTCAAGTGGGAAAGTTTTCAGTTACTTGTGTAGATAAGTGTGCTCAAGTAACTGGGGTTAACCATCTAGAATCCCTGGAAATAGTCACAACAATTAGGTTAACTGGTCATCTATTAACATTATCAATGCACCATTCATTGTTCCAAAGTATCCCTGGCAAGGATGGTTGCTAAGATGGAGTAACCAGATGAATGATGTTTTAACCGGTTTTAAACGGCAAACTAGACCCTCTCTCACTTATTTCACAATGTGCAATTATGCTGCAGAGGAGCCCTGCACTGTATTAAGAGCAAGAAGATGGCATAAAATGCCCAACAATCAAACAAATCAACTTACCAGACCCTTCAGGGCGCGCACCCTGCGCTTTTATCCACACCAATTGACTTGCTGTCGGTTTAATCTCAAGAGTTCTCCTCTCAGGCTTCTTCTTTAAGAAGAAAATAGTCACAACTTTACCCGTTTCCAGATCTCCGAGCAAATGCATTGTGCCCGTGTCGGGCAATCCTGGGAGACCATTATAGATGGGGGCGGCCATCTTGGATTTACGAAACAAACTCTCTTCCTGGTATGATCCTTTAAGAAAGTTACATTTTATCACTCGTCGTTAGCCACGTGATACATCATTCGATTTTTTTAAACATATATTGATCTGAACTGTATTCACGTGGCCTTAATACCGATGTTCTGCTTAAAATGACTTAGAAATTATCATTTCTTCCGGGGTCGAATTGTGACCAAAAAAAAAATAATAAAACAAGGGAAATCACTCTATTTAACCCATTTAACCAAGCACCTGCCGATTTCTTAAGGCATCGACTAAGACTGCTTACAATAGTCACATTAATATTTAAATAACAGAGATAAATAAAAATATAATCTGTTACTAATTGCTATTAATAGTCAGCATTTTTCAAAGCAATTATTAGAATATGTTTCCATAAAAATAGCTGTTAACACACCATTATCTCAATGAATTACATTATCATCAAGTTCTTGATTATCTCTGTCTATCTGCTGTTACTGCAACTACTCCAGAGGATTATGCGCAGTTTAGGGATTACAGTCTGATTAACACAGAATATCAGCAATATATGTTACGTGCACTATGTCTCCATGTACGCACGACCGACTGCTTAAAGGAAATTTATCAGGATTTTTTCAAAATTTTTAAATTGGCTATAAGCAATTTTTCCAATAGATAATCCCTATCTATACTTATTGACCCCGCAACATCAAAATGATATCTATTTAAATAAGCTTAAATAATATATCGAAAAGGGGTTTCCTAACTTGGTCTAAAATAGACTAATATAGATTTCCCGCTCAAAATTGCAGCATATATTGTGACGTATTAAATAAGTCACGTGATTTCATGTAAAAAATTTGTTTCATCTTAGAAAGAGTCTGAATCACGATGTCATGATGTCAAGCAGTATTTAAGTGTGGTCTATTTTTTTAAGTTTACCAATCCAATTGAAACATCGATTTTGTCACGTTTTGGTGGATTTGATATAATAAATCATTCGGGTTTTATTTATTTATGACAGTGAGATGCTTTTTATCTATTTTTTAAAAAAAAACATTCATAGTGTTTTTCTCTGATAAACTCCCTTTAAAATCCCGTCCGGACGATTTGCATGCATCCATTGTACATTGCCCCCACCCACAAACATTCAAATAGAACTCACATCATTGGATAAGTGTAAATTGTTTGATAGTCTGGTTGATTCAATTTCAAACTTCAGTGCTGATGTGTAGGAACATTATGCATATAAAGACATAGAACTAATTCAATACGTATTTTTAAGAAAAGTTTTAAATGTACACAAATCTACAAACCTTGATTACCTGTATGGGGAACTTGGTCGATACCCCATGTCTATATCAAGAAAAAATATTATGCTAAAATATCGCATAACACTTGTAAAACCAACTAACCCTTCTCTATTATATATATAAAAAAACTATTAAAACGTGATGCGGATGATAACATTACATACAGAAGAATGAACTGGGCTTATCATATAAAAACTATCGTTGATAGAATAGGAATGACGTACATCTGGCAAAACCAATTTGATACTGATACTTTTAATATTAAGCTTATCATGTAACGACTTCTCTATATTTCCAAGCAAAGATGATATTCTAATATTAATAACATTATAGTAAATACAAACATACATTTTTAATGGAAAAATATTTGAGCTGTCACATGATTTTTGATAAAATGTTAAGAATTGCTCTAACTAAATTCCAACTTTCATTACATGATCTTCCGTTGAAACCGGAAGATATACACATGTAACACTCACTCAACAAATCTGCTTACAATGTAACATGAACATGGTAGAAAACGTTTATCATTTCCTATTGGTATGTCCTAAGTATAGAGAACTTCTCCATAAATATTTTAATATTATTACTGGCTTTTACCCAATTTGAATAAATTTGAAAGTATTATGACCTCCCAATGCACAAAGACAAAAATGGCCGCAACAAATGTGATGAGCACTCGCGGCTAGACCGTGTCAGTGTTTCTTGAATGTGTATGTACATGCATATATATAGATACGTTAATTTTGATATGAAAATATTTATGTCTTCTCTTTATATTTTTAAGTTAAACCGCTTTTCCATCCAGCATTTCTAAGAATCTCTGTGTTTGATGCTCTGTCAGTGACTTAATTACAGCGCCATTATCACAGAGATCACGGTCACTTGATTGAGAACGCTATGTGTGCATAGGATATGGCGAGAAGCACACGCACCTGCGGAAGTGAAAAGGACTCTTTATCATACACTTATTGAACGGAACATCTAACCCGCCAACTAATATTCTATGCACGTGACATTTGTATTGCATTTTCTCAAAAAGGATTAAAGCAATTTCCTTGAAATTTGAAATTGATTAGGAAATAATTTTAGGCTATGGAAAATCAATATATATTGTTTATGATGTTGTATATAAATTTTAATAACACTACTAAATATTTTGACGAATACATTGGAAATACAAAAGTGGCGGATAAGCTGTTCCGTTCAGTATATATCTACAAATTACCTTATTTATTTTACTTTAGACAAATCACGTTATAAGGTTTCCTGGGTAGAACCAGTGACCTATCCACAAGTCACTGGTACAACCAGTCCTAAGCATATGCGAAAACATGTTTTGTTTAAGGAAACTACACATAGCCGTTGCGGAGAATCGAACCCACGACTCTTCCAGTCCTGAGCCTTATGCTCTACACATCTCTGTATCTATATGTTTATGGCCCTGTAAGCAATTGCTATGATATAGATATACTTGCAAATAAATCAAACAAATCAACAGATGCTTGACAAATGATCATTTACAAGGCGATCACATTATCCTCTTAAGAAATATTGTGTGAGCAGGAAGACATTTATGATGCATCATTTGCGAATGTTTCGAACATTTCATTTATGGACCTTTGGTTTATACTTCCTTGGAGAAGTGTACAGTTTCTTGCATCAAGCATTGTCAGTAACTACTCGACACCTCAGCAGAAACATACAATGGTTCATTAACGTGTCATTTGTAAGGATCCAATGACCAAGCAGTGTCAGTAACTACTCGACACCTCAGCAGAAACATACTATGGTTCATAAACGTGTCAGTTGTAAGGATCCAATGACCAAGCAGTATTAGTAACTACTCGACACCTCAGCAGAAACCTACTATGGTTCATTAACGTGTCAGCTGTAAGGATCCAATGACCAAGCAGTGCCAGTAACTACTCGACACCTCAGCAGAAACATACTATGGTTCATAAACGTGTCAGTTGTAAGGATCCAATGACCAAGCAGTATCAGTAACTACTCGACACCTCAGCAGAAACCTACTATGGTTCATTAACGTGTCAGTTGTAAGGATCCAATGACCAAGCAGTGTCAGTAACTACTCGACAACTCAACAGAAACCTACTTTGGTTCATTAACGTGTCAGTTGTAAGGATCCAATGACCAAGCAGTGTCAGTAACTACTCGACACCTCAGCAGAAACCTATTATGGTTCATTAACGTGTCAGTTGTAAGGATCCAATGACCAAGCAGTGTCAGTAACTACTCGACACCTCAGCAGAAACATACTATGGTTCATTAACGTGTCAGTTGTAAGGATCCAATGACCAAGCAGTGTCAGTAACTACTCGACACCTCAACAGAAACATACGTGCCAGTTGTGAGGATCCAATGACCAAGCAGTGTCAGTAACTACTCGACACCTCAACAGAAACATACTATGGTTCATTAACGTGTCAGTTGTAAGGACCCAATGACCAAGCAGTGTCAGTAACTACTCGACACCTCAACAGAAACATACTATGGTTCATTAACGTGTCAGTTGTAAGGATCCAATGACCAAGCAGTGTCAGTAACTACTCGACACCTCAGCAGAAAAATACTATGGTTCATTAACGTGTCAGTTGTAAGGACCCAATGACCAAGCAGTGTCAGTAACTACTCGACACCTCAACAGAAACATACGTGCCAGTTGTGAGGATCCAATGACCAAGCAGTGTCAGTAACTACTCGACACCTCAACAGAAACATACGTGCCAGTTGTAAGGACCCAATGACCAAGCAGTGTCAGTAACTACTCGACACCTCAACAGAAACATACTATGGTTCATTAACGTGCCAGTTGTGAGGATCCAATGACCAAGCAGTGTCAGTAACTACTCGACACCTCAACAGAAACATACTATGGTTCATTAACGTGCCAGTTGTGAGGATCCAATGACCAAGCAGTGTCAGTAACTACTCGACACCTCAGCAGAAACCTACTATGGTTCATTAACATGTCAGTTGTAAGGATCCAATGACCAAGCAGTGTCAGTAACAATCGACACCTCAGCAGAAACATACAATGGTTCATTAACGTGTCAGTTGTAAGGATCCAATGACCAAGCAGTGTCAGTAACTACTCGACACCTCAACAGAAACCTACTATGGTTCATTAACGTGTCAGTTGTAAGGATCCAATGACTAAGCAGTGTCAGTAACTACTCGACACCTCAACAGAAACATACTATGGTTCATTAACATGTCAGTTGTAAGGATCCAATGACCAAGCAGTGTCAGTAACTACTCGACACCTCAGCAGAAACATACAATGGTTCATTAACGTGTCAGTTGTAAGGATCCAATGACCAAGCAGTGTCAGTAACTACTCGACACCTCAACAGAAACCTACTTTGGTTCATTAACGTGTCAGTTGTGAGGATCCAATGACCAAGCAGTGTCAGTAACTACTCGACACCTCAACAGAAACCTACTTTGGTTCATTAACGTGTCAGTTGTGAGGATCCAATGACCAAGCAGTGTCAGTAACTACTCGACACCTCAACAGAAACCTACTATGGTCCATTAACGTGTCAGTTGTGAGGATCCAATGACCAAGCAGTGTCAGTAACTACTCGACACCTCAACAGAAACCTACCATGGTTCATTAACGTGTCAGTTGTAAGGATCCAATGACCAAGCCGTGTCAGTAACTACTCGACAACTCAACATAAACATACTATGGTTCATTAACGTGTCAGTTGTGAGGATCCAATGACTAAGCAGTGTCAGTAACTACTCGACAACTCAACAGAAACATACTATGGTTCATTAACGTGTCAGTTGTGAGGATCCAATGACCAAGCAGTGTCAGTAACTACTCGACACCTCAGCAGAAACCTACTATGGTTCATTAACGTGTCAGTTGTAAGGATCCAATGACCAAGCAGTGTCAGTAACTACTCGACATATCAGCAGAAACATACAATGGTTCATTAACGTGTCAGTTGTAAGGATCCAATGACCAAGCAGTGTCAGTAACTACTCGACACCTCAACAGAAACCTACTTTGGTTCATTAACGTGTCAGTTGTAAGGATCCAATGACCAAGCAGTGTCAGTAACTACTCGACACCTCAACTGAAACATACTATGGTTCATTAACGTGTCAGTTGTAAGGATCCAATGACCAAGCAGTGTCAGTAACTACTCGACACCTCAGCAGAAACATACAATGGTTCATTAACGTGTCAGTTGTAAGGATCCAATGACCAAGCAGTGTCAGTAATTTCTCGACACCTCAACAGAAACATACTATGGTTCATTAACGCGTCAGTTGTAAGGATCCAATGACCAAGCAGTGTCAGTAACTACTCGACACCTCAGCAGAAACATACAATGGTTCATTAACGTGTCAGTTGTAAGGATCCAATGACCAAGCAGTGTCAGTAACTACTCGACACCTCAACAGAAACCTACTATGGTTCATTAACGTGTCAGTTGTAAGGATCCAATGGCCAAGCAGTGTCAGTAACTACTCGACACCTCAACAGAAACCTACTTTGGTTCATTAACGTGTCAGTTGTAAGAATCCAATGACCAAGCAGTGTCAGTAACTACTCGACACCTCAACCTCAACAGAAACCTACTATGGTTCATAAACGTGTCAGTTGTAAGGATCCAATGACCAAGCAGTGTCAGTAACTACTCGACAACTCAACAGAAACATACAATGTTTCATTAACGTGTCAGTTGTTAAGATGTTCGATTTTGAATCTCACCAGCTCTCAGTAGGAACAATTGATAACTATGTGCTTAAACAAGAAACTGGCGAAAATACATGAATCCAACGATTTAAAAGGAAGTACATCAGGATCAAAATTTGCTTCAACTTAGATAGCGTCCGAATGACGAGATGAAAGTCGCTAGTATTAACTAGTCAAACATTTGCACACACGCGTTCGTACGCATAAAGTGCGCGCTTTTTGAGCGAAGGTAATAAGGTCTTTGTTACTCACCTTTCAAAATTTAATTAAGCCGTTGAACCCAAGTTATGTAATGAATGAATTCTGAAAAACTTACCCAAAATATATTTTATCGCTTGCTTTACCTTACAGAACTAGTTCTGGATACACTAATAAGAGAACAATAAATGGTCTTACATAATTGAGTGGTATTAATGCGCACTCTCAAGACCACTTGCCTCTCACCGCTAAGGTCAAAGGTTCAAGTCCCACTCGGTCTTAAAATAATGTGTGAGAATATTTGCCAGTTTCTTAAGAAGGACGATATAACCTGAAAATGGAGGAAAAACCTCATTGAGAATAAAGTTTTTAACTCATTTTTTCAAAACCAAGTTTCCGATAGCAATATTACGAACTTAACATCTACAGATGGTTATATGGTTTAAAAATTGTTTTGATGCATGACCACTCAACATTTCCGTGTGTCCCTTTAAAACAAGCTAAGTCTATATCAAATACATATAGCCATGTATAAACTAGGATAAAAATTATATCAATAGAATATAGCAACTTATCTATTCCCACATGCATGCATGCACCTACGCGATGTGATTAAGGTTGATAAATCTATCTTTATATATGACTCTGATGGAAAAAGGTCACATTGCGACCTACATGGGTTATCCCATTATAACATGTATGGTCTTGCTAGTGTAAATACCGATTTACTATGTACATGCTATATTGAATAAAAGTCTGTCCCGTTCCGTTCCGTTCTGTCCTTAGACTGGATCCCAGTCTTATATAATATAAGAGACCGGTATGTGCTGATGCGAAGGCAACGCCGAGAGCATTTTGGATCTGAGAACCAGACCATTCGGTCCTGTTCTGTATACTGAGATATAATGCGTTCATTGCTTAAGAAAGCAATGGCAACTAGTGTAAAGACCTTGGCATACTTTGAGATGTGTAAAATGAGAAATCTTTGTTAATTATCAAATTTTCTGTTACTACATACATGTATGTTTCAATGCAGATAGGATGCAACAAAATGTATGGTCTAGCCTTGAGGAAAAATAAAAACTAGGTAAGTTGAAATAAGTACAACTATAAAAAGTATACATATTGTCACATATCTACGAATTATCTTTACATTTAACATAATTATCTTAAGAAGATTTTTACAACTTAGACAAATCACGTTTGAAGTCTTCCTTGGTAGAACCACTACTAACTGTAAGCATGTGCGAAAAAAGGTGTCTTGTAGGCAACCTGTCTAACGTATACGTTACATAAACGGCTACTACGCCGCATTTTCGGTGATAACTACACACGATAAACCGATACTTCCTGGGGTTTTTTTGTGCATGCGGTTGGGCATGTGAAAAACTCTTTATTTTCGAATTATTATCGCGTTTTTAAATCGAAGATAGCCGAGACGAGCGGTATTGTATTTCAGTTTCAAGGAGCATTTATTTATCCTTGTCACTTATATATTTAGCTTCATTAACAGTACATAACGCCCCACTGATGCAAAAGGTACCAAGTGCCTTCTTATTTCATATACACTTGGTACCTTATTGCTCTAATGGGACGATAAATTGTATTTACCAGATAGTTTTATTTCTTACTATGTGTACACTATAAAACTTCCTTTTATTTAAGTATTCTGACACCAGGCTAAAACTTAGAAACATTTCTTATAAAATAAAGTTGCACGTAATAATGTGTATTGCAATTAATTATTTCCATTCCGTATACATGTGTAAATTATGATCATAAAAATTGGGGATTGTGACTTCATGACCCCTTATCCCGGTTAAGTAATTTTGTTATGATAACAAGGTGCCATGTTCGCACCTTTTTCCTGTCAGAGGACAGGTTATTGTTCGTACATTGATTGTTTATATGTCTCTGATCTTGTTAAAATAAAAATCTTTATAAAACAACAGCAATAATAATTATTATTACCTCGTGTGCGAGGTATAACATTCTTAATCATCCATGATATATGTTTACATCATATTAAATGACATTTTACTATTTATGATGTAATGCTGTCAGAATAAGAAAATTGAATTGATTTTAAGTGAATATATAGTAGTCATATTCATGTACATATAATATTTGTGATGTTTTCTTTCATATGTTTTGAATTTTTCATTGTATTGATGCTCCAGGGGGCTTTTGTCCAGGTGTACATTTTTTGACCAAGGGGTTCTTTTGTCCGGATACCTTCTCTACTATCCCTATTTCGTTACTCCATTTTCTCCTCTCTTTTATCGTTTTTTTTCACAGTTTCGGTATTCTTTCTCCATTTCCAAATTTAACTCACTCTCTCCCCGTCTTTCTATCTCTCTCTCTCTCTCTCATCTAAAACTCCACTCTCTCTCTCTCTCTCTCTCTCTCTCTCTCTCTCTCTCCTAAAACTGCTCTCTCTCTATATATATATATATAATCTCAAACTCTGCCCGTGTTTGGTACTTAAATAACACAAGACAAGAACCAACTACTTTAGAACCAAGCACTTGGTACCAAAATTACACAATAAAAGTACCAACGAAATGAGAACCACACGTTTGGTACCTACATTACATAAAACAAGCACAAACTGCATGATAAGCAAACGTTTGTTACCTAAGTTACAAAATTAAAGCATAATCGGCATGAAAATAACACGTTATGTACGTCAATTACAAACGACAAGCACCAACGGCATGAGAACCACGCGTTTGGTACCTAACTTATACACGACAAGCACCAATGATGATAAGCAAAGGTTTGATATCTAAAAAAATCAAGAGAGGCACCAACGATACGGGAACCAAACGTTTAGTACGTAAATTACACACAAGCACCAACGATATGAGAAACACGCCTTTGGTACCTAAATTACACACGACAAGAACCAATTACATGATAAGCACCAACGACGTGACATCAACACGTTTGGTACTAAACTTAACAAGACAATCACCAACTGCATGATAAGCACACGTTTGGTACCTGAATAAACAAGACAGGGACCAACGACATGAGAACCAAACGTTTAGTACGTAACCAAACGTTGAGTACACCAACGACATGAGAAATACGCATTTGGTACCTAAATTACACACGAAACGAACCAACTGCATGATTAACAAACGTTTGGTAAATAAAATACACAGGATATGCACCAACGGCATAAGATCAACACGTTTAGTATCTAACTTACACGAGACAATTACCAACTGCATGATTTACACAAGTAGTAGTAGTAGTAGTAGAAGTAGTAGTAGTAGAAGTAGTAGTAGTAGTATTAGAAGTAATAGTATAAGTGGTTGTAGTAGTAGCAGTGGTGGTGATGTTAGTAGTAGTAGTCATTGTGGTGGTGGTGGTGGTGGTGGTAGTAGTAGTAGTAGTAGTAGTAGTAGTAGTAGTAGTAGTAGTAGTAGTAGTAGTAGTAGTAGTAGTAGTAATAAGATTAGTTGTGGCGTGGTGGAAGTAACAGTAGTAATAGTAGTAGTAGTAGTAGTAGTAGTAGTAGTAGTAGTTAGTAGTAGTAGTAGTAGTAGTAGTAGTAGTAATAGTAGTAGTAGTAGTAGTATTAGTAGTAGTAGTAGTAGTAGTGGTGGTGGTAGAGGTGGTGATGATTGTTGTAGCAGTAGTTGTAGTAGTGGTGGTAGTAGTAGTAGTAGTAGTAGTGGTGATGGTGGTATTAGTATTAAAAGTAGTAGTAGTAGTAGTAGTAGTTGTAGTAGTAATAGTAGTAGTAGTAGTAGTAGTAGTAGTAGTAGTAGTAGTAGTAGTGGTAGTAGTAGTAGTAGTAGTAGTAGAAGTAGTACTACTAGTAGTAGAAGTAGTAGTAGTAGTAGTAATAGTAGTAGTAGTAGTAGTAGTAGTATTGGTAGTAGTAGTAGTAGAAGTAGTAGCAGTAGTAGAAGTAGTTGTAGTAATAGTAGTAAAAGTAGTAGTAGTAGTAGTAGTAGTAGAATTAATAGTAGTTGTGGTTGTGGTGGTAGTAGTAGTAGTAGTAGTAGTAGTAGTAGAAGTAGTAGTAGTAGTAGTAGTAGTAGTAGTAGTAGTAGTAGTAGTAGTGGTAGAACCCCCTCTTGTAAATTGATAACCTGACAAATAATGCAATTGAAATTCAAAAATGGTAAATAAAAGCGATCCTAATACTCATTTCAGTTAAAATGATGGCAAGCAGTCTAAGACTTGTCCTCGTGCATGAAAATATTATTTGGATTTAGAAGGAAATAGTCACTATAAAGTCATTCATATAAAACGTGTAACACTCCTCATATCAGTTCCATGATTCCAAAAAAGCAGAAATAATAATAATACTGGAGAGGCAAAATTTTAACTGTCTTAAATCTGACATCGGACAATCAAAACAATATATAACACTTGTTTTCGACGGAACAGTTGTGTAACACTTGAAGATTATGTTATTCCCAGACTGGTTACAACATCCAATTTGATGACATTTAACTTTGAACCGACTAGACAGGATAACTTATTGCAAAGACAAAATGTAATTATGTACATGTACATGTATATGTATTGCTTTTCAATCATACGTGGTCGTTAACAGATCGCGATGAAACCTGTGAAGATGCCTATGGCAATGGATTATCAATGCTCTTTCAATAAACCATATATTATGTCCCTTTTCTTTTAAAATAAATAAACAATTTAAGTATTATTGTGAAACTAAAAATGTGGAAAATATAACAACAGATAAAATATTTATTCGTTTATATAATGACGATATAAAAATATTTTTATCATTTAATAATAATCATGGTATGCAAATGTTTGTAACATGATAAAAGTTTTATCTTAGGTATATAAAAGATCTTAATATATGTTTGTCTAACGTTACTTTATATCGCGGCGGTCTGCCAGTTACATGTAGGTGAATAGCCCCTTGTTTATAAATCCCCATCCATGGGGTCAACCAAACTATGGTTGTTTTCTTACAATTGCTTAATCACCGGTCGTGGAGGATTAACCGCCTTTCCTATATTCTCGCACATACTTTTGTTTTCTTCAAATTTCTTAGCTTACAATACTCTTACTATGTTTTTATTTCATACTTACGTTTAATTTCAACCTTTTGTATACTTCAAACTTCATTCTTTTTTTTCTTCCCACCCTTACTTCATTATTGTATTCTGCATTTTTGTTTTCCTTTCCAACCTTACTTTTTATTGTTCTCCTATCTTGTCTGACTTTTTTTTTATTTTCTTTACTTTTCATCCTTTACATCCTTACTTCATTATTTTTTTCCCGTTCTTATCTCAATGTTGTTTTCTTTTCCATCCTTACTTCATACTTGTTTTCCTTTCCATTATACTTCAATATTGTTTTCCTTTCCATCCTTACTTCATTCTTGTTTTCTTTTCCGTTTTTATTTCAATCTTGTTTTCCTTTCCATCCTTACTTCATTCTTGTTTTCTTTTCCGTTCTTATTTCAATCTTGTTTTCTTTTCCATCTTTACTTCATACTTGTTTTCCTTTCCATCCTTACTTTATTCTTGTTTTGCGTGATGAGCATGTGACACGTGATTGATTGGTACTTAAATTACAAAAGACAAGCACTAACTGCATGATAGTTATGCACTCGTTTGGTACCCAAGTAAGACGATTAAAGCACCAACAGCATGGAAACTTGCTTATTTGGTACTAAAATTACCAACTGCATGCGACATTAGGTTTTTCGCATTCAATATACAACATCCTTACTGGACTATAGATCTTTCTTACTAGGCACTAGATTTTCTAATCTTTATATAATCTACATGTTTATACAACATTTAATTTCCTTTTTTGACGCTATATTTTCATACACAACAGTAGATTTTCTCATTCGATATATAACATCCTTTCTCAGCTATTGATATATCTTAATGGGCACTAAATTTTCTAATCTATATATACTCAACATCCTAATCCGACATTCAATTTCCTGATTTGATACTATATTTTCATACGCAACACTAGATTTTCTCACTCGATACACTACATCCTTACTCGACTATATATATATTTTTTATTGGGCACTAGATTGTCTATTCTATATGTACTCAACATCCTAACCTGACATTCAATTTCCTTATTTGACACTATATTTTCATATGCTAAACTAGATTTTCTAATCTATATATACTCAACGTCCTAACCAAACATTCAATTTCCTTATTTGACAATATTTTTTTCATACACGACACTAGATTTTCTCACCCGATACATAACATCATTACTCAACTATAGATTTTTCTTACTGGGCACTAGATTTTCTAATCTTTATATACTCAACATCCTAACCTGACATTCAATTTCCTGATTTGGCTTTATATATGTTCATATGCAACACTAGATTTTCTCACTTGATACACAACATCCTTACTCGACTATATATTTTTTTACTGGGCACTAAATTTTTCAATCCATATATACTCAACATCCTAACTCGTCATTCATTTACTTTATTTTACACTTTATTTTCATACTCGGCACTAAAGTTTCTCACTCTCTACTTTATATCCTTACTTTACTATAGATTTTTCTTACTAGGCACTCGATTTTCTAATCTATATATACTCAACATCCTAACCCGACATTCAATTTCCTTGTTTGACACTATATTTTCATACGCGTCACTTGATTCTCTCACTCGATACACATCTTTACTCAACACTAGATTTTTATTACTGGGCACTGGATTTTTTTAATCTATATATACATGTATTCAATATTTTAGTTGACATGTGATTTTCTTACACCACACTTAATTTCAAAACTTAAAATTAAAAATATTGTGAATATCAGAAAAGTGTGTCCACCATCAATGTAAATATGACATCACGCCTTGAAGGTATCGAATTCAACTTAAATTACTCATCAAAACACTCGTAAATGCCTTCATCATGTTAACCTTTATTTTAAAAATGTTTTAAATTTCCCCAATGTTCATTCTTTAAAAATAACTATTGAAAAAAAAATAAGGATTTGTATGTTGGCAAATTAACGGTTAGATTTTCGAAAGCGAGGCAAAATACTGTGAAATAATTGCCTGGATTTAGTCTCTTATATTTCCCTGAAAACACAATGAAATATACATGTATATATATTTATGTTTACTGTCGAATGATATATTAAACTTGCAATTATTAAAGGTTATGAAATAAAATAAAATAAAATAATTAATATTGTTTATTAGGGCCAAGATCTTTCTGAACGGTGCACGCGTAGAAGCAATGGCGGCGATATGTTGATTTTCGGAAATGGATCCATTTTGGAGTTACATTTATCAAACTAAGCTGATCAAGATAACTTTAAAAGTATCGCCGATTGAAAATATAGTATACCAAATGGTTATAGTGAGCAATTCATATTGGTATTTTTGATATCTTTCGTAAATTAAGATTTTGAAATGAACCATTTGATGGCGAAAAATATATATTGCTCGGAAATCAGTAAATTTTTGATGATTTCTTTTCTTATAAAACTTATATTGATAACTTTGACAATATAACCGATTGAAAATGTACTATATCAAATGATTATTGCCAGGTTTTCTTGTTTCTTTCTTGAGTAATTTTCGAGAATTAAGGTTTCATAAAAAACATATTGAGGATAAAACCGCTCATTTTGTAAGTACTGATCGATTTTGAATGCGATTTTAAAATTTCATTGGACGAAATATTTCTTCTTAACTTTACCAATTTGAAGTTACGATATTATGAAACAAATCTTTTAAATATCAATACATAACTTAAAGTAACACCAGATAGATAAGCATTATTGTTCCCCCATAAAGCGTGGACTTTCCGTAGTGCGTGTGGATCTAACATGACACCGGTTTATCGTGTGTAGTTATCGCCGTAAATGCGGCGTTGTAGCCGTTTATGTAACGTATACGTTGGGCGGGGTGGTAGGGGACGGGGTTGAAACACGGTCTTCCGAATCTAATTTTGTTACTTTACATGTAACTAGATCATACGTTGGCTCAAGCGTTGTTTAAATTAACAAGTGCACACTTTTTGTATAATACCATGCACATGTTATCATGCAGACAGACAGACAGACAGACAGACAGACAGACAGACAGACAGACAGACAGACAGGCAGGCAGGCAGGCAGGCAGGCAGACAGACAGACAGACAGACAGACAGACAGACAGACAGACAGACAGACAGACAGACAGACAGACAGACAGACAGACAGACAGACAGACAGACAGACAGACAGATTTCGGTAATGAATGCATACATGGACAATTAAAACAACATGTACAGTAAATAAAAAGATTACATACAAAAGTCATGGTGAGCCATGGCATGCGGCCCAACACCAAGGCTAACATAAAAAAGAGCAAACTCTAATTTCCATTGTGATCATTTGTGTTATTAGCATGACATATAGAGGAAATCAATCAATTCAAACCTTAAGCATCATAGAAATTAATTGCACTTCTAGATTATTAAGAATCAAGTAGACTATCACATGCAACATCAGTATGAAGGTAATTAAATTTATCACTTTATATTGTAACTTGCATTTAATTTATCACATGTTGAAATGAATTTCACAGACTTAATTGGAACATAATACGATACCACAAACTACAACCTTTCGTAAAGTATGGATTGACTAGTTGCTCTGGGCTGCGTTCATTTCGGTCAAACCATTGATAACGTTAGCCAACATATTTTTCTGGACACTGGCACAACCTCACATTAGCACGCATTACGTGTTAATTTTAGGGAACCAGGCATTAAACGTGTTTTTCTGTTTAACGTTGTTGAACGCAGCCCTGTTATAGGTGTAACCCCACCATTGATTTTTGTTCTTTATTCTATAGTAAATAATAAAAAATTGAACGCTTGTCATTCATAGAGAGAGACCCAAATGAAAGAAGTGAAACTAACATTTTACTGTTTGTCAACCTCTGCACGACAAAAATAAATATGAAGAGAATAGTAAGGATCATGTGTCATTTCAGCGATTTTTTTTCTTTCAGCTCAGTGTGTACACTGTTGACAAAGTGAAAGTAGACTTCCGAAATCATGTATTCATACCCCAGTTTCCAAGCATCCATTTTTTTCTTCTAAATTCACAATTCAAACATGGCAATACTTTCCAAATGTTAAAAAAACACCAATGATGCCATTCAAATAAAAAAGAGCATTAGAATAAGGAAAACGCATTTAAAGAAGGAAAAAACAAGGAAAATTTATAACCGCCATTATGCGACTACACCACGGAAGCACTTCCTTTTTTCCAATGGTGGTACTATGCCTTATGTATTTAATCTAATAGATTAAATTTGCTCCCTGAACGCTTTGCAATGCAACAGTTACTGGTACACATAGGGCAGTGAACGAAAGTGAACAAACCATTAAGAACTTTTAATAAATTACACTTCAAATACTTTCTGGTTTTATTGATAATTATGATTTGTTTTAAACATTTTTTTTCAATTGACTGAATTATTCATAAATTAATAAAATTGATAATCGTTACTTCTTGATCATTAGTAAGGGTGTTTTTGATTTTAAAACGCAAGGGTAAACCAAAACTTAACAATGTATTGGGCATCCGTTCGTCCAACAACACGCCATCCATCGATCCATCAAAAACATCCATCCATCCATCCATCCATCCATCCATCCATCCATCCATCCATCCATCCACATCCATCCATCCATCCATCCATCCATCCACCTTTCGTCCATCCGTCTATCCATTGGCGCCTATATATATTTTTTTATATTTGAGCGAGGGTGTCCTCCGTGGGTGAGTGCATGGTCTAAGGCGCCGTCTCAAGATCACCTACCTTTCACCGCGAAGCTCATTCGCGTCCCGCTTGCTCCAAATACACTATGTGAGAAAGCTTACCAGTTAAACCAGTTACCAATAAAACATATAGATATGCCATACATAACCTGAAATGTGTTGAAATTAGCTTTAAACCCCATTTAAAAAAATATATATAATTCAAGAAGGCTTTAAGTCATAACATCTATTATCAAATCTCGACATTCTGCCATTTATTGTTTTTGTGTAGGTGGATATTTTGCTGAATCAATATCAAGTGGGTGGGATACTTCAATATATTTTATCGATGGCAGACGATTTCGCTGCTATTCCTGTCTAGGATTTTGATATATAAAAAACATTAACCTGCCGGGCGGAAATATTTATTTTCTTATCTTACAGTGCATGCATGTCAAAGTATAATAATTTAAGACAGAGTCTGGTCGAAATAAGAAAACATTCCAATGTGTTTTACTCACTGCCCGAAGCAAAACCTTTTAAGTTATCGGATACGCGACAGTTTCTTTTTTTAAATATCGCTATATGATGGGAATATACAGTTAAGATACCCAAGTATAAGTATAAGTATAAGTATAAGTATAAGTATAAGCATAATTATAAGTATAAAAATAAGTATAAGTATAAGTATAAGCATAATTATAAGTATAAGCATACGTATAAGCATAAGTATAAGCATAAGTATAAGTATAAGTATAAGAATAAACATAATTATGAGTATAAGCATAAGTATAATTATAAGTATAAGCATAAGCATAAGTTTAAATATAAATATAAGCATAAGTGTAAGTATAAGTATAATTATAAATATAAGCATAAGTATAAAATATAAGTATAATTGTAAGTATCAGTATAAGTATAAGTTTTATTATAGTTATAAGTATAAGTATCAGTATAAGTATAAGTTTCATTATAATTGTAAGTATAAACATAAGTATAAACATAATTATCAGCATAATTATACGTATAAGCATAATTGTAAGTATATGTATAAGCATAAGCATAAGTACAAACATAATGATTAGCATAAGTATAAATATAAGCATAATGATCAACATAATTATAAGTATAAGTATAAATATAAGAATAAATATTAGTATACGCAAAGGTATAAGCATAAGTATAACCATAGGTTAAGTATAAATATGAGCATAAGGATAAGCGTAAGTATAAGCAAAAGAATAACAATATAATCATAAGTAAAAGTATACACATACGTATAAGCATACGCATAAGGATAAGCATAAATATAAGTATGAATATATGTATAAATATAAGTATAAGTGTAAGCAAAATCATAAATATAAATATAAATATAAATATAAATATAAATATAAATATAAATATAAATATAAATATAAATATAAATATAAATATAAATATAAATATAAATATAAATATAAATATAAATATAAATATATTTATATTTATATTTATATAAATATGAATATAAATATAAGTGTAATCATAAGTATAATCATAAGCATACGTATAAGTATATACATAATTATAATTATTATTATAAGTATAATCATCAGTATAAGCATAAGCATTATAAAAGTATATTTATAAGTACAAGTGTAAGTGTAAGTATAAGTATAATTATAAGCACAATTATAAATATAAACATAATTATAAGTATTATAATGAGTATAATCATAATCATAAGAATAATAAAAATATATTCATAAGTATACACATAAGTATACGCATAAGTATAAGTTGAGTTTATTCATAAGCATATTCATAAGCATAATCATAAGCATAATGATAATGATAATGACAATGATATAATGAAAATGGTGACATTATTGAAAGAGGAAAGTCAGCCAAATTTTCCCTGATGTCCTCAACATTAAATTTCGAATAAGAAGGTGCATTTATCATTATATGTCGTACAAATAACCATCAAGCACTTGTAGGTATGTATTTTTACTATTAATTTCATTTTATTTTGGAAACACAGATCACTCAGGTATGCAATTGATAGGCATCCTAATTTTCACCAAATTGATCATATACGTAAAAAAAGTTTAAGATATATTTATATTCAACATACTTGATCGATATGATACAAAGAAGTTGTAATACTTGTATCTTGAAGCTTTGATAATACCCCCACCCCATCATTTATAGGACGGTACACCAGACTCTCTTGTTGGTTCTTCTCATCAACTTCTCGACCACGATTTACCAAACTAGTTATGGTGTACCGGTATGAATATTCGGATCAACTTGCCGATTATCCTGACTGTATAATACCGGAAGATGACGGAATTGGCCGAGTATGCGCGATTGCCATTACGAAATCCCGAACGCGTATCGTCACTTCGTTTCGTGCCTTCGACTTTTGGCAGAGTTATGTTCCTTTATTTATTATTTTTTTAATTTTTATTTATATTTTATAAATTTTCGTGGCACCACAGGTTTTATGAACACTGTTATTAGTTTCTTAAAAATAAAGTATCAGATAGTAGTACTTGAAGACTGATATATCCGCTTTAAACTTATTTATTTTACATCGATTGTGAATCAAGATCTTGCTTCTGAGACAGATCACTGTGCAGAATCAAAATTTAATATAAGCGCACACGGATAATACATCGATCTTTCGTTCGATGCTGTTCAGCTGGACCATGCGCTCTACCAAGAAAACTATTTTACATGATCATAAATAAAATCATAGGTGTAAAAATTGATGCATGTGAATATGAGTAAAACTGATCTGAACATTTCAATCAATTACAGGATATAGTTCTGGGGACGGATTCACCCCTCCCCACTCCCCCCCCCCCCCCCCCCCCACACACACACACACAAATACAAACTGACTTAAAACTCGTAAACGTAAACCAACAATTATTAATAATATTTACAGTAGTCGTTCAAATGAACCCAAATTTTGCTCAAATAATGCAGAAAATAATATATTTTCCGGATATACACTTATTTTAAATATCAGTAAAAATTTGAACAAAATTTGAAGAAATTGTCAAATTGACTTACGACAAGTTTTTATCTTAAACTAATTTGTGACACGCAACCTTGACTTTTATGGTCCCATGTTTTTTACTTAATTAATTATAGTGAATTATGTTTAATTTTTGTCATATTTAACGAAAATGAAGTATTTTCACACGTCTAAAACCGGAGAAACACTCAAAGTGGAGACTATAATATAATAACGATTAAATAGATTGAGTTTTTATATGACGTGCCAACACGTGTGTCAAATGTGTCATCTTTTTTGTACAGCTTATAAACTACTCAATATGTCATGTTTTTTTACAGCTGATAAATTAACCAATCTACCATCTTTTTGCAGCTTATACAATACTCAATGTGTAATCTTTTGCGGCTGATGAAATTCCCAATATGTCGTCCTTTACAGCTTATACAATACTCAACCTGTCATCTTTTACAGAGTATGAAATACCCGATGGATGTTTTTTACAACTTTTAAAGTTCTTAATATGTCATTATTTGCAGCTTATAAAATACTCTAGCAACAACAAAAAAAACTTGGACAACATAACAGCAAATGGTACAAATTACAACTAATTAATAACGTCAATATACTGATTTCATACTTGGAGTGTTAAGTTATTCTTCTTTTTATCCTAACTCCCTTCTCTTATCTACTACCCTTTCTTTACATATTCTACTTAAACCAACTTATTTTTCATTTTATACATAAAACTATTAATTATTTATATAACTTATTGTGACATTGTTTAATTAAAAGAAAGTAAATATATTTATTTAGTAGAATGCAAAACAAACAAATAATTGATTTAACTTCAAATTTAAAAATTATTTAGAAAGAAATTTCATTATTGTGAAAAGTTTTAATATTTATTGTTAGAATGTATAGAAATAGTCTGAATTAACTTGTTAATATAAAAGTTATAATCATTAACATGTCAGTATAGTATAATAGTTCACACTAATCTTCTTATATTATGTTATGGACAATGTTTTGCTATGGACATGTGTGTACGTATGTGTATAATGAAAAATAAAATATTTAAAGACAACAAATACCCAATGTGCCGACTATTACAGGTTATTAAATATCCAATGTGTCATCATTTATAGGTTATAAAATATTCAATGCATAATCTTTTACAGCTTATATAGTACTCAGTCTGCCATCCTTTACAGCTTATGAAATACTTAATGGGTGGGTCATATTACAGCTCATAAAGTACTCATCATTTATAGCTTATAAAATGCTCAATGTACCATTTTATAAATATTATCAAATACTCATTGTGTAATCATTTGCAGCTGGTACAATGCCCAATATTTTACAGCTCATTAAAAACTCATTGTGTAAACCTTTACAGCTCATAAAATACCCAATGTGTCAATCTTTACAGCTAATAAAATACCCAATGTGTCAATCTTCACAGCTTATAAAATACCCAATGTGTCAATCTTTACAGCTTATAAAATACCCAATGTGTAAATATTTTACAGCTTATAAAATACTCAGTGTGTCAATCTTTACAGCTTATGAAATACTCAATGTGTCATCTTGTACAGTTTATAGAATGCTGAATATGTCATATTCTACAGATTTCATAGTACTCAAAGTGTCATATTTGACAGGTTATACAATACTAAATATAGCATATACTTAATGTGTCATATTTTGACAGCTTATAAAATACTAAACAAGTAATATTTTATAGCTTATAGAATACTCAGTGTATCATATTTTTCAATCTGAATGAATCATAATGATCTAGTTACTATCAATCCAATTAAATTTTATTGGTCAACTTTCAACAAATATAAGTAGGCTATTAACACTATATTTAAATCACTTGACAATGCCATGACACTAACACCTTGTATTATATACATGGCAATAAAGTAATATAACATAGTAACATAAAATAGTAACATATACTTAATGGCTTTAATAGCGCAAGTATGATATCATATGGATATGTGAGATCGTTATATTTGATTATATATTAAACAAATACACAAACAATTAAGTCTCCAGTCATATCCCAATAACAAACCACGATGTGTGTTGATTGCTTAACGATATTTTAACATTTATATAATAACACGACGGTGTTCACAAGTCAGGTATAAAAAATATAACGCACTTAAAAACATGCGTTTTTAAAGCCGTTAATTATATACATGTATATACTTACAACACAATAAAACATATATCTTACAGGAAAAAAACATACTTTTTTAATAAAAAAAGAAAAAATAAGAAATTTTAGTATTAACTTAATTATTTTACGTTAATTCAGAGACACCTTCTTTCAACTCAGACAAATCAAGCACGAAGTCTTTTCGGGTAGAGCCAGTACTAAGCATATACAGATAAAATGTCTTGCCCAAAGACACCACACATAGTCGTGGCGGAGAATCGAACCCACGACCCATCAATCCTCGGCCCGATTTTTGTATACGTGTTATATATGTTGTAGCAAAATCCAAACCTCAATAGATGGTTATTTCATTTATACAAAAAAACCGTTCAATGGTCATAAAACTAAAAAGAAAACTGCATAATTGTCATAGTTCTATTATCTATTTTAGGGGGATTTTTTGGCAATTGTATGACTGTATTTGAGGATTAATATTTTTGTTTGTATACATATATTTATAGTAGTGACAAATCAACACGCATGCTGGGTGTAGTTTGTTCTACTTCTTGCTTCAGCTTTCGGTTCTTCAGCTCTCGGTTCTTCAGCTCTCGGTTCCTCTCGGTTCTTCAGCTATCTGTTCTCCAGCTATCAGTTCTCCAGCTCTCAGTTCTTCAGCTCTCGGTTCCTCTCGGTTCTTCAGCTCTCGGTTCTCCAGCTGTCAGTTCTTCAGCTCTCGGTTCTTTAGCTCTCAGTTCTTCAGCTCTCGATTCTTTACATCTCAGTTATTCAGCTCTCAGTTATTCAGCTCTCTGTTCTTCAGCTCTCAGTTCTTCAGCTCTCAGTTCTTCGGTTGTCAAACAGTAAAAGTGGCGTCATTTCGTGAAAAAGTGCCATTTTTTTTAGAAAAGCACCAAACTTGGCACAACATAGAATAACTGATTATCAACTGATTATTCTAACACCGAGACCCACTTTTAAAATGGCGGAAAAAAACAAGATGGTCGAGCGCCGTACGAACTTCGGCCACAAAGCTGCAAACAATTGTCGATTATCGCTGATAAATCGCCGAGCAGTTGCCGACAATAGCACGAGTGGTCCGCCATCACTCTTGAACAGTTTTTGATGATCGTACCCGGATGATTTTCGTACGAGTCTCGGCAGCCTGCCTTACAACAAGTTGGTAACTAATCGCCAATAACATTTCTGGCAAATTTCGGAGTTTTTGGTCGGCAGTTGTTGTCATTGATCGTAGCTTTTTCTTGGTTGCCAGAAGTCGGCAATCGGTCGGATCTTTAATGTGACTCGGGCTTTACATTTGTCGTAGCTATTTTACAAAATAACAGTTACACACTTTATTTTAACATATAAAAAGTAAATTTCTAAAATAATACATGCTATAGAGCAAAACATTGTACTAGTATCTGCATGCAATTAAAGGTGGATGTGGTTTAATTACTGATGTGGCCTTATACATTATCAAGTGTACTTTATTCTACCAAGCTAAACTGAATGACATGTATTAAAGTTTCATAATCAAATTGAGAATAGTGTAAAATATAAAAGTGAGTGATATAAAAAAATATACAGTAAAACCTGTGTAAGCGGCTACCTCTATTAAGCAGTCACTTGTCTTAAGCAGCCATATTTTCTATTTCCATTTCTATGTTTTCAGAGCAAACTAACCTGTATTAAGCTACAACCTGTCTTAAAATGTAACTTTTGCTCCTTCCCTCGAATGGCTTCTTAAGGCAGGCTTGACTGTATTGGCATAAATTGTAAAAAATACTAATAATGACTGTTATTTTTTTTTTTATAGTTTTAATGGTTTGCTACACTAATATACAGTATAATGACTCGTCATATCGTGGTGCATTTATTCAAATTGACGTTCTGTTATGCCGTCATTGTTTTGATTTATTGGTTTATCATTAAAAGAAATTTTACAAAGAGCAACATAAAACAGACATTTTATGCAGATTCGCGATTTCAGAATTTAATTGTATTGTGTATTTTAGGCTTTTTATTTCACTGAAGAACCGTTCTGCACGATACCAACTGTTTGTAAAAAGGAAACGTGAAATAAAGTCATACTTTCTATACGGTGACCTAATATTCAATAAATAATAATAATAAAAAAAATAGATGAATAAATAAATAAATAAATAAATAAATAAATAAATGAATACATGAATAAATGAATGAATGAATGAATAAATGAATGAATAAATTAATAAATAAAACAAAAAAAACAAACAAACAAACAAACAAACAAACAAACAAATAAAACAAATAAAACAAATAGATAAATAGATAAATAAATAAATAAATAAATGTCATATGTAACTTGTATGCGTTGAAAATAACGTTATACCCCATTCAAAGAAAAAGACATTCAGCTCATTTTTACTGAATTTGTACAAAATCTGAACTTTATACTCATTCTTTGGATTTTCATCGTATGTTACCATATGTACCCACCGTAGAGTGTCCATAGTTTACTTACACGTGCTGACATACATACATTTTCTATAAAAAAAAACGCGGATAAAGCTCGAGGACACATAGCCATGGCGGAAATCACGACCCTCCGATCCTGGGTCCGATGCTCTGTCGAATAATCACGCTCTCTCTATATCAAGACTATCAATCCAGGGGTCGCGATTTCGAATCCCCCGCCCGACAACAATCTCCGTGATGATTGATATACGACATTGTGTCTCATTATCATTCGTCTCTCATCACGGATTCAAGTGGGAAAGTTATCAGTTACTGGCGGAGATGGGGTGTGCTCGAGTACTGGTTAATCCCAGGAAACAGTGATTAGGTTAACTGATCATCTGTTAGCCCTCGATGGCATAAATGTGACGCTAAATTTTCAATCAATCTTTATCAAGAAGGAATATTAGTAGTTTAAAACAAGAAACTCTTAGGGGCCTAAAATTGTCTACCAGGGTAGAAAGTAAAGTAGGAGTGGCCAATGTACAAACCGCTTTATACTTTACCTGTCAGTTATGGTACAGTGTGTTAACTTAGACAATACAACAAATCGTCTGCTTTAAGCATGCAGAAAGTGCATAATCACATATTCATAGGTATATTTGCTCACAATGTAGAATGCATTAACTCAAAATCTCCTTCCTCCCTAGAATTTCAAATTTTTGGCAGTTGGAGTTTAACTTTTTGTTTCAAATTGCACCTACCAGAAGCAAACACTTTTTGGAAACTACTCTTTTGCCAATTTAATATATACTAAGAATAATCTAGAATATGCAAAATCATAACAAAACATGCAGTGGTGAGTGTGAATTCTTGAAAAATACTTTTCTGATTTGAATCATGTATATACTTATAAAGAAACCTGCTTCCGAGCCATCTTGTGGGTTTTATATGGCAGATATTCTGGCATACCTAGGCGGTGTTGTTTTTATGGTAAAACAAGTATTGAAACAGAATATCACTTTATAAAGCTTTGCCCCTATATGGCGATTTGAGATCACTATATCTGCCAAAGAAATTTTATCAAGTTCCAAAGTTTAATCAATTTTTTATATCAATGTCTTACTGAAACAATACGATTATACAAAAACTGGCAATGTTTGTTTACTATTGTTTGGTTAAAAGGAAAAAAAATATATCGCATCTCTTGAAGATAATAAGTTGACATTGTTTAATTGGCATAATATATTGTATCGAAGATAACAAGTTGACATTGTTTAATTTGCATAATATATTGTATCGAAGGTAACAAGTTGACATTGTTTAATTTGCATAATATATTGTATCGAAGATAGCAAGTTGACATTGTTTAATTTGCATAATATATTGTATCGAAGGTAACAAGTTGACATTGTTTAATTGGCATAATATATTGTATCGAATGTAACAAGTTGACATTGTTTAATTGGCATAATGTATTGTATCGAAGGTAACAAGTTGACATTGTTTAATTTGCATAATATATTGTATCGAAGGTAACAAGTTGACATTGTTTAATTTGCATAATGTATTGCATCGAAGGAAACAAGTTGACATTGTTTAATTTGCATAATATATTGTATCGAAGGTAACAATTTGACATTGTTTAATTTGCATAATAAATTGTATCGAAGGTAACAAGTTGATATTGTTTAATTTGCATAATATATTGTATCGAAGGTAACAAGTTGGCATTGTTTAATTTGCATACTATATTGCATCGAAGGTAACAAAATGACATTGTTTAATTTGCATAATATATTGTATCGAAGGTAACAAGTTGACATTGTTTAATTTGCACACATATATATATATATATATATATATATATATATATATATATATATATATATATATATATATATATATATATTTGTATTGTGTTTGTTACATGTGGGTTTGGGCCGGTGGCGTCTATCACTAAAAAAGAATATTGGGCTTTAAGGAAACAATCAAATAATCAAATACACGATTGCACTTCCTTAACAAGCCTTCTTGTGTTGACGTGACGCTGATCAATGGAATACACATCTGAGGATAGCTGCCTGACAGTGCTGTTATCATTGAATCTAGAAATTCAAAGAAACTCTCTTGAAGCCCGCGATATCCATAATTAATTGTATTTTGTCAACAGGATGCGAACGCCTGACAAAACAGTTAAATGGAATATTTTCATGTAGCCTGCCGACCTCCAGCTGCGATTCAATTAATGAGATTTATATTCAAGGCACGCAAATATTTTTCTTCCCCACCCAGGAACTTCATAATTATCAACATTTATTATTACCTGAAGCATTCATGCTATGAAACGAAATCTTTTTTAAGGATAGCGCGCTGTCTTGAATGTCTTGGGTGAAAATAAATCGATGAAAACTGCTTTAAACACGGCCTTGGTGATCTTGTTAACCATTAAGATATCAACATCACTGTTTTAAACTTGTTTTTAATTTATTCATATTTTGGAATTTACGTGGCACCGCAGGTTTTATGAAAACTGTTATTTATTTCAGATTTTCTTAAAAATGAAGTTTCAGATAATAAAACCTGGATAATTCTTTGCTTTAAAATTATCTATTTTACATCGATTGTGAAACCAGGTTTTGAAAAATAAAGTATTCCTGGGTAGAACAAGTACTAAGTATATGCTGGTACAGTATATTGTTTAAGGACACCACACATGGGAGAGGATCGAACCAACGAGATCCTGATCCTCGAATCAATGCTTTACCCCAACAAGGCGCTCTAATATAAATCCACGAAACGACGGGTGTCACATCAGCGTTCCCGTAATTTTTCTTAACGGTTCATATACTTTTTTTATATGCATGAGAGCATTGGAACATTTTTATGAGTTCTGCCAAGTTTGGATGTCATTGGGTACTGTTGGATGAAGACATGATTGTTTAAAGATGCGTAGTGATCCACTGCAACCAATGGGCCGAATTGTCAAAAATGAAGGGATGCCATCAAACAATCAAACTTGAAAAAAGTAATCTGTTCAACTCCAAGTTTTGTTTCCTGCATATGTGGAACAACAGAGGACAAGACATTTTTAGAGCCATTGGAAATGTTATTCTGTGTTCCAGAAGTACATTTCTCTATATGTAGAACAGCACAAAGTTAATTGGTGTGTGAGACATGAAGGTCTGGTGCTGCAACTGGTTTGGTGGAGAAGAAGGTAAGGTCTTTTTTTTCAAAATTCTACCCCAAGCAGCGTTGATTTTTTTAAATTTTAATCCAAGATTAAAAGTTCCCAAGATTCAGATTTTAATGGTCATTCGTTATCATTTGTCATTTATTTTGTTTATATCACACAGAACTACCAAACTTCAGCAATATATTAATATAAATAAAATCATAATAAGCTTAAGGGGTATCTCCATATTTTTCTAACTCAAAAATATAATGCAAAAATATACATTATCAGGACGTCTTTTGAAAGCCGTGTCCTTCATAATTCTTGATCGATTTGCCATAACTTTAGCTATCATAGAACTAAGTTATGTTTCCAACATATTAATATAAACTATATAATTCGAATATTAAAACCGAATAATAAATGAAAAAGTTAAAAGTTAACGCCAGGGTTTTCTAGTTAAAAATATTCTGCAAATTTAACCACAATGACTAGCTCAGTTCAACTGTATTTGTCACATTCGTTGGATTTTTATTAGTTCTCAGTTTTGAAACTTGGTACTAGATATAGAATTCTACCTTTTCGAAACATGTAAACATTATTTAAAACCAATGCAATAATCGCTGTTTGTGACTTCTTCTACATATTTCTAATATCTGTGTTATGTGTTAAGCCAATGCATTGTTTGTGTTTTTCTGTGATGGTATTTTTTTCCTTTGAATTGTATTTTTCTGTTAGATATTTTCTAATTTTGCGCTCAATTTCTTATTTGTCACCAGTTTTCTTTTATAATTTAAGTTTACTTAATGTACTAGTATCTTTTAACGTCGTGGAATCTGGATTAAAAAAAGTAATTATCTTGTTGCTAATTAACATTTTTGAAATCAAGCCTGGAAATTATTACGCTGTATGGCTTTACATGCCATCTTAGCACTCTTTCGGTTTCATTGTCTGATACGTCCTTATTGATGAGGGAATCATTTTCTCCTCCCGGGAATGCGTTTGGCATCAGATGTAGCGCCATAAGTCTGTATGGATTTTGTCCTAACATTTGCATTTACGTTTGCATTGGAAGGTTTTTCTACGTTTACAGTTTTAGTGTCATGCGGTGTATTTGAATCTTTGCTCTGAGGAGAACCTGTTTTATAATGATATGGAGGTGTTTTGTTACCTTTGCTCTGAGGTTCTGTAATGATATGGAGGTGTTTTGTTATATTTGCTCTGAGGAGAACCTGTTTTGTAATCATATGGATGTGTTTTGTTATATTTGCTCTGAGGAGAACCTGTTTTGTAATGATATGGATGTGTTTTGTTATCTTTGCTCTGCCGAGAATCTGTTTTGTAATGATATGGAGGTGTTTTGTTATCTTTGCTCTGAGGAGAACCTGTTTTGTAATGATATGGAGGTGTTTTGTTATCTTTGCTCTGAGGCGAACCTGTTTTGTAATGACATGGAGGTGTTTTGTTATCTTTGCTCTGACGAGAATCTGTTTTGTAATGATATGGAGGTGTTTTGTTATCTTTGCTCTGAGGAGAACCTGTTTTGTAATGATATGGAGGTGTTTTGTTATCTTTGCTCTGAGGCGAACTTGTTTTGTAATGACATGGAGGTGTTTTGTTATCTTTGCTCTGACGAGAATCTTTTTTGTAATGATATGGAGATGTTTTGTTATCTTTGCTCTGACGAGAATCTGTTTTGTAATGATATGGAGGTGTTTTGTTATCTTTGCTCTGAGGAGAACCTGTTTTGTAATCATAATGAGTTTTTTTTATCATTGCTCTGAGGAAAACCTGTTTTGTAATGATATGGAGGTGTTTTGTTATCTTTGCTCTGAGGAGAACATGTTTTGTAATGATATGGAGGTGTTTTGTTATCTTTGCTCCGAGGAGAACCTGTTTTGTAATGATATGGAGGTATTTTTTCATCATTGCTCTGAGGAGAACCTGTTTTGTAATGACATGGAGGTGTTCTGTTATCTTTGCTCTGAGGAGAACCTGTTTTGTAATGACATGGAGGTATTTTTTATCATTGCTCTGAGGAGAACCTGTTTTGTAATGACATGGAGGTGTTCTGTTATCTTTGCTCTGAGGAGAACCTGTTTTGTAATGACATGGAGGTATTTTTTATCATTGCTCTGAGGAGAACCTGTTTTGTAATGATATGGAGATGTTTTGTTATCTTTGCTCTGACGAGAATCTGTTTTGTAATGGTATGGAGGTGTTTTGTTATCTTTGCTCTGAGGAGAACCTGTTTTGTAATCATAATGAGTTTTTTTTATCATTGCTCTGAGGAAAACCTGTTTTGTAATGATATGGAGGTGTTTTGTTATCTTTGCTCTGAGGAGAACATGTTTTGTAATGATATGGAGGTGTTTTGTTATCTTTGCTCCGAGGAGAACCTGTTTTGTAATGATATGGAGGTATTTTTTCATCATTGCTCTGAGGAGAACCTGTTTTGTAATGACATGGAGGTGTTCTGTTATCTTTGCTCTGAGGAGAACCTGTTTTGTAATGATATGGAGGTGTTTTGTTACCTTTGCTCTGAGGAGAACCTGTTTTGTAAAGATATGGAGGTGTTTTGTTACCTTTGCTCTGAGGAGAACCTGTTTTGTAATGGTATGGAGGTGTTTTGTTATCTTTGTTTGAGGAGAACCTGTTTTATAATGATATGGATGTGTATTTTTATCTTTGGTTGAGGAGAATTTGTTTTGCAATGTTATGGAGGCGTGTTTTTATATTTGCTCGAAACAAAATATGTTTTGTAATTGCCATATAGGTGTTTTCTGTCTTTGACCTGAAGAGTACCCAATTAGTAATGCCCATGTGTATAAATGGTATATTTGTTCTCAAGAGTAACTGTGTAGCAATGTCGAGGATTTGTAGTTTGCCGTGTATGTTTATAAAGCTGAAATTTTCATCTTTGAGAAAATGATTTGTGATCCTAGCGTGGTTTATTTTCATCGATGCTCTGAAAAGAACCTGTTTTGTAATACCATGGTCTTTTTTATGTTGAAGTGAATATTTACATTGTTTCTAAAGAGTAAATGTTTTTAATGACATGTGATTATATGATATCGTTGCTCTAAAGTGTACATGTTTTTTTAATGCCATGTGAGTATATTATATCGTTGCTCTAAAGAGCGTTATCTCTTCGCTGAAGAATATCTATCTTTCGATGCCATGGAGGTGTTTTATTATCTTTTTTCTGAAGAGAACCTGTTTTATATGTAGGTGAAGTTTTATCTTTGAAGAATTCATGTGTTGCAATGCCATGTTAGTGTATTCTTCTCTTTGCTCTGAAGAGAAGAATCTGTTTTGAAATGCCACAGAGATGTATTTTTATCTTTGCCCTGATGAAAACCTGCAGAATATAAAAAGAGCAAAGATAAGAATATACTTACATTGAAATGTATAGAGGTATATACTTATCTTTGCTCTGAAGAAAACGTTCTAACGTTATATTTCTGTCTTTGCTCTGAGAGTACATAATGATCAAGACCTGTTAATTTGTATCGAAAGACGCACATGGTGGACAAGAGAGGTTTGTCTATATACACATAACCTTTATTGGGCAGCAACCTGTCTTAAGGGAACATTTTTGTTCTTTGCATTGAGTGCCTGCTTAAGAGAGGGTTGACTGTATATACATATCGTTTTTTATGGTTTTAAAAAATAAAGATGCCTATAAAAATCATCAATATAAAGTTATTTACATTAAACAGTTAGTAGTTATCTTGGTATTTCTTTTTCGTCTTTCGATTTGTAAATGTGTGACTCTTCAATATTTGAGGCTGAGAATGTTGGGGTTATTGATAAAGTTTCGCGTCGGATATCAAAAGCCATATTGTGACCCGTTTATTATTTATACGTTCATACAAACATAACATGACAACATAACAGTTCGATTTGAATTAGCATATATTTTTCATTCAATAATCAATCATGCATTTTTCATTAATAAATTAAGTTCTACAAATCTTTGTTTGTTCATCCATCCATCCATCCATCCATCCATCCATCCATCCATCCATCCACCCATCCATCCACATCCATCCATCCATCCATCCATCCATCCATCCATCCATCCATTCATTCATTCATTCATTCATTCATTCATTCATTCATTCATTCATTCATTCATTCATTCATTCATTTGTTCACATTCATTTACTCATATGCTCTGTCGTTCATTCGTCAGCTCATTCATTAGTTTTCATTCTTTAATTCGTTAGTATATTCGTTTAGTGAGTGAATTACACATTTGTTCATGCACTCATATACTTCTACTGGGTATATGACATATATGTCTATGTATCGCCTTCCTCTCATCTGTATATCGTCTTACTAATAAGAATATGAATAATTAGATGATGAGGGGTGGCTTAAGAAAGTTAGACGATGTACAGTGAAGTCAGTTTGTATACAACCGGTTACCCATTCATTGTCCTTGTCGAAACGAAAGCCAAGGAGGTTATGTAGGTAATGTCTAATACGAACATTAAAATACATTCACTAATATTCAAGTAAAATAGTGTAGGTTGCATGAAAAAATCGTGGATGTATCATAGCTTCATCTACATACATAACTATTTTATAGTTGAGCGCTTCTTACTCGATTTATATCGGCAAAGAATACATTATTATACAGGTGTAGTTATCGTCAGATAACGCATTTGTCGTCTGCAAGTCTGATAAATACTTAATCGCAGTTTTATTTTCTCACCTGGGATTTAGCCATTTTAGTTGGTCTTTTATTGAGCGAATAATAATTGATGAGAGTGTATCTGAGTTGAATGACTTTTTGTCAAATTTAAAGCTGTTCATTATTTCCATATATGCCACTTGGCTTCACATATTACAGTATTTAAAATATTGCATTTCAAAGGAGGATTGTAAAAGACCATTGCTATTGAATCGTTATTCAAATTGTGCGGTTCAATGTTGAGTATATCTATGAGATCATTAATTACGACTTCTAGATGTTTTATGACGGGTTTTATATTATCGCATTTAAAGAAAAGATGGATTAAAGTTTCTCTTTCCTTTTTGCACATGTTACATAATCCATTCGATAATCGCATTATATTCAATCTGTGTTCCGTAAAAATTGCATTATGAAGAAATTCCCATTGGAACTGCTTGGCTTTGATGAACCTGTAAGAGCTTTTAATATTCATCCATATATGCTTCCACTCGACATTATTTGCTAAAAGTAGTTCTTCCCATTTTATTTCTGCATTTCGTAACGGGTTTTTATTGCTATGCAAATTTGTAAAGACAAGTATTTGTTTCGTCTTGAGTTTATTTGGTGAAATAAGTTCTTTCTTGAAATTTAGAATGTTTGTGTCTTTCATAAGTAAATTGGAAGTTAAATTTTGTTCTATTCGATAATCATTTGTCTTTAAGGCATTAATGAATTTTTTCGGAATTGATTATTTAAGTACTGACCATTCGGCGATCCAGTTTTGGACGAACTGTAGCTTGTCAAGGAGCGTGTTTTCAGAAATAAAGGTTTTTTGCGTTCGTGTCCCATATATCGGATATTGTTTTAATGTTGCTTTTTGAAAATGATTTTAGAAAGAGAAGTTTATTTGAAAAAATAATCTCATGATTTCCAAAAAGTGCAAGATTACGGATCTGATCAATGTTTGTGATTGTAAATAATTTACGAAATGATACCCATGGAGAGCTGCTTTTTGTAAAATTCGGATACTCGGTTTTGATTTGGATATTGAAGACCTTCAATACAAGAACATTGGCATAAGAAGTCGTCTTGTGCAAATTGTGTGTCTGCAGATTTCAGATTATATTTTCCAATAGATTCCAGTGGTCAAGTTCCGTATTTAAAATCTTAAATATGGTTTTAATTTGCATACATCGAATTACATTATTAAGATTAATTATACCAAGTCCGTCATATTTAGTGTTTTGGTATATTTTTGCCTTTGAAACTAAAGGTGTTTTTTTTCCCAAATGAACTGTAGCATAATATTTTGTAAGTCAGATGCATATTTATCTGGAATTCCTCGCATTTCTAATTCAAAATTTATTTTAGATAATGCAAATGTTTTCAAAATAAGAACTTTTCCTTGATAGGTAAGATCGCGCGACTTCCATACTTGTAAACACGTTTATATTTTATTGATCTTATTCAGCCATATTGCATCATTATCAATGTCGTATCCATGGGATACACCTAGCGTTTTCACATTAGATTTGGTCCATTTGAATTGTTTGGAAGTAGATGTTTTATCTTTAAGTTTGCCTATAAAGAGGCCTTGAGTTTTATCTTTATTTATTTTAGCACCCGATGCGTTTTCATATACTTTTAATTGTTTAAATATGAACAGCAATGATTTTTCGTTTCTAGCAAAAAAATGCGTGTCGTCAACATATTGGTTTAATTTGATTTCAAGTTGTATGTTGTTATGGGCTGGAAGCAGTATTCCGTTTATATTATTATCATTCCGTAAAGCACAGGTCATAGCTTCTGCTTGAAGAATATATAAAATCGGCGTATCCGACAGCCTTGCTTTATAGATCTCGATATCTCGAAATATTCTGATATAAAGCCATTGGTTTGTATAGCGGTTTTTGATGATTTTAATAGCATGAAAATGTAGTTCGTGAAATTTTCACCAAAACCAAAGCGATTTAAGCATAAGTTAATCCATTTCTATTCCACCCTATCGAAAGCCTTTGTTTGGTCTAGAAAAACTATAATACCGTTAATGTTTTCAGTGTCTGCGTATTCTATACTATCTTGAATTAACCGATTAGCTTCGTTGATAAACCGACCGTTAACGTAACCTTTCTGATTTGAGTGAATGAGCTCCGGTAATAGAGGTTTAATTCTTTCAGAGAAATATTTGGCTATTATTTTGTAGTCAGCATTTAGTAATGTTAAAGGGCGTCAGTTCTTAAGATTTTCACGTTTGCCATTCTTGTAAATAAGGGAGAGTACTCCTTTGCACTGGGAACTAGATAGATTATTGTCTTCACACATTTCGTTGATTACTGATGCAAATTCGTATTTTATGAGATGCCAGAAGGTTTGGTACCATTCTGTAATAATTCCATCCTCTCCTGGGGATTTATTTTTCTTGAATTTAAAAATTGCGGTCTCGATTTCATATAAGGATATATTTGAGTCAAGTTGATCTGCATCATTTTTTTTACTTTTTTTTCTAAATTCGATAGAAGAGAGTTCGCCGGACTTATATTGATTTCTTCCAAAGGGAAAAGGTTTTTATAGAATGTTGTTTGCTCCTTGAGTATGGAGCTTATGTCATATTTAATATCACCATTTGTGCATTTTATTTTTGACCAAAGCTTTTGTTTTCCTCTTTTTTTTTCGAGATTGAAAAAATATTTAGTTGATTTTTCGTTTTGTTCAGTAAAGTTCGCTTTTGACCTGATCTTAGCCGCATTCGATTGAAGTTCATAGTACTTGTCAACTTCGTTCGATAATGCGGATATCCTTTCAGATTTTTCTGTGTCATTGTTATTTTTGAGGGTCTGTATTTTGTTTTCAATATATTTTATTTGCGTATATGTTCTGGATTGTTGTTTGCAGTAGTACATTGAGATGATTTTTATTTTGTGTTTTGTAATGTCTCACCATTCTCTTTTTGATTTAAATTTGTTAATTTTTGTCTTCCAGGATTTCCAGAACATTTCAATAGTTTGTTTATAAATAAGTTGATCTAAAATACTAGCGTTTAATTTCCATAGACCCGGTCCTCGTTCGATTTTTTCTGAATTTAATCGTGATGATATAACATCATGGTCTGAGTACTGAAAGTGATGTATCTTTAATTGGTCAATTTCGTTATCAATCGTTTTACTGGTCAAGAAATAATCGAAGCGTGACTTTGCTGTAGCACGTGAAAAAGTGAACTCAGCCTTGTTTGGATATCGTCTTCGCCATACGTCTTCCAAATCGATCTCAGAAATCATATCTGTTAATTCCGTTAGCTCTTCCTCTCCAGTATAATGACTGGCATTAGATCTGCGGTCATTTTTGCTAGTCATTACACAGTTAAAATCACCCCCGACAATATGTTGTGAATTGTCATCACAGGTTAGTTTGCCATTAATGTCTTTAAAGAATCATTTTCTAGCTTTTTCTATGTTTGGTGCGTAAATGGTGGTTACTCTATAACTGGAACCGTTTGTGCAATCGACATAGATGCTTAATAATTTACCATTGTCATCTTTTAAGATTTGAGATTTATTAGAGTGGAGCTGTTTTTTTAATAGTATCGCTACCCCCCTTGACGAGCTGTTACCGTTATTCCAAATGTTTGTCCCAACCCACTGATTACCCCAAATCTTAGATTCAAAATCATCTTTACAGTGTGTTTCTTGCAATAAGATTATATCAAATACTTTTTTATGTAGCCAGTGGAATACCTTGTTGCGCTTTTTGCTTTCTCTTAAGCCATTAACATTGATTGAGCAAATTGTAAAAAACATTGTTTAACGGATGTAATTGTTTATTTATCGACATAATTAATATGTATGCATGTGCAGACACACGAGTGTGAACACATACACATGTATACCCACACGCATACATACACATATGAACATACACATACAAACATATACACATACATGTGTACATGCTTATCCATGCATACCCGTAAATATGTGTTCACGTCCAGAGATACACAAGCCTCCATATACACATATATGTGGTCACACATACACATGCATACACATTTGCACAGATATGCATATAGAAAAATACAACCATGCATAAAAACATTTACGTTCTGACACATACACATGCATGCCCATATGCATAGGGACACACCTAAACATAAACTAGCACATATATTTACATGTGGGTGTAACCACATACACATGCATACCAATGTGTACAAATATACTTCTAAATATACACAAGCACACATATACACATGTTTTATATTATAACAACTTTTAAAAGAAATATTTTTCCACATTTTGAATTTTCTTACAAAATTAATCGATTACAACTAACTTCCAGCAAACAAATGTATGGAAAAAGATATTTTCACAAAACTGTTACTAATGACCCATTAGAATTGTGATAACATCTGCCTTAACCTGAGATTTAGTCTTGAAACGTTGATGTGTGTTTGTTTTGTTTGAGTATTTAGCGTCATTTTACGCCATTTTTTATGTGTATTTTTTATGTCCTATTTCAGTATATGCCAGCTTTTCCTTTGCTTTATTCACCTGCAGCAAGAAATAACAGCCCCTAAGACCCATTTCAACTAAATGACATAGGGCTCTTTTATATCCTATAAATCGTGTTACCGTCGCAACAAAGGGGCACAACTGTGTCCTGTGTCTTTAACATAAACTAAATGCCATTTATAATCTATAATATATTTATAATTGCGTACTCCCGCGAACAAACAACAACAACAATAATAACAAAAACAACAACAACAACAGCATTATCCAATTGCTGAACAGCATTGTTTACTCGGTTATTTGGAGCAGAAGTGCCGTGATTTTTTTATAAATGATCAACAAAAAACTAATGAATTCTTCTTAAAACCAAACAATTCCTTATTTTATTATTTCATAGTATGTACATACATGTACACTTTGCAATTACATTTGATTTTATACATATTACATTTTGTGTATGAATATATTCTATGAAATTGTGTTAAAATGATATCGAAAGAAAAATGAAAAATGAAAAAGGCTGGGAAAGAAGCAGAGCAGAAAGAAGAAAATAAAAAGTAACAGAAGTAGCAAACCAAACAATTCTGATATATCATATTCGTTTGAACTCTTGCTCTTGGTTTTGGCACTTGTTATATATTATATATTTGTGCTTCTTTTCCACATATTTTATTTCTCAACAATTCTAATATAAAATACTATAAAAAATACATCAAACGAAATACGAGCTTGCCATGCTCGTCTCCAAAGTACATATGTGATAATTTATACTACTTTAGATAAATGTCTTCTTTTCATAATTGAACCACTATCCATCAGTGACAATATTTCTAGGTAATTAGAAGCAAGTAGTTTGGGGAAGTCCCACAGAGAAATGGCTATTTTTTCTACATATTCTCGTCGATTCATGTCAAGCACACCAACGTAAATATTGATCTACAGCAATTTTAACAGTTTTTCTTTCACGTCTTAAGGCACTAAACGTTTTGATATACTACGTTGTTTTTTTATTAAGTTTTAGTATTGATCTTACAGTGGAGTTCTTCATTCAAGACCAGCATTGAATGCATATATTTAAACAATGTCCTCCTTTTCATTTTCTTCTTCGTTCCTATAAGAAAATGTTTTATCTTGATTGTTTAATGTAAATACAGTAAAACTTAGTTGGCTGGAACACGGATGGTTGGAACATCACATATAGCTAGAATCACTTATCTGGTCCAGGCCGAATTCCTATTTCGATGTATATACATGTACATGTATGGTATGATGTTGAATAATACTTGGCTCGAACAACCATTAACTCGAACTTTTCTGTCCAGTCCCGTCGGGTTCGAGCCATCGCAGTTGTACTGTTATTTGTTGTTGGCAATGGCCGAGTTTAATATTTGATGACTTGTGACCCAATCCTTTTGCTATTTCATATATACAAAAAGCAATAAAACGTGTTTAAAGCAAGAATTCAAGATATATGGGGATATAAATGGTTGGGGAATTGTTTAAATCTAAAGCATGACGGTGTGAGGAGTGTTGCATATTTCATTAAAATTACAACTTATCAAAAGACTTAAACAGAACCTGCTATGTTCTTGTTTTAAACACTTTCTGTGCTTTAATGGACACTTTTATATTTGTGATGACATTATACAAAAGTTGTTCAGGTATCAATATAAACGATATGATTTTGAAACTTAACACATTATAGAGTAACTGTACATATATAACAAAACATTAATAAAATAACTTACAAGTAATACTTTTAATCAATAATAAAAAATAAAAAAATGTAGAGAACAACAGGAGAAAAGATAAGAGATAGAAGTTTACAGTCGCGGAGCTGTATGCAGTATATTTCTCGTAGTTTTAGTTTACATGTTTCCCCATTTAATTTCGTGTGACCGAAGCTTGTTTTTTGTTTATTAAAATATGTCTTTCTATGTGTTCTTGTAAGTATGGTAAGAATGCTGCAATGCTGGGATGCTGGAAATTGTTCTCGTATATTTTTATATGTCTGATATTATACTAAACAGAACAGCTAACCAGACACTTAGGATTTTGGTCGATATCTCGACTAATTGAAATTGGATTTTATCTTAAATTGGAAGGATATAAGAACACTATGTAATGTCAATTGACTTAACTTTTTACATATTCATCTTAATAGAATTATTGTGAAATCGTATTTTTTAAGACAGCAGTATTTTGCTAGTGTCATATTTTTTGAAGGGTTTTAACGTAATTTTTCAACACATTTCATGATAAATATGGCATATCCAGTTTAATTGAGAGAACACGGTTTGATAGTATATAACGATTCCACATATAATGTCTAATTTTTCAACACATTTCATGATAAATATGGCATATCCAGTTTAATTGAGAGAATACGGTTTGATAGTATATAGCGATTCCACATATAATGTATTACACTCCATAATACATCCCTATCTAATGTAATGCAATACAATACAGAGAGGATGTGGTTTGATATACTATAACGATTTCACATCTAGCGTCTAATACATTTATATCTAAAGCGAAGTCACATGGAGAATGCCGTTTAACGAATCCTCCCCTATATCGCCTACAGTTTTTTTCGATAAACGTGTGTTGATGGTGTGTCCTTGAAAGTATTTGGTAAGGGATCTGTGCATAAATGAATGAACTTTGCTTGAGTACCAGACCAGGCACTCCTTGATCAGTATCAGGTAATGCTAAATCATCGATGAATTATTCAAATCTAACTATCATACACATGTGTGTATTTAAAACATCTTCATTGGACAAAGTCAATTTTTAAAGACTCATATTTTTCGATAGAACCCCTGGCGCCGGACTACTTTTAAAGTTTTCTCGTAGGTATCGATATTTTGATGGTCGGTTTAATATTATACGGATGAAATGAAGTGCACCGCGGTTCCAAACTTATTCTAATAATAAGATACAAAAAACAAGTTGTTTGCTATTTATTTCGGTTTATTGTTTTACTGATTTGTTTAGTTTGGCGATTATAACCAGGTTGAGCTGTTGAGATGTAACGATACAATATCTTGTACCATATGGGCACAATCCTGGTTTACCGTCCGAACGTGAATGCTAGCCGTTGACAAAAAATCCCACAGATCAATTTATTCGACAGGCAAACATGAAATAAAATTATGTAGGCCTAGTTGAAGTTCAGAAGCAGACGATCGTGAGACAATGTAAATATACAAACCTTACAAGTTGGAAATTTTCCAAATTCGGATTCTACATCAATGTTGACACATTTAAACATTCGTGTAAACAAAACCTAAACGATGACATCGGCTTCTACACTGTGCAGGTACTTCCTTGAATAACCGATTTTTATTTGTCAAAATCGGGAGGGAAACGGCGGATGTCTATTTTTTCACCTCAACATTTTTCGTCATTTTATACTTAACCAACCATTGTTGCAGAATTCACTTGATGATTATCAAATTAAATTTGGATTAAAACTTTTTAACCTGATTTTTATGCTTCTGTAAAAATGCAGAATCACGCAAAAATCTAATTTTTGCATTTAATTCAGAAAAAAATTAATTTAATCCTATAATAAAACGGAAAATACCGACCTGCGTATGAATAGATGTCTCATAAATACGATCAACTACAAGGACGGATCAACCATTATCTTCGAATGAAACCTTCCTTTTTGTGATACAATGAACTTTTTATTATTAACTGATCAGAAAGTAATAAGTGATGCATCGTTAATAATTCATAAAATATTCCGTATTTAGGGTCTTATTTGGCGAGATGTGTAGGTAGGTGTGGCGCGGCTATACGAAATTCTCTATTGCAAAAATATATAAAAGCGTCGGTGTTCACGCATTTTCAAACTTTATGGAATTTACACCAATTAACCAGCTTGTACTTTCGTTTCGACAAAATGCATATTATATTGTGGTTATTTTAATGGAATTAAATTAATTGTTGATCTTTATGGTAGTGTTGAAGGGTATCTGTGGTGTTGCTACTGTTTGTTGCAGCTGTTTGTTACAATTGTTTGTAGCGTGTACATTCGTTTACGTTATCTCCAAATATTGCCATGCCCTCAAAATCATCTTGTTGTATTTTTGATTTCGTTTCAACAAAATTCGTATAATACCAGGATTATCTATATGGATAAATGTCATAACAGACGAATATCGTTAGCTTTTTTTGCTATGTGCTGAACTATCCGTTTTAAATCAGATTATACGCTTTGTCTGAGCTGGTATTTCAATATATAATACGAATTTAACGTTTTACCATCCAGATTGAGAGATATAATTTACTTAGTCTGAACAGGAGAACATACCCAAATTTGTTTAAATTTCATAAAATGACATATTAATATTTATTACATGTGAAAACATATGGGAAAAATAGGTCTCAGGAAATGGATATGAAATTTTGCTATATATATTGGTATGTTATTAAATTTGCAAAAGCATTACTCTCTATATGCTGATATATCGGCTAGGATCAAATTGTACGTTTTGTTTGAGCCGATATTTCAATATATAGTGAATATTTAACGTTTTGCTATCCTATGCGCAAGATGTATTTTTCTTACAGTCTTGAAAAGGCGAATATACCCAATTATATTTAAATTTCATGAAATGATATCTTGATATATACATGTGAAAACATAGGGAAATAGTAAATGGATATGAAATGTTGTTATTTAGTGATTTGTTATTATATATATATATTAATAGCTATTGCATGTGGAAACATATTTTCTAAAAGGGAAATAGACCTCAGAATACAGATATTAAATGTTTATATATGTGGTTGTATTATATGACATGCTCTTCTAATTATATAATCACATGAATTGTTAATGCGAAGTACTTTGTATGATATGCGAATAAGATAATTTAATTGATTTAAATTGAATAAATAGTAGTCGAACTCATATACAATGATGTATTAATTGTGATTTTTCTATTACTATGTTTATATATTGTTCATTTTTTAGATATGTTATCTTGTACTGGTTCATTTGCTTCATTGTATTGTTTTTATGCTCTCCTGAAAATTGGAAGAGATAAAAATATCAATCAACAAATAAAAACAAATATTTCTAGTTTATTTATACACCAATATTGATATATAAATTGCAACATGAACAAAACAATACAAGAAGGAATACTGACGCAGAAGCCATATGACTGTCATATGTTAACTTTCGTTCCCTAAAACATCTGTTATGTAATTAAATAGCAGAGAAGCGGAATCAAAATGCACATTTAGAATTAACAATGTGAGACATAAAAAGTAGCACGTGTATTTCCTGCTCAATCTTGAAAACATGCAACCGATGGATTTCGGTCGATTTTTTAAAACTTTGTAAAAAAATTACAAATGAAATAAAAATGTTGTATTTCATAAAGAAATAAAGGGTTGGTCGGCCTGAAACAACCCCGCATTTATATTGGATTTACACACATATACAATACAAAACAACAGATAACCACCGACAAGTCATACTCACATGTGACGTAATGACATAGTCACTATGGGCCCAAACTACATAAATATGTATTACAACACGAAACATCTTGAGCAACACGACAACGTACTCGTGGCAGCATCTGCGACGTGTCAGATACATATAAAGTGAAATTTAACGGTAATACTGAGCTTTGATACTACGAAAATCTCCCACGTGGCTTATATAAATCATTCTATATTGGGATGTTGAATTAGCCGATTCAGGTCTTGTATATATGTTTGTCCATATGAACTTAGGATGTAGCAACAGCTGTTAGCCTTTAAGATACTACGTACGCAGAGGAAACGAAGCACGTGCAGACGGAGATGCTACTTGGATATATGTACCAGCTGCTAGTATCTAAATAAAGGCGAGTAACGTAACACATTAACATGTCAATACATACAGTTACGTATACAAATCTAACTATAGCTTATTTCCAAAGAGTGAAACCAACATGCAATCTGTAAATAAAGAACGAATCTCTATCTGAGTTCATAATCTAAATATGGCACGGGCACTCTTATGGGTAGGTCAAATGGTGCTAAAGTGTGTTTTAACATAAAAGTATTGTTCCGTTTGCACTTGTACATATATTGCTCTTTCCATCTATATGTTCTTGAATTATTCAATTTGTTTTCCTTATTTTATAAACATTTTCTTGAAATTAATTGATATAGTCGATTTCACATTGATATAGTGTTGCTTTTAACCAGAAATTAAGAGGCTAAATTTTAATGATATTGAAAGAAACCCACAAAGAACGATATTTCTTATTCATGTAGCAACAGTATGTTATTGTGATATTGATGTTTGTTCTTTAATCTATGGTTAATAAAAACCTTTGCATATTTGTCATTTATTGGGAGACCTAAACGAAAGAGACGAAACATACATTTTTGTCAATCTCTGCACTACCAAAATACATGTATGATGAGAAAAGTAGGGGTCATGTCAAATCCAAGAGAATTATCGTCTGTAAAATAAAAAGTTTAAACGTTTTCTACAAATAAAACAGGAAACTATGTTCGAATAGGAACGTGTGACAGAGTGTATATCTAAGCTTTTCGGTGGCGATTTTGACACTGACCATTACAAGGCGGTGACCTTTGTATTCAATTATTACTTGCCTATATATTAGATGTCCCTACATGCTTGCACATTTTGGTCTGGAAAACTGTCTCTAAGTGTATATTTCAAAATTCATTCTTCAGTTCAAGTTTAAGAATATTCTTAAGAAGGGTTGGTGATTACCTGTCCTGTATGTTTATGATTATTTATGTATTAATTAATTAATTGTGCTTGTCTGGTTGCGATGTCTGCGTCTTCAGAATTCTGTGCCTTCTGCTGCAGATGTTATTTCCTTTAGCTGTCGCACAATTACATTTGCGTTTTTATCATTTAATGTCTTCTATTTTTACAAATTGTAAATACTTATTGCATCCATGAAAGATGTCGTGAATTTATAAAGTAGAGTGTTTAATTACGCTTTGTTAGAACAATGGTCATAAAATGCATTATGCATTGTTATAAATACATTTTAATCTTTTCTTAATATGATTAATGATACGCCATAATCAATGCCGTGTATACTCTTCTCTTTGCTATGAGTAGCTCAGTTGGCAGTGCGTCTAAGTATCAATCCAGGGATCGTGAGTTTCGAATCCATGCCCGGACACAGTCTCCGTGATGATTAATATACAACAATGTATCTCTTTTTTCACCTCCAATTCAAGCGGAAAACTTATCAATTACTTGCGGAGAAATGTGTGCTCGTGTACTTATTAACCTTCCAGGATCCCAGGTAAGAGTGGGGCTAAGATTAACTGATCGTCTGTTATCCCTCAATGGCATAAACTTTCTCTAAATATTCCAAACATACAAACTTATTTGCTGTGATTGTCAAAATGAATCGATAAAAGCTTACTTGCTAAGATAGGGTTATATATAAAAAAATAAAACAAAGTTCGGACAACAAGTCCTACAACAATATTTCCCCAAACGAAATCAAGATGAAGTAGCTATCTGTCAGATTTTGCCTTTGAATAAGTTATATAGGGAAATATTGAGAAATAAAAGTCAATCCATAGCAATTACTGAGTTACGACTAGACGAGATGTCCTTAAAGCAATGCATTATTCAATATACAGCAAGGGAAACGTTTTAATACTAGTTTGAAACGCCAGAACTTGCATGTTGGCCATTGAATGGCGGATCTTGGTCACAAAATAGCATTTGAACCGACATATAAGCTTTTTATGTACTTTAATTCATTGATCAGCAATACACCAAATATATATTGGTCATACCCACAAATGCTATCGGATAAATAGAGGACACCACGTTAGCGTTTAATAATCTAGAATTTATCAGGTGAGGTAGAGAAAAAATGTCGTTTCCATCCGAACCTGATAAAGTTTCAGGCACTAACATGGTCGTCTATGTTTCCGTTTTATTTAAAAATCAACGGCTGAGTTTTGTCCATTTGTAGTTCGAAATTTGATTGATGAAATTTAAGCAAAACAATTGTAGTTTAAGTAGAAGTTGTTCAACTCTTTTATAATTGTGATTTATATTTATTGACATAATTAACAGTTTATTAATGGTAAAGAAAGAAAACCCGCGTTTAAACTTTTTTTACACAACGTAGAAACAATGACGTCATCAGCTTTTTGTTTATACAAGACAAACCTTTCGTGCCGATAAAGCAAATGTTTAATTTACCCGCTTTATTACGTAGAATAATAAAACAAGATAAATGTCTCCTTTAGAAGCATATATCACGTTTGAGAAAAGAAAATAACAGCCTCGGTTTTATTGACGTGTAATGAAATAGCCAATTAACTCCGTGATTTCAAGGAATCAATAAAAACACTAGTATATCAAAGAACCTGATATCTCCCGAATCAGGTCTATTAACCGCCAATTAAAAAGCAGGCAATTCTATGTCCGTCCCACAATTCATAGCAGTTGGACGCTTACTAAACTGTGACGTCATAAAACTTTCTGTTGAAACAGTTGACCAATCAACGTACTCAAAACTGGCTTCTCCAGCATTGCTATTTATCGGACCCAATGAGGGAAGTTTGGTCCGTACTACACACTATAACAACACTGAGTCAAAGACGGGGGCAACTTTCTTCTGCCTCCACATAAAATACGGAGAACAAATGACTATGAATGCCGCAAAAATATTAGATGAAAATATGAAAGCATAACTTTGAAACTAATATTGGAACAAAAAGTGAAATTTGCTTGAAGAACAACAGGAAACGTGCCATCAAAGGTGACAACTACCACAGCAGGGTCAAATGTCTTAGATCAGCCGATCAGTAGCTAAACCCCCATTAGTTATATTAACCGTGGTCTGTGGGTCACCCTAACCACGCTCTTTCAGGAGTCATCATATTGCATGAAAGTGTTAAAAGTTAAAAGTTTTAGGTCGTATTTAAACATACTCTTATTCTTTTACGACAACCGCCCCTGAAATGACAACCATTCAACGTATTAGGATGCTTGACGTTTTAGGTTGTATTAAAACATACTCTTTACTTTCATGACAACGGTTCCTAAAATGACAACCATTCAACGCATTAGGTTGCTTGATGTTTTAGGTTGTATTTAAACATACTCTTTACTTTAATTACAACGGCCCCTAAAATGACAACCATTCAACGTATTAGGATGCTTGACGTTTTAGGTCGTATTTAAACAAACTCTTTACTTTTATGAAAACGGCTCCTAAAATGACAACCATTCAACGCATTAGGTTGCTTGACGTTTTAGGTCGTATTTAAACATACTCTTTACTTTTATGACAACGGCTCCTAAAATGACAACCATTCAACGTTTTAGGATGCTTGACGTTTAAGGCCGTATTTAAACATACTTTTTACTTTTATGACAACAGCTCCTTAAATGACAACCATTCAACGTATTAGGACGCTTGACGCTTTAAGTCGTATTTAAACATATTATACTCTTTGTTTTTATGACAAATGGCTTCTGATATGGCAATCATACAACGTATTAGGACGCTAGAAGTTTTAGTTTGTATTCTAACAAACTCTACTCATTGCTTTTATGACACATGGCTCCTTAGATGGCAAGCATTCAGCGTATTAGGAGCGCTAGAAGTTTTAGTTTGTATTTTAACATACTCTACTTTTTGCTTTTATGACACATGGCTCCTTAGATGGCAAGCATTCAGCGTATTAGGAGGCTAGAAGTTTTAGTGTGTATTTTAACATACTCTTCTTTATGCTTTTATGACACATGGCTCCTTAGATGGCAAGCATTCAGCGTATTAGGAGGCTAAAAGTTTTAGTTTGTATTTTAACAAACTGTACTCTTTGCTTTTATGACACATGACTCCTAAAATGGCAAGCATTCAGCGTATTAGGAGGCTAGAAGTTTTAGTTTGTATTTTAACATACTCTACTCTTTGCTTTTATGACAATGGTTCTTTAAATGACAATCATTCAGCGTATAAGGACGCTAGAAATTTTAATTGGTATTTTAACAAACTCTACTCTTTGCTTTTATGACACATGACTCCTAAAATGGAAAGCATTCAGCATATTATGACGTTAGAAGTTTTAGTGTGTATTTTAACATACTCTACTTTTTGCTTTTATGCCACCTGGCTCTTTAAATGACAAGCATTCAGCGTATTAGGACGCTAGAAGTTTTAGTTTGTATTTTAATATACTCTATTCTTTGCTTTTATGACAAATGACTCCTAACTTGGCAAGCATTCAGCATATAAGGAGACTAAAAGGTTTAGTTTGTATTTTAATATAATTTACTCTTTGCTTTTATGACACATGGCTCCTAAAATGGCAAGCATTCAGAGTATTAGGAAGCTAACAGTTTCAGTTTATATTTTAACATACTCTACTCTTTGATTTTATGGCACCTGGCTCTTTAAATGACAAGCATTCAGCGTATTAGGACGCTAGCAGTTTTAATATATTTTTCTCTTTGCTTTTATGACACATGGGTCCTAAAATGGCAAGCATTCAGAGTATTAGGAGGCTAACAGTTTCAGTTTATATCTTAACATACTCTACTCTTTGCTTTTATGACATCTGGCTCTTTAAATGACAAGCATTCAGCGTATTAGGAGGCTAGAAGTTTTAGTTTGTATTTTAACAAACTCTGTTCTTTGCTTTTATGACACATGGCTCCCAAAATGGCAATCATTCAGCGTATTAGGACACTAGAAGTTTCAGTTTGTATTTTAATATACTTTACTCTTTGCTTTTATGACACATGGTTCTTTAAATGACAATCATTCAGCGTATTAGGACGCTAGAAATTTTAATTGGTATTTTAACAAACTCTACTCTTTGCTTTTATGACACATGACTCCTAAAATGGAAAGCATTCAGCATATTATAACGCTAGAAGTTTTAGTGTGTATTTTAACATACTCTACTCTTTGCTTTATGCCACCTGGCTCTTTAAATGACAAGCATTCAGCGTATTAGGACGCTAGAAGTTTTAGTTTGTATTTTGATATACTCTATTCTTTGCTTTTATGACAAATGGCTCATAAAATGGCAAGCATTCAGCGTATAAGGAGACTAGAAGGTTTAGTTTGTATTTTAATATACTTTACTCTTTGCTTTTATGACACATGGCTCCTAAAATGGCAAGCATTCAGAGTATTAGGAAGCTAACAGTTTCAGTTTATATTTTAACAAACTCTGTTCTTTGCTTTTATGATACATGGCTCCCAAAATAGCAAGCATTCAGCGTATTAGGACACTAGAAGTTTCAGTTTGTATTTTAATATACTTTACTCTTTGCTTTTATGGCAAATGGTTCTTAATATGACAATCATACAGCTTATTAGGAGGCTAGAAGTTTTAGTTTGTATTTTATCATACTCTACTCTTTGCTTTTATGACAAATGGCTCTTTAAATGTCAATCATTCAGAATATTAGGACGCTAGAAGTTTTAATTTTGTATTTTAACATACTCTACTCTTTGCTTTTATGACACATGGCTCCTAAATGTCAATCATTCAACATATTAGGACACTAGAAGTTTTAGTTTGTATTCTAACTAACTGTACTCTTTGCTTTTATGACAAATGGTTCCTAAAATGACAAGCATTCAGCATATAAGGAGGCTAGAAGTTTTAGTTTGCATTTTAATATACTTTACTCATTGCTTTTATGACACATGACTCTTTAAATGACAAGCATTCAGCGTATAAGGACGCTGGAAGTTTTAGTTTATATTTTTAAATACTGCACTTTTTGCTTTTATGACACATGGCTCCTAAATGTCAATCATTCAACGTATTAGGACGCTAGAAGTTTTAGTTTGTATTCTAACATACTCTACTCTTTGCTTTTATGACAAATGGCTCTTAAAATGTCAATCATTCAACATATTAGGACGCTAGAAGTTTTAGTTTGTATTCTAACAAACTGTACTCTTTGCTTTTATGACAAATGGTTCCTAAAATGACAAGCATTCAGCATATAAGGACGCTAGAAGTTTAAGTTTGTATTCTAACAAACTCTACTCTTTGCCTTGATGACACATGACTCCTAATATGACAATCATACAACGTATTAAGACGCTAGAAGTTTTAGTTTGTGTTCTAACAAACTGTATTCTTTGCTTTCATGACACCATGCTCCTAAAATGTCAAGCATTCAGCGTATAAGGAGGCTAGAAGTTTTAGTTTGCATTTTGATATACTCTACTATTTGCTTTTATGACAAATTGTTCCTTAAATGGCAAGCATTAAATGGATGCATGATACCAATGACTTTATAGATCCATCACAGAGTTCGGTTGTTATAACAACATTTGAATACGCAAAAAGGTTGATCTCCCATCTTCTCAAAAAGAGCGATATAATACATACAAATCACCTTATTGAGCTTTGCGGTACAGATGTTATACTTTTGTGAGACTTTACCATGATTTTGTTTAAGATGTTAAGATTTAACGCGATAAATGGATCACAGTGTTAAAGCAATTCATGTTATTTCACATATCAGAAAAAGTTAAACTGATAAACAGGTTGGGAAATGATGTTATAACAGCAAAAGGTTCCACAAGTGCGTCTATTTATTTAAACCTGCATATAGATCTGGTTAAAAAGCGGTCTTTGTTAAAATAAAATAAGAAAATCAGCTGTTTTTAATGCGGAAGTCGCATCTTACATTCATGATATATATACATAATATATTCGGTGGAAAACTGACTCGGCCAATGACAGCTGTATAGATGAAACAACCGAGAGAAATTGTTTATAATAAAGCAACTTTATATCTTTATATGTAAAAATATGTTTTCAGTAAAATGTTTTGGTCGAATTCGAATAGCATTTTTTATATTCTAACATTTGTAACAGTTCTAGCGCACACTCGTACAATGCAAAAGGTGTTTTGTTGTATTTTGATAGAAATTTAGGTTGAGACGTTTTAGTTTGTATTTGAACATACTCTACTCCTTAATTTTATGACATATGGCTCCTCAAATGGCAATCATTCAACGTATTTGGAGGTTGGAGGGTTTAGTTGGTATTCAAACGTACTTTACTATTTCTTATGACACACCATTCCAAAAATTATATTTATTCAATGTATTGGGAGGTTTGAAATTTTAGTTTGTATTTAAACATACTTTACTAGTTATAATGACACAAGTCTCCTAAAACAATTGTGGATGATGTATTGAACACCAACATGCCTTCCCGGTATTATACAGTTCTTGTCAGGAAAAACACAAACACACATACAAATTGTATCAATCATATTAACCCCAGAGATTGGTGCACCACACTAGTTGCTATTTGTATGTTATTAAAATGAAATATAATCGTTATTATTGTGCATTAAATCAATATTTCGTTACAAAATTCATGAAGTAACCATTAATGAGATAAAATCAACAACAACAAAGAAAACCACCGCTGCAACCGTAGGCGTTTATAAAGACAAAATGCAGTCATCGCCTTTTGAATAGCGTATGTTTGTCTTATGGAGTAATGCTTCACACTTGGAATTTAAAAGAAATCCACCGTCACTTATTTAGTTTGTATTAGTAATACTTAATGAAACTACCCTTTGAACGCACAGAAAACACAGAAAACACTCAAATTATTTTCTCTTTATGGTGGCCGTATTATATTTATCATACTTATCTTGTTTACTTTTATAATACTTTTCCGATCTATAATTAATCTATTTCTTTTCATATATATTCATGAGCAATGGTTTTACCTCCTTATTGCTTCATTTTATCGCCTCATTGCCACATTCTACATGCTCATTCCCTCATTTTACCTCCTCATTGCTTCATTTTACCTGCTCAGTCCTTCATTTTATCTCCTTATTCTCTCATTTAATCTCCTTATTCCCTCATTTTATCTCCTCATTGCCTTATTTTATCCCCTCATTGCCATATTTTACTTCCTCATTGCTTCATTTTACCTCCTCATAGCTCATTTTACCTCCTCATTGCCTCATTTTACCTCCTCATTGCCTCATTTTACCTCATTGCCTCATTTTACCTCCTCATTGCCTCATTTTACCTCCTCATTGCCTCATTCAAATAAACCAAGTGTAAATCCAGTGAATCACACGGAAATTGAGATCTCAATGGTATGAAGTAATTACTGCATTTCTAACAGCTACACACTTAATCCATGATGACCCATTTCCTTGTTTTTTGTCACATTGCCATGGGTGTAGCTGTGAAAGTAAACCTGAATATCAGTTAAACAAAAAAAGTTGATTGTGAAATTATGGGATCAATAAATAAGACTGAAAATGGATTTTCATTCAAGAATGAAGACCAAACAATTATATTAGATACAAAATAGACATGGACGGTTGATATGGAGTCGGTATAGCTTTTTTTTGACAGCAAGAGTAATATTAGCATTTGAATAATTACATTCTTTGTTTAATTTTTGGTTTATATAAACATTCAACGACACTCCTCGTCAACCTGTAATGCCAACAGAGGCGGCATATAAGGCTGTTTTAGATAAGTTTCAGCAAAGCGTCAACGTCAAAGATTGTACTTAGAGGTTCAGAATCAAAAGGAAACAACATTTATATCAAACCAGAAGAATAGGACTAGCTGGGAAACCTAGAAAAGAAAGTTATTGTTTCAAGAGATATAGTGAAAACAAATACTAATGGAAGACATTACTATAAAAGAACACGGTGTATATATGTGTGGGTGGGTGGGGAAGAAGGGAGGGGGGGGGGGGGGGTAGTAATTCCACATGTTCTAAATGAAAGTCGTTAGTACATTACGGTTCAAAATAGATGTATGATTTTATTGATAGAATATGTTTTGCTATGAAAGGTATAAGAATATAGGGCTGTATGGTGTGAAACTATTTCAGATAACACGAAAAAGTGTAAAATAATAAATTGTACAATGTTGTCAGTGATATCCATACTCAGAGAATAGATATTTTTCAAATAGGTAATGGGTAACAAAACAAAGATTTCCCTTTGTTTTAGTATTGTATGTAATGAAAAAATACTAGTGGAAATGAAAATCAGCGTAGAAGCATTATGTTGCAATTGTGCCTTCTTTAACCTAAAATAATTACAGATTTATTCAATAAAATAAGTGGGTGAGGTAATTTCACATGCTCAAACGGCACATTTACAAAACATCAACGCTCCCAAAAATCTAATATGTATAGACTGACCCGTTAAATAAGTAGGTGGGGTAATTTCACATGCTCAAACGGCACATTTACAATGCATTGAGGCTTCAAATAATCTAAAATGTGTTATCTCTGTGATAAGAAACGTTTTGTTACAACATGTGCATCATAGAAAATAACAGTATTAGGTGTAAAACAGCGAGCTATACACAACTTGTGTCAGTGATGACCTTTTCAAAGCTTAATTTTTTTTCAGTTAAATGGTATGTTTGAATTAATAAAAATAAGCATTTCTATTGTTCAATTGCGGTAAACTTTTGAAATGTTTTCCTGCAATATATGTCTATAAAAAGGTCAGTTTAGAAACCTTCTGTTGCAATTTTATCTAATTTAACCTAAACTAGTTATAAATTTACTCGTTAAAATAGGTGGGTGGGGTAATTTCACATAATTAAAAAGGCACACTGTCAATACATTAAGGTTCCAAATTATCTAGAATATGTTATCTTTCCGATGTAAAAAAAATAAAGTTGTAAATCTGTATCACAGGAAATAACAGTATTAGGTGTAAAAAGATCGTTATACACTACTAGTGTTAGTGGTGACCTTTTCACAACTTAAACATTTTTCTGTAAGGTGGTATGTTTGAATCAGTAAATAAAAGCTTTCCCATCGACCAATTGCGGTAAACATTTGATATGTTTTGCAGCACTATATGTAAATACAAAAACAGCTTAGAAACATTCTGTTACATTTTTGTTCGGGTTGACTTAAAATAATCATAGACTGACTGGACTAATATGGCATATCAAGTTTTAATAGCGGAAATAGACCTCAGATTGTTTCTGAGTAGAACCACCGTCATTTCGCAAGTAACTGTCAAACGTTCTCACATAAAGTGTTTTAGAACGAGCGGGGCTCGAACCTACGACCTACGGTGGTAAGAAATAGGTGATCTTGAAACGGCGTCTTAGACCACTCTACCACGGATAACCTAAAACACATACATGCTCAGGTTATTCCAAAATATGACGAAGGGTTGGAAGAATTGCTTTGGAAACGATATGTGTTTTAAAAAGTCAAATGCCATTGTTTTGACAACATCATTGGAGGGAATGGCAATGATATGCACATGAATATACTCCATACGAATTCCAAGTTTGGTAAAAAATGTAATCAAGTTTAAGTAGAGTATAATGAAACGAAAGTTTTACTGTGGGGATTCTTTAAAGATACACATCAAGTCCAAACCACGATGGCAAAAAGTCTTTTCACCATCGTAGTTTCGACTTTTAACCATCGTAGTTTCGACTTTTTACCATCGTAGTTTCGACTTTTAACCATCGTAGTTTCGACTTTTAACCATCGTAGTTTCGTTGTTTCTACTTGACTTATTAAAAAAAAATGCCGCGATTGCCATCAACGAGACACCGTTCTAATTTTTAGTTAATTAGCATTTGCTGAAGGTTCATTGACTCAGCAAAACTTCGCCTGCATATGAGATTTATCAATTTGAAACGTTAATTGCCAACTGCAAGGACTTATATATCCAATCTATACCAATTAGAACACCATTTTACGAACGGAAGTGCAGAGTATGTAATCAGTTAGAGGATGAATTTTATTATTGAATGTGTGCTTTATTCCGATTTACGAAAAGAATTATATGTATAGATATTATTGGAAAAGACCCAAAGCTTATCAATTTGTTAAATTCAGAAAATAACAGTACAATAAAAAACACTTTTATATTAAAAGCTTTTTAAATCAGAAACAGCTATATACTGTTACAAATGTGTTGCATATGCAAAACGGTGTACCACCTTCTCCTTTCACCTTTACTTTCACCTTTGCATTAATCTACATATATTTGATATGATGTATAATATAAAACTAATACTGTAACTGTAAATTTTCATTACTAAATCACTGTCTTTCATATATGTTTCTGTATAAACCATGTACCAAATGGACCTGCGTGGCTATTGGATATTGAAAAAAAACCATATGTAAGTCCTTGTTATTTGAAACCACCATGACTCTTCTGATTAAATTATTAAATCGAATTATACATTTTTCAAATTTTGATTTTTTCAAATGTTGAAAGACGTATATGCAAATTGTTAAATAGCAATCCATTAACACATTTCCGATATAAAGCTAACTAACCCTATCTTAATATGCTGTTAGTTTTTATGACCCAGTCAGGTTCATATGCACTCTGCTAACGACTTCTTCTAGTGCATCATTCAGTTCCTCAGAGTGCGTATCCGCTAGATTAGGTGCTTGCTCCAGTATAATACATATGATATAATTATAACGATGTCATTGAAGACAAGACTCTCACACAAATACATGAAACGGATGCTTCGGTCAATGCGATTATGATGCAGTTTGATCTGTTTTATAACAATGTACTGTAAGGAAATATTATTGTTTTGTAACAAGCGCAAGATATGAGATAATTATAGTGATCGTTTGAAGGTAATTGAACTTTTTATTCAATTAAACTCATAAATACCTTTACGAGTTTGGTATTACACTGATCAAACCTACCGCTGAGATTAGAACTATTGTTGACCGTAATTAAACTCAGAACATACAGAATTTTTAAATCTTGTTACACTGTTGAATTATATATATATACATATCACACCTAAGGTATAGAGTCGCAGTATGTGGAGCAACACCTTCAAGAAAAAAGACAGGCCGTTACGAAAATTAAAAAAAAATCATATGCGCCTTTTTTGTAAAAATGAGGTGAAGAATGAACAACAAGCATTGTAATGTAAACGAACGTTTAACATTAATTTAGCGTACGTGCCAGGTAAATAGTACCACGCGTGTTTAACATATGTTTCTGCCGTATGTTAAACATATGTTTAACGTAATGCTTAAACGTACGTTATTCATAGAAATAGTACCACGCATGTTTAACATATGTTTAACGTACGGTCAAAACGTGCGTTATTCATAAAAATAGTGTATAACATATGTTTAACGTACGGTTAAAACGTACATTATTCATAGAAATAGTTCTCGCATGTTTAACATGTTTAACTTACGGTCAAAACGTACGTTATTCATAGAAATAGTACCACGCATATTTAACATATGTTTTGTCCAACACATGTATAACATATGTTTAACTTACGGTCAAAACGTACGTTATTCATAAAAAGAGTTCCACGCATATATAACATATGTTTAGCGTAAGGTCAAAACGTATGTTATTCGTTGAAATAGTACCATGCATGTATAACATATATGTTTAACGTACGGTCAAAACGTACGTTATTCATAGAAATAGTAACACGCATGTTTAGCATATGTTTAACGTACGGTCAAAACGTACGTTATTCATAGAAATAGTAACACGCATGTTTAACATATGTTTTGTCCAACACATGTTTAACATATGTTTAACGTACGGTCAAAACGTAATTTATTCATAGAAATAGTAACACGCATGTTTAGCATATGTTTAACGTACGGTCAAAACGTACGTAAATCATAGAAATAGTACCACGCATGTTTAACATATGTTTAACGTACGGTCAAAACGTACGTTATTCATAGAAATAGTGTATTACATATGTTTAATGTACGGTCAAAACGTACGTTATTCATAGAAATAGTAACACGCATGTTTAGCATATGTTTAACGTACGTTCAAAACGTACGTTAATCATAGAAATAGTAACACGCATGTTTAACATATGTTTAACGTACGGTCAAAACGTACGATATTCATAGAAATAGTGTATTACATATGTTTAACGTACGGTCAAAACGTACGTTATTCATAGAAATAGTAACACGCATGTTTAGCATATGTTTAACGTACGGTCAAAACGTACGTTATTCATAGAAATAGTGTATTACATATGTTTAACGTACGGTCAAAACGTACGTTATTCATATAAATAGTAACACGCATGTATAACATATGTTTAACGTACGGTCAAAACTTACGTTATTCATAGAAATAGTGTATTACATATGTTTAACGTACGGTCAAAACGTACGTTATTCATAGAAATAGTACCATGCATGTTTAGCATATGTTAAACGTACGGTCAAAACGTACGTTATTCATAGAAATAGTTTATTACATATATTTAACATATGGTCAAAACGTACGTTATTTATAGAAATAGTACCACGCATGTATAACATATGTTTAACGTACGGTCAAAACGTACGTTATTCATAGAAATAGTGTATTACATATGTTTAAAGTACGGTCAAAACGTACGTTATTCATAGAAATAGTACCACGCATGTATAACATATGTTTAACGTACGGTCAAAACGTACGTAAATCATAGAAACAGTACCACGCATGTATAACATATGTTTAACGTACGGTCAAAACGTACGTTAATCATAGAAATAGTACCACGCATGTATAACATATGTTTAACGTACGGTCAAAACGTACGTAAATCATAGAAATAGTACCTCGCATGTTAAGCATATGTTTTGTCCGACACATGTTTTACATAGGTGGCATTTTTACCTGTGTATATCTATACATGTATACAGTACTCACCTTGCACAACCGGACAACTGGATCTATTAATATTTATCGGCAACACAAGTTTGTAAATTTCTTGTTTTTAATTCTTGTCTTTATTTTCATAAAGCAATAAACACGAACCATTTCTTTGAAATGTACCAGCTGCTAAATTCATTTTCACAATTATATCAGTATCATGTATGTACACCGTTTGCAGCGATTTGACCCCATTAAAACAAAGCGCCTCTGCACGTCTCACCTAGTTTATCCCAGAACCTGATATCTCCCGAATCAGTCATTAACCACCAATGGAGAAAGCAGGGAATTCTATGCCTGTCCCACAATTCATAGCAATTGAAAGCTTACTAAATTATGACGTCATTCAAACATTCCCTGAAGCAACTGACCAATCAGCGTGCACGTAACAATTGCTATTAAACAGACCCAATCTGGAGAGCTTGGTTCGTTCTACAGACTAACGTCTCACATCACTATTACATTTCCCATGGGGCTCCATTGTAACATGTATGTCCAAAACACAGTGAAACATCTGCAGCATGTGTCTGGGCTCAAATTTTTCAGTGGTTCAAGATATGTAATTATAAAGGAAAAAAGCATACCTTGACTAGTTTTTTTTTTAAAAAATAAATGCTTTGGTAGATATTGATTATGTGATTGATATTTTAATGTGCATTTGTGTTAATAAATTATATCAGACATCCGTGGAAATTTCGGAGCTCTTTCAGTGTTGGCTGACAATAGAATACCGCTTAAAGGCCCAAAACTTTCTGCAAGGGCAGAGAGTTATGTAGGAGTGGTTATTGTGCAAACACCTGTATTATTTACCTGTCAGCTACGGTGCAGTGTGCTTAAAATAGATCATAGTAAAATGACTGCTCCAAGCTACAAAGCGATCCACCTGTATTTATTAACGATTTGGTGCACATAAACTCACAATCTCCTCCCTAGAATATCAAAGTTTTGGCAGTTGGAAAATATATTTTTGCCAATTAAGTGTATCAACAAAAAAAATCTAGTAGTGTGAAAGATTACAACAAAAACAATGCAGTGATTACAGTGAAATCTTGAAAAAAAGCTCTCTGATTTGAATCATGCATAACATTATAAAAACAATGCTTAGAGTCATCAAGTGGCTTTTGTATGGCAGTAGGGGCTTTCAGCCGGTGATAGGGTACGTGCGGGAAGTTGTAGTCTATCACAGAACAACTCCCAATGAAAAAGCAGGGAATTATATGCCTGTCCAACAATTCATAGCAATTGAACCTTTACTAAACTGTGCTGTGATTCAAAATTTCAGTTTAAGCAACTGACCAATCAACGTGCACAAAGGTGGGGTTCCCAATGTTGCTATTTTACGGACCCAATCGGAAAAACTGGGTCCTTTCTACAGACAGGGAAGTTGTATAGTTCATTATCTCTCATGAAACAGACAGGATCAAACCAAGTATACAATGCTTATTTCTTTGCCGTAATCTTTGTTTCGAATGTGAAACGTGTCAGATTGAGTTTATACGGAACTCATAAATTACACGTTTGAAAAGTAATATGCTACTTTAAAAAAAAACCTGCATTGAAAACATATTGTTATTAATTAGCATTGTATCAATGATATAAATAGAAAAGTCACAAAAAAGCAAAAAACAAAAAATCAACAACAAAAAAAATAACAACAAAAAACAAACACCAACACAATTCCTGTGTGTCCGTAAATTTGAATATTTACAAGAATCAGAAGTGTGCCGAATGACCTTAGCAGAGGTAACTGACAATGCACAAACAAACTCACTTATTTGATAACAGTGCGATGTTGAATTAAAAAATAACAGATTAAAGAACAATTGAAACATGAGTTTTATCCTTTTGTTTTGATACAACAGCCAGCAAACATGTGTGCAATAGAAAAGAAGCAATTGTGAAATACTCAAATAGTTTTTATGTCCCGAACTCCTCTCAGAAGTCTCGCTAATTTCCTCCATGAATTCGTGACATTTTAGATTTTTGACATACGATACAATTATTACGGTGTTAGAGTATGGAAGTTTTGCACAACATGTACTTAATAGTCAGTTTTTACTGTAATCATCTCTGTAACGTGCTCTATTATATACAATTTAATCATTGCAATTTCTACTGCAATCGGTCTAAAAGGACTCTACAGATCAAGAGTATTTCATTTCTCAATGAATCACATTTGCACTTAAACCGCCTGGGTAGTAAATATTTGTAAGAAGAGACTATCCAATTGCTCCGGTAAACTCGGCTATCTGCTGATGGTGAATTAACATCCATGTGTATAGAGTGCATCTCCCTCGAATTTCATTTTTTTTGGCAATTGGAGTTAAACTTTTTTTCAAACTGCATATAACAAAACACTTTATGGAAATTATTTTTTTTTGCCAATTAAATGTATTAACAATAATCTAGTAGTATGCAAAATTATAACAAAAATAATACGTTGATGACTGAAATTTTGAAAAAGGGCTCTCTGATTTGAACATGTACTGAATTATATAAAACCTGCCCCAGAGCTTTAAATTGCGACAAAGATGCATGTATTCATTCGGTGTGTTGACGACGTCGCTGTTCCCATAATACGATGACTTTGCGTTGCTGTTAAAGTGTAGCATCTGCTTTATACATTTACAAATGGTAAACTGACTTATTTTCTATCTTAAAAAAAAATCAGAAATTATCATGTAAATATAAGAATAAAAAGCACAATATTGAGATTCCATCGGGTGATGCCGGGTCCGATTAGCTCAGTCGGTTACGCGTCTGACTATCAATCCAGGGGTCGTGAGTTCGAATCCCCTGCACGGCAACAGCCTCCGTGATGTTTGATATACGACATAGTGTCTCATTATCATTCATCTCTCACCACTGATTCAAGTGGGAAAGTTATCAGTTACTTGCGGATATGGGGTGTGCTCGAGTACTGGTTAATCCCAGGAAATAGTGGTTAGGTTAACTGATCGTCTGTTACCCCTCGATGGCATAAAAATGACGCTAAATATTCAATCAATCAATCAATCAATCAATCAATCAAAACCATCGGGTGATGTGATAAACATTGGTCTTGTTTAATCTTATCCTCTGGCTTCTCGGTGACATTAACCTAGGCTAATGTTTTAATCATCGGATGAAGACCCAAAATAGTACCTTTAATCCTTAAATATGTGTTAGCTAAAGATGTGAAATACCATAAGCACTAGCCATTCATTCTATATGCTTATCATGATCTTAATATATTGTTATAGTGTACATGAACTTGTTTTGCGTTTCAAAGATTTCTATTACAAGCAATGCCATATCTTGCTATGGGTTTGTTAAATCGCTTTATCGGTTACGCACTTGGTAATTAAATGTTGATTGACAGATAAAAGCCATGCGCTTACGTGTAATTCTTTAGCTGACCCTTTTCACCATGATATGATTGGTATTTAAGATCGTTGAGTTATGGGTTCGATCCCTCACCACGGCTATGTATGGTTTCTTTGAGTAAGAAAGTTTTTTCCGCATATACATGTACTCAGTAGTGGTTTTACTATGATCCAGAAACTTCGAACATGATTTAGCTAAGCTGGAAGAACTTGTTTTACGCAATCGACGTAAAATCAATAAGTTTAAAACAATATTTATTAAAAAAAACCATAAAAGTTTTTTTAATATAATTAAGAATAGACTTATAAACCAAATATTAAAGACTTGTTTAGAAAGTCGAGTACATCATTAGCACCAAGTCAAATAATTGCATAATTGTAAATAACATTCAAAACAGGCATACACTGTTTAGTTAGTACATCCCTATGAAATCGTCCAACCCACGTGACTTTATGATATTAAGTGGTGTAAAAAACGAAGAAAAAGTTTCCGCTTCAGCTAGACTAAGATATTTTTCTTAATAAAAAAAACGAAACAAAGACACACACCGTCTCTGTAAATATAAGAACCATCGGTGCCCGTATTTTTCACTCAGTTCAAAAAGTTATGGTAGAGAGTGGGGCAATTGACTAAAAACTGCTCCGTTTCACGGGCACTTTTACACTATTATTTTACATATTGCCACGTGGGTTCGTCAGTGCGTAATATATCATGCTGATAACATGGACCTGTTGCTCAGACAATATGTCGGTTAATGGCGTCATTATTAATTCACAAAATGCACAAGTCACCATGCCCGACAGTGTGCGGTTTAATCAGTTTCTAATGTAATATTGAGTCATTGACATTTAATGAAAGACGGATGTGCAATTTCTCTGCAAACCTACTATTTATATTCGATGCGTCAATTATAAAATGTGTTAATTGGAAATGAAAATCGGCAAATTTATTTTTGATTAAATTAATTTTAATTTAGCTCAGTTGCCAAGTACGCTAGTAGCATTTTAGGATTCGCTTTCCATTTTCTGGGTAGGACCAGTTCTCGGTGTGTTAACGGGAGGATATAAGAATAATTTTGGAATAGAACCCGCTACCTCTGGCCTATGCGACCGATATACTTGTCACTGTACCACCGCCCCGTTAATATACGATAAAATATAGTGCGCCCTAGTGATCCTTTTAATAAATATACATTGACATGATTTATACATGGATATGATTTATACATTGATATGTTTTATATATTGATATGGTTTATGCATTGATATGGTTTAAACATTGATATGATTTATACATTGATATTGTTTATGCATTGATATGGTTTATACATTGATATATTTTATATATTGATATGGTTTATGCATTGATATGGTTTAAACATTGATATGATTTATTCATTGATATGATTTATACATTGATATTGTTTATGCATTGATATGGTTTAAACATTGATATGATTTATTCATTGATATGATTTATATATTGATATGGTTTATGCATCGATATGGTTTAAACATTGATATGATTTATTCATTGATATTATTTATACATTGATATGGTTTAGGCATATATATGGTTTATACATTGATATGATTCATACATGGATATGATTTAAACATTGATATGGTTTATATACTTATATGGTTTGTACATTGATTTGGTGTATTAATTGATATGGTTTATACATTGATACGATTTATACAACGATATAACTTATACATTGTTATTGATACATCTTGATAAAATAACTGAAAAATGACCAAGATTACGTTGGTAAGGTGCAATCTATCCGGCTTTTACGGTAACAGATCATGTAGATACAAAGTTTTCAGGGCTGCGTTTCATAAAAAATTGACGTAAACGCAGACCAACCATTACTCATAGTATTTTTAATTTCATCCAAATGAACCCGACGTTGGCTCAATTATGCAGAGAATGATATATTTTCTTGAAATATATTAATTTTCAACGTTGTTTAAAATTTAAACATTCCACGAAAAAAATGTCAAATTGACTTACGGCGATTTTTTATCGTAAGTTATTTTGTGAAACGCAGCCCTGATTTGAAAATAAATGTTTTTATAAAAAATGCCTAAGGTCCCTTTAACATATGTGATACTGAACGCGATGTCGATTGTTCATTAATAGAAACAAGTCGCTCCGCAAATATGGCCAGATGTGACTGTTGGCCGTTGTATAGCGTTGTATAAAAATCAATCCCTATAATTAAAACTGTTCTAATACAATATCGTCACAGCTTTCTAACACTTTAACCATACATCGTTTTATTTCAGAATTTCTGTGTTACCCAGCGTTTGTTTGCTGACGATCATTAATCACAAGTTGAGCCGATATCGTAAATAACGAGATCGAGAAAAGAAACGTGATGTGACAGACCACAGAAATAGAGAACTACTTGTTGAGCCTCTGTACGAAAATAGTAGGGACGTTTTATTGGAAAACGAAAACACGTAAAACCAAGAAAGCTTTGTAGAGTGTTGCGTGTACTTGCGTATACGTGCAAACGTATACTTTCAAAGAAGTGTTTGAATGTGAGATAAGAGACATGGATTACTCGTTTTGGTGTTACCTTGTTTAAGAATTTAAGATTTAAATATTAAATAAAAGATGTGTTATTTGAATATAGCTCTTACCAAAATGTGTTGATAAAAAATCATTTTGATTATTTTTGTATCGTTTCAACGGTCAATATACTGACAGTTTGTTTTATTTTTTAAACTTTTTTCCGATTAAAACTTGAAATTAGTTTTATATTTACTAATTTCATTAAACATGGAATGCCAAAATTTTATGTTTTTGACAGTTGCTCATAATGACCGTTTGTATGGTAACGATGACGGAACTATCCTGCGGCGTCACAGCATGCCATCGAGTCCTTTTCGACTCTCATTATCGTCCAACGATATTCGAAACCCTTTACATGACGATATATTACGGAGGGTCCGTTCGTTCAAAACTACGTCAAAGGGGGTTATAAATAGGGGAGACATACTCCGCAAACGGAACTCGCTAATATCGTCGGGATGTCAAGTGACAGATTTCGATATTGGTCCAGGGTTATTAAACAGGGTTCGAATCCCAAGTACGACGTCACAGGGCAGTGAGCCGGGTTTAAGCTTAACATCTTCAGGGGCGCCATCGTGTTACCGAATTATGGTTCTCGGCTCATCAGGAGTCGGAAAATCGGCATTAATAAAACAGTTTATGTCTTCCGAAAACAGCGTGGGGATAGATGATTCAAATGGTAAGTTTATAAGTTTTATTTAGCGAGCATTTAGAAGTTAGTTAGAAATTCGTTTTTCGCCTTTTGATATTTAAAGACGTAACTCTTCAAATTGAAACTAATTTCAGTCTGCCTATTTAGCGCCAGTATTACCACGTTATGCGACGCATACACGCATATCTATCATATTTATAACCCCGACATTTCCTTAAATATTTCTTGACTAAACTTAAAATCATTAATATGTGTATTTAGTCTATTTACGTCCAGTTGTAATAATATAACATGTAATAGTATTGACGCCAGTCTAGAAAACGAGATCTAGATAAAGTTTACTTTTTAATTGTAAGGTATATACTAAAACTTATTGTGAACCATATGCTAGATGATTAAGTATGTAGGTTTTTGTAGGCGAACCAAATACCAGTTTTATGTATGCATAAAGATTTATAGTTAACATGAGTTTATTCCAAAGTCTTCCGTCTAAAACATCGGAATTGACGTACAGTGTTGAGGTGTACTGCGACCCCACCATTGATTTTTTGTTCTTTATTTAATGGTATATAATAAAAGTTTAAACGCTTGTCATTCGCAGAGAGGTCCGAATGAAAGAAGTGAAACTTACATTTTACTGTTTGTCAACCTCTGCACTACCAAAATATGATGAGGATAGTAGGGATCATAAGTCATATAAGAGATTTTTTCTGTTCAGTGTGTACACTGTTGACAAAGTGAAAGTAGACTTCCGAACTCCAATTTCCAAGTGGTAATTTGTTTTTAAATTCACAATTAAAACGTGACAATGCCTTCAAAATACATCAATTATGCCATTTAAATAAAAAAAAAAGAGCATTAAAACAAGAAAAATGCATTTTTCAAGAAGAAGAAACAATGATTATTTATAACCGCCATTATGCAACTACCCAACGGAAGCACTTCCTATTTCAAATGGTGGTACTATGCCTTGATCACCGCCAAAATGTTCATACGCTACAGGGACTACTTCTTATTTCTCGAATTTCGTTTTTTATTTATGTATTTAATTTAAGCAAGCAGATAAAAATCAAACAATAAAAATATATTGTGGGCATTGTGCTATGTCATTTTTTAAAACAAAATGTTGCATAAGATTAATCCAAACGGTACAATAATCAATTACATTAGGAAGTCATATGCATATTTATTTAAGATAGGCCATCAGTACTTCATCGTTCATGTATGTGATGGAGCTCTTTGTCCGCAGAAAAATAGGAAAAACGTCGACTTTTGTCCACAGGCGGACAATCCTTCATTGTACTAACAGCATTTTCTGCGAGCAAACTGCGCCGTATGGACAAAAGTCTTTATTTGTCTTAAATTTCTGCGAGCAAAATGTGTCTTGCAGACAAAAGTCGACGTATTTCTAGGCTTCATGCGGAAAAAAGTGTCAAGCGGACAAAAAGCGCTTGCAACCACGTAATCAGTAATGTATGTTATTAAAACACATATTTAGGTATATAGATATAAATAAAATAGGTTGTAAAAATAAATTTAACAAAACGTTTAGGTAGAGGGACGGGTCGTAATTTGTTTTGGCAGACAATTTATGTTTGTAAATATGTCTAGTTATACTAATATTTTAATGCAATTGTAGTGTTATTAGCAATAAATATGTTTAAACTAAACTAAACCAGAAGTTGGTTGCAGTTGTTTATCTGATCAAAACATTCTCATTCATCAAATATTCATCAAATAGTTGATTGTGCCATTGAATAAACATTACATTCTTATAATTTACACTCAATTTGTGCCAATGAATAGACATTGCATTCTTATAATTTACACTCAATTTGTGCTAATGAATAGACATAACATTCTAAAAAATTTCATTTAATTTGTGCCAATGAATAGACATTACATTCTAAATATTTTCATTCAATTTGTGCCAATGAATAGATATTACATTCTAAAAATTTCATTCAATTTGTGCCAATGAATAAACATTGCATTCCTATATTTACACTCAGTTTGTGTCAGTGAATAGCGTAAACTTCTTAAACATTCATAGTTGATTGTGCCATTGAATAAACATCAAATCCTATACTTTTAGGCTCAATTGTGTCAAGAATATGCATAAACTCCTAAAACATTCATGGTCGATTGTGTCAACTAATATGCACGGAACCTTAAGATTGTGTTGGTATACATATACATTATGTTTCCTTTACTGATATAGAGAATAAAATACACACATTTGTATTAAGTAATGGATATACAACACTCTTAATACCTTATTTAATCAGAATTTGTTACGTTTATGTATGTACCTTCAATTCCTAAATGCTCAGAGTAAGTTTCAGCTATTGAATATATAAATACCTAAGATAATATACTTATACACGGTGGTCTGTATATATTCCTTACATATTTTTTGCGTGAATGGGGTTAACTTAGTTCCAATTCAAAATGAATTAATCGTGTTAGTGATATCCAACTAGACTCCGAGTTGATAGAGTTCTTATAGAATATACACGTTATACACGTTTTAAAATAACCACAACTGGACTCCGAGTTGATAAAGTCAATCTTCCACGAGGCCCTCAAGCATATATAACACCAATAAGCTTAATAACAGTGACATAAAATACAACAAAATAATATCAGCTTAAGAAATTGTTCCTGGATTTTAAGACTATGCATACATTTTAAGTACAGTCAAATATGTACATAAGCGGTCACCTCTTTTAACCAGCCACTTGCCTAAAGCAGCCACATTTGTTAATTCCCATTTATATGATTTCAGGGCAAATTAACCTGCATTAAACAACAACCTGTTTTAAGAGGTCACTGTTGCTAGAACTTCCCTTGACTGGCTGCTTAAGACAGGTTTGATTGTAATACAATATGAATAGTTTTAGTGACAAAGAACTTACATAAAGTCCTGACATAATCAAAACAGATAGTGCCAATAAATATACCAATGTCCCAATTTCCTCAATTGTATTTTGTTTCTATGAATGAATTTTATGAATACATATTCTGCTTATCAGTTTGATTTGAGCTACGTAGATAATTATATATTGAGCGTTTATGAATTGACTTAGATATATGTCCTACGTTAATGAACTTACATGCTAACACGTCTAAAGTCTACGCACGTATTTAGTTCACTGTAAATTACAATAATTACGTGCGAGATTGATTCATATGAAGATATCACGCGGACGACACGCTAAACACATGGTGTGCTCTGAATTCACAAAATATACCGAGCAAATTGCTAAATGGCTTCCTTTCTCTGAGAAAGAAATTGTGATGTTCTTGTATTTTTATTTTCATGACGCACAACATTAAAGATATTGGTCATTTTCTGAACTCGCTATACGCATTATTCATATTCATTCCACTTTCCAAATTGGCTGCTGCGTGGGCGAGAAGCTCGAATTCCTCTCATAAAATGTGTATGTTCACGAAATTAACACTTCTATTGTTTCATTATGCAATCACGTATCCGTATCAAGACACTTCATTTATAGTTTTTTTATTCATTACCACGCACATTCAAAATCCACTGAAGTTCTAAATAAACAACCTATAGTACGAGCCGGAACCGAATTTATGCAATTATGGAATATTTCAGTGTGTCACAGAGAGTATTCAATCAGCGAATTCAGACACTAGTGTGACGTTATCTTAACAATAACGAATCCAATTCGTTTGTTTAGAGACTACTCATGTTAAATCTGTATAGAAATTCATTTTGATAAAACTAATAGACGGCCTAGTTTGTATGTGTTGCCGCAAATAGCCTGATTGGATTTTTTTTTTTCAATAAAAATCCGATATAAAAGAAAGATACGTATATCTGATTGTGTGAATCAACGACAGCGAACACATACCAGATATATAAAGTGATTTGCCCCCAATTTGAACTAACATGCAACAAAGGGAAACTAAATCGGCAGAAAAAAAACCGTTATTTTTAATTGCATGCTCAACATACGTGTTCGTATAGTGAAAAATATACACTCAATGGATATGAAAACGCAACAAAGGAAGAGATATGAAAACGCAACAAAGGAAGGCTTATGAAAACGCATCACGGGAAGTGATATGAAAACGCAACATGGGAAGAGATATGAAAACGCATCACGGGAAGAGATATGAAAACGCATCAAGGGAAGAGATATGAAAACGTATCACGGGAAGAGATATGAAAACGTATCACGGGAAGAGATATGAAAACGCATCACGGGAAGAGATATGAAAACGTATCACGGGAAGAGATATGAAATCTCAACACGGGAAGAGATATGAAAACGCATCACGGAAAGAGATATGAAAACGTATCACGGGAAGATATATGAAAACGCATCATGGGAAAAGATATGAAAACGCAACACGGGAAGAGATATGAAAACGCATCACGGGAAGAGATATGAAAACGTATCACGGGAAGAGATATGAAATCTCAACACGGGAAGAGATATGAAAACGCATCACGGAAAGAGATATGAAAACGCATCACGGGAAGAGATATGAAAACGCATCACGGGAAGAGATATAAAAACGCAACACGGGAAGAGATATGAAAACGCAACACGGAAAAAAATATGAAAACGTATCACGGGAAGAGATATGAAAACGCATCATGGGAAGAGATATGAAAACGCATCACAGGAAGAGATATGAAAACGCATCACGAGAAGAAATATGAAAACGCACCACGGGAAGAGATATGAAAACGCATCACGGTTAGGAGAGACTTACTTGGAAATGAAAAACAAAAGAGACATCAATGTAGGATTTACCGTAGTAGTCAGTGACATCTCGAGTAAACAACCATAAACACCAATAGCCAGTTAATACTGTAGAATATGGACAAAATATATTTTTTCAATTTAATTTTAATTATTCAATACTCAGTTTCATGATGTGAAAAGCTTAAGAACATGCAGTATAAAGCAATACATAAGTATATACAATAAAAAGCATAAATACATACAGTATAAACAATACATCAGTACATACAGTATAAAGCATAGTACATACAGTATAAGCAATACATAAGTACATAAAGCATAAGTTCATACAGTATAAAGCAATACATAAGTACATAAAGCATAAGTACATACAGTTATAAGCATAAGTACATACAGTATAAAGCAATACATAAGTACATAAAGCATAAGTACATACAGTTATAAGCATAAGTACATACAGTATAAAGCATAAGTACATACAGTATAAAGCATAAGTACATACAGTATAAAGCATAAGTTCATACAGTATAAAGCATAAGTTCATACAGTTTAAATCATAAATACATACAGTATAAGCAATACATAAGTACATACAATATAAAGCATAAATACATACAGTATAAACAATACATCAGTACATACAGTATAAAGCATAGAACATACAGTATAAGCAATACATAAGTACATAAAGCATAAGTTCATACAGTATAAAGCAATACATAACTACATAAAGCATAAGTACATACAGTATAAAGCATAAGTACATACAGTATGAATCATAAATACAAACAGTATAAGCAATACATAAGTACATACAATATAAAGCATACGTACATACAGTATAAAGCATAAGTACATACAGTAAAAAGCATAAGTACATACACTATAAAGCATAAGTTCATACAGTTTAAATCATAAATACATACAGTATAAGCAATGCATAAGTACATACAATATAAAGCATAAGTACATACAGTCTAAAGCACAAACAATATAAAGCACAAGTACATACAGTATAAAGTACGTACAATATAAAGTACATACATAAGTACATAAAGCATAAATACATACAGTATAAAGCATAAGTACATACAGTATAAGTAATACATAGTTAGAATATCAATGGCAGTTCATACACAAGCTTACATCCCATTCACATACATAATAATAACATTCTTATACAGCAGGACGACTAGATCTGAAAATATACATTTATATTAATATTATATAATACATTTTATAAATTATACCAGTAGCATAAGGTTCTTAATGATATATAAAACTGGATTCAATTTTGAATTAAGTGATACATATATACTATATATGTTATTTTTGTTTGATTTATGTTAAATCTGTATGTTTATACTATTTGCACGAAACCTTTTTGGGCGAAAAACTCGATTGAGTAAGTACAATGTATATACATGCACAATATGGCGTCGCAGTTCTCACTTGGTTGCAGTTTTAAAATTTGGCAAATAAACAATAACTCGGTGATATAACATTTATATAATGTAGGTAATAGTTGTGGTAAGTCTATATGTATCATTAGGAGGAAGCATGTATGATGACATTTCATATTTTGTTGTATTTTCAGCTTTCTGAGAGTATGATCTTCTGTGCTAGTTTTAGAAGTGTATTGATTTTTTTTATTATTTTTACATTGTACGTAGCAGCTAACTGTTTTTTCTATCATGCAAGTAAATACTATTACTCTTTGTTGTTGTTTTCAAATCAACCATTTCATTAAAACTATTTCATCTGTAATTAATTTAGAAGACATCAAACCTTTGTTTTCCAGATCCGTAATTGTTCGGCTAATTCCGGACACCTGTCGGAAGAAATGAACCTTTGTCATATGAACACATTAACAACAGGCTACTGTGTATTTACTAAAAGAAAGTATTCTGAATGTATCAAAACATTGTATAGTTCTTGGTCCAATGGTGGAGTATCGGATCCAAGATCGCCGCGGCTAAGCGCCATACCCTTGAACAAGACACTTTATGCTTAATATTAAGACTTCTTGAGCATGATTTGTCGAAGTAGTAAAACGTGTTTCACAGTCGATGTAAACACGTTTAAAACAATGCATGTAATACCCTGCCAGTACGCAAAAAAAAAGGTATGACAGCTGCTCTTAGTAAAGTTGTGTGTTTTTTACGTATATTTAAAATCATGTGAGGTAATGCGCACATAATTACTCGAAACAGCTGCATGTGAACACATAACACTTGCTAATGAATTGCCAAAATATAAGCCACTACACACTAGACCACAACACAAACGAAATGCATACATACAATAAGTAATACAAAACATAATGTACACCATAAACATAAACATGAAGGGAAAACGGTATTTGACCGGAATAAATTGCCCTAGTTTTAACATATTATCTTGCCATTTTACAACATATATTATGAATGTAAATCAAATACAATTTTCGGCAAAATGGTCTGGCCGCAAGTTCGCTCAACTCTGGCCACAGGTTATTATCAACATTAGCATCCATAAACCACACAAACGGTCAGACATAAATGCATACACGCACGAAAAAAAGCATATCCGTTCACACGAACAATAAGAAAAGAGACTTAATTTACAGTCTTTCCAGAAAAATAATTAAATAACGCCATGGATATGGAATATACCAATATTATCTTACACACCCACATGCACTTGCACAAGAAACTGCATTTGCACATGCACGCGCACGCAATAATGGTTGAGTGTTGGGTATTTCTCCATTTCCTTTAATAAGTGTTAATCGATTGTTATGATGTCTGTTTCAGTTTTAGATAACACGATATCAGTGATCCTGGATGACGAAGAGTCGTTGTTAGAATTCTGCAATTATCCCGATGACCAGGTATGAACATTGGTTTAAAAAAAAAACAATTGAAAAGGGTTCAACGTTAGTTCCAACCCATTTATATATAGTTATATATTATCATATCCAGTTATATTGGTGGAGGAAAACTTCAGAATGAACCGTGGTAGAACCACCGTCCCGCCACAAACAACTGGCAAACTTTCTAATTTTAAGTTTTTGGAGCGTACATATTAAAAAAACACTATAAACAAAATTGTTTAAAATAGTTTAAAAATAAACAAAATTATTTAAAATAGTTTGAAAATATTGATCTTAACTAATTAAGATTGAATAAAAATGATTGCATCTACCCCTGCGGGTGAGTTGATATGTCTCTTTTTCGGTCACATATTTTCGTATTTTTTATGCAGTATTTTAATCATGTTATTGTTTGCCAAACTTAGAAATAGTGGCGGTAAGCACAAATGTTATATTGTATGTGTGGATCGCAACAGTGATATCTGACCCGGTAAAGTTATGTCGGTAGTGCGTTTGTTTATCAATCCAGGGGTCGTGAGTTCTAATCCCCGCTCGGCCACAGTCTTCGTGATGATTTATACAAGACATTGCGTCTCATTACCATTCTTTCACCGGTGATCAAAGCGGGAAAGTTATCAGTTACTAGCAAAGATGGATATGGTTAATCTTCCATGATCCCAGAAAAAATGTTAAGACTAACTGATAGCATTCGTTGGCATAAAATGACGCTAAATGTCGAAATATTCGGACACTTTGGAGTTTTTCAAACATGGTAAAGCATGTCTATGATTAGAAAGAAAATTAATATATACTTCACTTGTTTTTGTCACGTTATATGTTTGTTTTAATATCATCTTTGCTAAAAACTATTCTTTTTTTTGGTAGAATTTGATTTTATTTAAAAATAGTATAGGTTCAGTTATGGCGGAAAGTTTTTATCGGCAGACGAATACAAAATATGCATAATCATGAAAACAGTTTCGTGAGTCAGAGTAGAATCAGTGTCGTTAAAACGCTTTCAAAATTCCTGCAAAGCCATATAAAATACCGTAGTGTATAATATCCATTCTTTAATCGGAAAAATCGTCCATTGAAAAAAAAAAGCTTGAGAGACAACTCTTTTGTTAACAGGAATGCATGAACCATAGGGCAGACTGCCTTAATTTACATAACAGTAGGCATGAATGTGTTGAAAGGTAATGTAGGAAATATGACATCTCATTTACTACAATGACGTCTGCAGAAAAAATAGTCCTATGTAATTTAGTTCGAAATATTTTCAAAACAGTCCACAGGGACTTTACAACTGGCCGACACAATAATGAACATATGTTTTCTTTGCTATGATTAATCTACTAAGGTCTCACTACACCACTGGACTGTTCTATTTTAAAAATCATTACAGAAAATCATTGGAAATGAACTTTACAAATCACACTTGAAATAATATTTCAACACGTTTCATAATATTCGACAATTCACAATTAAGTTTAGGTCAGATACCACCATTTTAGACGTGGCTGCTGATTGGCAGAAAAAAATCTTTGTTCTATTAAAAAAATCTTTATAGAAAAATATTTTGTCTATTGCAGGAATGCATTCGCTCATTATAACGGGTGGTGTAACCAGCTTGTTTTTTTTTTGAAAAAAAAAGAAGAAGTTCCCAAATGTTCTAAAATCCGTCTGTTAAATTCCAATTAAGTCTTTAACTCCAATGTTGCTTTTTAATGCTTTATGCTTTACCAGCTGTTGCTCAACTCATCTACTTATCACACCCCCTGTTAACAAATTTGAAAATATTTCCATCCAATTTACAAAGGACTCTTTTTTAGCGCAAGAAAATCGCGGTACCGTCATAAAAAAGGGACACAACTGTGTAGTGGAAAGACGTTAAATGTTTGTACTGCTGTAGTGGATTGTGATTTGAATGCAACGTCTCGTGATATATCTGATTCATTGTTCGGTGTTTTCTGTATAACTCGGCTTAAAAAGTCAATCTACGTTCCGACTTTTCCGAATACGTAAATGGCGTCGAATTCTCATGGTAAAATAGTAAGTTTTGTTTGAGACGTTACATAAGAAGAATGCCGGAAACAAATATGACGGACTTTTTTTCTCGTTGCTTATAAAAATGATATGTTATTTAAATGGTAAATGTACTAAATTTCCGAGTCATGTGATAAAAAGAATCTTATATTCGTGCTCATTTATTATTAAATTGATTAAACTCGTTGAAAAATGATATAACGCAATGTAATACCGGTATATTTATTTTGGAAGCTTACTGTTCCATGCTTAGACAGAAAATAGATAATTTAAAATTAATCACTTCTGAGCTACACCATAATATGCAAGAAATATTAGTTTTGCATTTGTATCAGAAATAAAACTCGACAAAAGTACATTTGATGACATGTTTAATGAACTTTTCAAACTTTTTAAGCATTTATTTTTATTGCTGTTTTATTATTTTTAATCATTTTTTATTTCTTCCTTTTTTGTGTGTAATCTATTTATTTTTGCACTACTGGCCAGAGGCCAGCAGGCCTTATGTCATGGTAAATTGTCTGTCCTGAAAGTTTAAGGCCTAGACTTTAGATATTTTACATTTAGCATAGTAGAGCGATTCAGATCCTCTACGGCCTCTTGTTGTATCTTTCTTGTTTTTGTCATTTATAATCTTTAACTGAAGTTACACTGGTTAAGATTACCACCTGGTTATATATTATAAACACACTCATAAACCCAAATCTGTTATATTCTTGTAACTAGCAAATAGGCAACATCTGGACGCATACTGACAGCTTTTATAAATATGAGTGTTGCCTAGTGATATTGCTGGGTCATTTCCGCCCACGTTCGTAGGCGGAAATGCTGACATTTTATAAAATAGAGGTATATCAAATCTCTTGTGTCCCGAAAGGTTGCGTCCTTTTATTTGTATTGCTATTTTTGTATTGATCAATACCTGTGTTTCTGCATAATTTATTTCTTGTTTGTTTTTTAATTTGTTTTTAAATGGGGTTAAACACAATTTTTAACACATTTCAGGTTACATATGGTATATCTAGTTTTATGAGGAATGAAGGTCACATAATGAATCTGAATTGAACCACCGTCCTTCCGCAAGCAACTTGCAAACTTCTCACATAAAGTTTTTGGAGCTAGCTGGAATCGAACCTACGACCTTAGCGGTGAAAGGTTAGTGGTCTTCAGACGGTGCCTAAGACCACTCGGCCTCAGGGACCCGATATATTGTGTGATATATGATCAAATAAAGTTCATTCCATTAATTTATTAGTTATGCTCTCAGTCTGTACATTCATGTCATAGTTGTCAATTTATCCAGCACCTTTAACGGTAAACTAATTATTACATCCAATTCAACTTAAACAAATGCACCCCGTCGAACGAATACGTTATATAAACGGCTCCAACGCCGCCTATCCGGCGACCACTACGCGCGGTCATTCGGCACATCTTGCTTTTTATTATCACGCAGTTGGACTGTAAAGGAAAAAAACACACCTTTATATACATAATTATTATTTTTACGTTTCTAAATGAAATATAAATAATGAGGAGTGCCGTGAGAGCCGTTTATGTAACGTACATGTTTGACGAGGTGCGGTTGTTTACGTTGAAATGGATATAATGATTAGTTTTGAAAACGGCGTCAAACTCCTTTACCCCCCTTGTATTGTTTTTATATTATATATGATATTATAGCTATCAAATAGACTGTATATCGTTTTGTCAATTTTGTAAATTATCGTTACTTTATATATGTATTCAATCTGTATAGTATTACCTTTTTTTCATTTGTCTTTTGTCAACATTGTATATTATTGTTTGTATGCTCTCCTGTATGATTTGGAGGAAATAAAAAAAAAAAAAAAAAAAAAAAATATATATATATATATATATATATATATATATATATATATATATTGCTATGTGCAGCGAACGTAAAACATACGATTTTTATTATATCACCTTCTAAATAGGAGAATTACATTAAGGGACGCAACACAACAAGGTTACACACCACTATCATTATACCCCCCTCTTAAAAACCCAACGCACACATCATTACAACAAAACAATGCATTGTAGGCTTGATTATTTTTTAACGTCATCAAACATAATAAAAAAAACAACAAAATGTAAAATTTCCTCAGGAATCAGATCAGACCACTCACTAGTATATTTCACGTTTAGTCCTTTAAATGAACAAAGAGGTCCGGGTTATTTCGAAATCAATAACAGCATCCTTTTAGATAACAACTACCAAAAGAAAATCCGAGATAGTATTAAATATATAGCTGAAATAAATAAAGAAGCAAATGCAAATACAAAATGGGAAATTATAAAAGGATCAATAAGAAACGAAACAATAAAATACTCCACTAAATTAAAGAAAGATAGTATTGAGATAGAAAATAATCTTACAAAAGAAATTGACAAATTGGAAATGGATTTATTAAATGATACAAACAATAACGAACTTTTAGAAAAAAAAATGAATGTAAACAAGAGTTATCAAACATTAATAAAAAACGAACAAATGGCATTTTAATCAGAGCAAAAGCAGAATGGATTGAAGGAGCATAAAAAAATACAAAGTACTTCTCAAATCTAGAAAAAAAGAATGCTGAAAATAAAAATATATCCAAGCTTATCAAGAACGACATAGAAATTACCAAAACACCAGAAATTTTATCAGAAACAAAATCTTTTTATGAAAAGATTTATAAGAAAAATAAAAATGTAATAGATAGCAATGATTTTTTAATAATGGGGATTTAAAAAAGTTAACAGATAATCAAAAATATACATGTGAAGGAAAATTAACGTCATATGAATGCACTGCAGCCTTAAAAGAAATGAACAATAATAAAAGCCCGGAATCTGATGGACTTACCACAGAGTTTTATAAAATATTTTGGAATGATATTAAATCATTTTTCATAGACTCAATAAATTTATCATTTGAAACAAGTCATCTAACACAACTCCAAAAACAAGGGCTAATTTCTCTTTTACCAAAGAAAGATAAAGAACTAACAAATCTAAACAACTGGAGACCTATTACACTGTTGAATATTGACTATAAAATAGCGACAAAAGCGATAGCTAATAGAATGAAAAATGTACTACCAACTATTATAAGTAATTGTCAAACAGGTTTCCTAAAAAAAATAGGTATATAGGAGAAACTATTCGTTTACTCTTTGATGTAATAGATTTTACTAATGAAACAAATATTCCGGCATGTCTGATTTTTGCAGATTTTGAAAAAGCGTTTGATAGCTTAGATCATGATTTTATGAAAAAAACTTTAGCAGCTTTTAATTTTGGTAATTCTTTTATACAGTGGATAACATTATTCTATAATGATAGTCAAAGTTGTATTTATAACAATGGACATATGTCGGAATTCTTCAAGATAGAAAGAGGGGTACGTCAAGGATGCCCACTTTCACCCTATTTATTTATCACGGCAGTCGAAATTTTATCCTATATTATAAACAAAGATAAAGAAATAAAAGGTATTAAAATGGCAACAAATGAAATAAAAAACACTATGTTTGCAGACGACGCTACATTTATTACAGAAGGGTCAAGAACATCAATGGAATCATTAATAAAAAATATTGAACATTTTGGCATATTATCTGGTCTAAAACTAAACAAGAAAAAAACTACTATATTGCGTTGTGGATCACTTAAAAATACCGATTTCTCTTATAATAAAGAAAAGAATTTTAACTGGACTTCTGATAAAGCTTCTACGTTAGGGATGGTTTTTACAAATAACAAACACGATATTTTAAAAAATAACTTAATTCCAAAACTTGAACAATTTTATAAATGTATGAATAATTGGAAAAGGCATGATTTAACCCTTATTGGAAAAATTTCAGTATTAAAAACATTTGCACTGCCAAAACTCATTTATCCCTTAACAATACTTGAATTTCCCCCAAAAGATATTATCAAAACAATTAAAGATACCATGTTTAAATTTCTATGGGATGGGAAACCAGAGAAAATAAATAGAAAAATCATAATACAAGACTATTCAAAAGGAGGGTTAAAGATGATAGAAATAGATGCTTACATAAATTCTTTAAAAATGAAATGGATAAAAAGAGTTTTAGATAAAGAAAATAAAGGACAATGGAAAGAAGTATACATAAAAGAATTGGAAGATTTAGGAGGGGAATTAGTCTTTAGATTGAATATAAAACATTCGGATGTTAAAAACATGCATATTAAATCTATTTTTTTGCGAGAAATATTACAATCATGGACAAAATTAAATTATTCGGAAATTGATCACAAAACTGAAACTATTTCAAAACAGATAATATGGAATAATTCCTACATTAAAAATCACGGGAAAATGTTGTTTTATAAAAATTGGTTTGATAAAGGTGTAACATTTATAGAACACATTTATGACTATAGAAAATTTTTTTTTCTATCGTTTCATGATTTTAAATTGTATTTCAATATTGAAAATACTGACTTCTTTAAATATCACATTCTAATTAATAGTTTACCTGCGCAGTGGAAAAAAAACCTTAAGGATGAAAATATAAATGCAAAGAATAATCCACAATATCTCATAAATACAATTAATGACAATAAAACAAAAAATAACATTTTGTATTCGAAGCAAATTCAAAAAGAAGGGATAAGTATAGAAATAAAACCTCAGAAAAAATGGGAAGCTATATTCTCCAAAATAAATTGGAAGAAAACGTATAATATAGCAATAAATTGCACAATTGATATAAAGTTAAGGTATTTTCAGTATAAATATTTAATGAAAATTCTACCTTCAAACCGTTTCTTATTAAAATGTAAAATAGTAAATTCTAGTTTATGTGATTTTTGAAATATGCACGAAGAAACAATTATTCATTTATTTTGGGAATGTCCAGTAAGTCGAAACTTCTGGAATAGAATCGAAAATCTTTTGAGAGCAAAAGGCCCTCCGTTAACTCTGGATTACAAAAGCGTTTCGCTTGGTATCACAAAACTAAAAAAAAAAAGATTATAAAATTGTTAACTTTATATTAATTATAGCAAAATATTTCATATTCTCTAATAAATATAACAAAACCATCCCAAACTACAAATGCTTTTTACAATATCTACAAAAAAGAATAGAGATAGAAAAAATCATAGCTCTTAAAAATGATAAATTAGATGTCCACAACGAAAAATGGAAAGATTTTGATAATTCTGAATCCATTTTTGTCCAGTGACCCACTGTGTTATTGGTTCATAGATAAAAGGAAAAAAAGTATACACAACAGCGCATGTATTCAAATAGTAGGATAGATTCTGTCTCTAATTCTTTTTTTTTCTTCTTTTCCTTTCTATCCTCCTTTCATTCTATATTTACACTCATCCCTATGATCAAAAACTTTTTTTGGGATGCATAAATGTATTATAAACATGTATTATATTATTCTGTCACTTAGATATCATTTGATCATTTATTGAATGTATGTATTATGTTTGTGTATTGTAAAAAAAAAAAAAAACTTAATAAAAAAACCCCCCAAAAAAACAATGCATAAAAGACAGTACTTCCCAAAAAAATTAACACCAGCAAAAAAAAAACAAAAACAAAAAACAAAAAAACACACAAAAATAAAAAAAAAATAAAAAAAATAACGGACAATAAAATCACAACGAAACAACAGCAACAGCAACAGAAACAAGTCAATAACAACAACAAATGACTTGAACAAAACAAAACAACACCCCCTAAAAAAATCAACAAAAAGACCCACAAAAAAACCCAACAACAACACAACAAAACAATACACGCACGCACGCACGCACGCACGCACGCACGCACGCACGCACGCACGCACGCACGCGTGATCACAACATTAGCAGCAACAAAAATTTCTTCCTTACTATAATAACAGACAACCACAAATGTCAATATATTGGTACCGTATATTTTGGCACAAATCATTTGGAAGTTTGCATCACCAAAACACTTTAATGATGTCTTAATATAAATTTTTTAACTTATATTGACTATTATTTTGAGAACATATTGAGCCAAAGGGGTCTTAACAGCTTTTATAAAACCAATTTCATTGTCAAATTTGTATATTAGAATAATAAATAAAAATTTGCAGTAAAAGACATTATGAAATGGTAATATAAAAGCTAGTTTTGTTTTGTCAAAACAGCTCATTTGGGTACTAGTATTTTGCGCGAGCTCCTGATAGGATTTGGATATTGTAATAACACTGTAAACAATTCCTTATATAGGCAGATAGCAAATGGAGTGTAAACATAAATTTCTGGACTCATCCATGCAAAATTTGCATTAAGATTTGCCCATGAAAATAACATTCTTTTGATATCTAAAAAAAGATATTTGACTGATATTTATAAAATATAACATCTGACACAATCTGCAGCATGTGTATGGGCTCAAGATCTGCAATTATAAAGGAAAACAAGCATACCTTGACCAGTTTTTTTTAATTCAACCGTTTTCTGATATCTCTCAGTTTCCAGAGGAGTAATAATATGTGCACTATCCGCTCAATATGTGGTTCGAATTTACAATTCTTAAATGACTGATAAATAAATGACATCAAATGTTCAGTGGTGATTTCTAAAATACTGAGTCACTCACTGACCATTCAACACATGATAGAAAAAAAATCACTGCAATACAAAATACTGAAAAAAGAAGAAAATGAGAACTAAAGTTTTAATTCGACCTCGTTCACCTGCACGTCCAAATAGCTATAATCATCATAATATTAGTCTATCCCAGAACCGATGTCTCCCGAACACCAACGAGAAAGAAGTGAATTCTATGCCCGTCTCTCATGTCAATGCAGATTGCTGAACGCAATTAATGGCAATGTCTGAGAACCATGTGTCAACACGAAACTCTTGTTTTGCTTATATTATCCCATTGTAAACATAAACCGTTCTAAGGCTGTGGCTCGCTGCTCTTTTCACTTCATTTGCATGTATGTATTGCATTTGTTTTTATTAGTCTTATAAATTTAACAGAGGATCTTACATGAGTTTTCCTTTTTTTATTGAATTTATTAAATGAGTTGACAAACGTGTGTTATGTGAGGCTCTGTCGGGCATTAGTCTATGTCATTTTTGGCCAAAGATTTAAAAATTAGGTAATACAAGATTACGGATGTAAGGTTCTTTTTTTATAACATAACTGAAGGAAATAGTACGATTACCATTTGTTAAAAAACCACAATGTAAGAAACAAAGAATAAATATTAGTTTCTGTCAGCCATTTATGTAGTAACATTTTACAATAACGAAATCGACGTCAATTATATATTCGGGCAAGTCGGAGTATTTCGGCATTTTGCGTTCGAGAGCCGAGTTACGGAAAACACCGAGCGATAAATCAGAAGTGATATTATACTAGGTTTATATTAAAACATATGTCATGGGTGTATTACACTTCTGCGTCTAAAATTATATGATACTCGTATGTATGCCAATCCTACTGGTCATGAAATGTTTAATTTGGTGCGAAGCGATAGCATTGATCAACCATCGATTGATCAACGAAAAAAAACAAGAAAAAACAACAAAAAAAAACAACAAAGAAACATCATCTACTGGTCTCTCCCTCGAACCATAGTTCGCCAATACGGTAACTCTTCTCTGCAGTTTCTGAATTCTTCTCACTATGATCTTATACAAAACATCCCATTCAATGTGTCAAATTCATGCCATATACAAACAAGTGACTCAGTCACAACGGCCAGTGTATTTCCTTAATTATCAAGAACGCCGTGCAGTATCTCTTCTGCTTGCCTTTTAATGTCTTTATCTTATGCAGCATTACTTCTAGTTCAGTAGCATTCACTGGCTATTATACAGCATTGATTAAACTCATGAGACAAAATATAAATATTTGTCTGAGAGTTCGCTTAGGCAATTTACTGATGTGTGGTTTACTATATTCGTTGACTTGTTTATTGCGTATTGACCTGGAGAGTGACCTAGTGGTTCATGTTTATCTCTCGACCAAGGCGGTAATGTATGGAGGATGAGAGGGGCCAATATTGATAAAGCTCCCCCATCACCCTTTCCCTGTTGAACAAAAATGAACGGTTTACTGTATAGCCCACAAAATATTATCTAAACTAAATGTGTCGTATTCCTTTGCCGTCTGAAATAGCTGAGAAAATGAGATAAATTAATCACTTATAAATATAAAAAAGTCAACAAGAAAAGAAATAAGCACTCGGTTTTAAGTCCACCTAATAGCGGAAATGAATATGCAACACCTCTCACGTCCCTGTACCGTAAATGCAGGCTATGTTTAACATCATCGAATGAACTGAATAATGCCATGGAAATAAAAATAATAACAACATTTAGTCGAAATAAGTACTCTGTCTGTCTGTCTGTCTGTCTCTCTCTCTCTCTCTCTCTCTCTCTCTCACCCCCCCTCTCTCTCTCTCTCTCTCTCTCTATCTCTTGCTCTCTCTATCTGTGTCTTTGTCTCTGTCTCTCTTATGAAATAGTACATGCTTATCATAGAACAAAACATATTTTCTTTTCTGCCTACCTACCTACTTACCTCCCTCCCCCCCCCACTCCCCTCCCTTACCATCCCCTCTCTCTCTCTTTCTCTCTCCTTCCCTTCCTCCCTCTCTCTCTCTCTCTACAACAAGACACATAAAATTCAAAGGTCGCAACAGATACGCCACCTGTAGTAAGAAACTCACCCAGGATTTCTGATGCACGTTGTTGGCAAAAATTATTCTTAAAACTGACTCTTATTAATGCATATACTATATACTAACAGGGACAATCTGGCTATAACACATATGTTTTATCTGATTAAATGATAAAGCAAAATGAATGCCGCATACATACATGTAACTAATCTTTATTGAATTCATTATTATTTGAAGTACATTGCATTATCTTGGAAACCAGGTTTTTATCGCAAAATATGCAGAGAGCTTAAAATGGTCGCTCCTGGGTACATGGTTACGAAAATGGAACAACATATTCTGTATAGATTCAAAGAAAGAGTAATTCATACTTACCCTTGTTTGTTAGTCTAAAGATTTTCCGGTGTTTTACTTCGCAACAAATCGATTCTTATTTGTACACACGCTAGGTGTATAATTGTTTCTACATATATAAATGATTAAAATTGCAAAGATAATATCAGATAGGTGAGTGATTTTAATTTTGTAATTATTATTATCTCGCTTATATCGAAACGGAATGATAAACGCACACTTTGCGTTTTACCAAATTTGTACCATGTCAACCTACATTACGTCTACATTCTCAATATATCAATTTCTGTTGAAAGAAATATATTTGAGTCATTTATTTTTATCTAAAGATTAGTTCTTTGAAGTGAAAGACACAGTCCTGACATTTCCGACATGCGGCTAGACCAATACATCAAATTGATTGCAGCATATATGCAATATGATTCAACTGATGAAAAGTATAGAGGAAGGCTTTAGTGTACGTCGTTGGTTGCATTGCATTTATTGTTCAACGTTTCCGAATCATTTTCTTCCGATTTCCTCATTTATATCATCCGTGTGAGCAGTATCTACGTCATATCCTGTACACTGGTCCCCTGCGGCGTCGTTACACTTATAACATGAACTGTTCTCGAACTCAGTGCTATTCCATCAGGCGATATGTATAAATGTTCCTAGTTGTATTTTAGCATACAAAACACCTGGAAACCAGTCATTTTCTGTATGTACACGCTTGAAATTACCGGTCCTGAGGACTGATTCCCTATATTACCTCTCATTTTTTCCACAGGTGCTATAGCACTTGGAAGAATAACTGGTTCCCTATATTTATACGCTTGAAATTACCTGTCATTTTTTCCACAGGTACCTGGAAGAATGAACTGGTTCCCTATATTTACACGCTGGAAATTACCTGTCATTTTTTCCACAGGTATTATAGCACCTGGAAGAATGACTGGTTCCTCGATTTACACGCTGGACATTACCTGTCATTTTTTCCGCAGGTACTTTAGCACCTTCGAGAATTGAATGAACTGGTTACCTGTATTTATACGCACAAGCATTGGTACCTGGCTTCTGTTTCACCAATATTTAACTTAAATACTTAAAATAATATAAAATGTATTACGCAATATCCGAAGCCCAATAAGCACCTTCCGGTTTAATTTGTAGAACACTGAATTTACTAAATGACCTCAAGAAACAGAGCACAATAGCAATATTGGGTCAATACAATTAAAGGTCATCACATAATACGATTTTTTGGTGAAAATATCCAAAATCTGATAAAATTATTCATTGAGAAAGTAAAATGTAAGCAAGAAAGAAACATAACCGATTCTTGTTACAAGTTATCGAAATATACAAAATTTTTCTATATACGCCTACACTTTCGCTTATTTATTTACCGGAAATCATTTAAAAACTTATGTCAGCCAAACATATGAAATATTGAACTAATTCCCTGCTATATTGACTACAAACACGACATCATATATCACTTGTTAAGTGGTTTTATGTTGAAATGTTACAATTTACAGTACGTATGTGTCAGCCTATGTCCTGCAGTAGTATTTCGACTATCATTACGTGGCTTACTCCCGCCTTAGTGCATGAGTTTACTGGCCCCGGAGGCTGCAAAAACTCCGAGCTCATTTTCGATAGCGAATAAATAGATAAACATGTAACTGATAAAAACAACAAAATGTTTATTTCGGGAATGATTGAAAATATTGGAAGTAAAGTAAATTCATAAAAAAAACAACAACATAAAAACAACACGGACAGACGACATTAAGATCGGCGAATATTTGCGTAACGACGTTATGTCCACTACACGTCATGTCAAGAAACACTTTCAAATTTACATAACCATTTTCGCTATTCCCTTGGCGAACTGGCCTGATAAATATTTATTCTTGTTCGATATACCGATCACTTGGGAGACTGCGATCTATAAGTGTATTAACCGATTGGCTAAAATTATTAAGTCACGATCCAACAAACGCTCGATATTCCTCCTAAATACTTTTTTTATATGATAATTCATCAATGTTGTTTTTACCACATTTTTTTAGATATCAAGTTTTCACATTTTGTTTGCTAATTTTTCAGAATACTTCATAAATTGACATTTGTCTCATTCAAATAATCATTTATTCAAGGATTAAAACCTTGACAATTTAGTTGTAATTGATGAAAAACATCAGACCAGTAAAATGTTCATGAAGCCTAAAGAGCCCCTCGGCAATATTAAACTAGTCTTATGTTTTTTATCACCCAGTAAAATCTCAAAATTCCGCTTTTAATCCTTATATATACTTATTTCCAACTATTTTAGATAAAGCTATTACGTTGTTTTTGCCGTTTTGGTATTTAAAAGCAAATTATACGCACTAAAAACGCAAAGCCAATGTCACGAAAGAAACGGCGACGTTGTCAACAAACTGAAAGTGTATGCATTTACGGAAAAGGTCACGCGAACTAAACGGCAACGTGACCTCTCACTCATAAAATAGTGCAACCAATAAAATGTAAACTGGTCATTATTAGCCCAGCCCAGCTGCAAATATTTTTCATGGGGAAATGAAATGCATTTAATCTATATATTTCATTTAGACTGATTGCATCAAAAATCTAAATACTCCATAACACCAGGTAAATTAAAATCATAAAAAAAACTATTGTTGAAGAAAATATTTGACAATTGCTGGCTTCCTCCTCTTTGATGTGTATTTATATGAAAAAAAAATCAAGTGTTTCTTCAATTTTACCCTTTTAATCATTTTCACAATTCGTTTCATCATTTCCACCATTTGTTTGATAATGCTTATCTTTCTTTGATAACATTCACAAGCTATCGCAATTTTTGTTCATCATTTTCATTTATTTTCATTTTTGTTTTATCAATATCACTATTTGTTTTATCATTTTTACAAGTTGTCCCATTATTTGCACAATTTGTTTCATCATTTTCATAATGTTGTCATCTTATTATTTTCATTATTATCACTTTCCATTTAATCATACTCGTCCTTGTTGCTATTTTTGACCGCCTTCCCAATTGTTTCCATCATTTTCATAACTTTTGCCAAATATTTCATTTTTTTCACCATTTTTCTTTATTACTTTTATCTTTTTATTTGCTTATTTTTTTGCACATTTCTGCGTGTTCGACATTATTTATTTTCAAATTGTCGCCTTTTGTTTATTCACAACTGTTTTCATCTTCACATGTGAGTAAATTATCGCAGCTCTAAACAAAAGCGTCAAATGTATATTTTATCACATAATTTACGGTGCAGGAGTGTAATAAACCCATGACATATTTTTGATATTAACCTAGTGTAATATCACTTCCGATTCATCGCTCGGTGCTTCCCGTATAACTCGGCTCTCGTATGTAAATTGCAGAAGTACTTTCGGACTTGCCCGAATATATAAACGACGTCGATTTGTCATGGTTAAATGACGTTTATTTTGAGACGTAACGTCATGCGGTGACTCAAGGTAACACATGTGCCCGATTTTTTTCTCGTTCCTTATAGAGAAGATCTGTAAAATAAATGGTAAATGTAAACTTTTCCGAGTTATGCGATAAAACGAATCTTACATTCGTGCTAATTTATTATTGAATTTATCAAACTCGTTGGGAAAAATGATATAATGCTCGACAGAGCCTCTCATAATATATGTTTTACAACTCGTTTAATAAATTCAATATTAAATAAACACTCATGTAAGATCATCCATGTATGATGTTCTGAATAACAGATCACGAACACTTCGAAATTAATTGTTTGTCAAATTAATCAGTGAATTCGTCACATGAGGTTTGATTTGAAAGGCATGCCACTGACACGGGAGGTAATTCCACTAAAATCTCAAGGCGAGGTGCTAATATATTGCCACTAACATGTCATTTTCTATAAGTGATTACCCATTAGCTCATTGGACATTTACTGACAACTTAAATTCAAATTTGAAACACATTTGTAATCATTAACAAAGGATAACACTTAATATGATCAATGTACATGGAATTATAGTTTTTCAAAAAGTTGAGATGAAGATAATCTCAAGTTAAGCTGCTTAGTGAAACTGGAGCCGGTTCCCGATAATTCATACTACATGTAGTATGAAGCGCGTGGTCCAGTGATAGAGTATCGGACCAAGGATCGGAAGGCCGTGGGTTCGATCCTCCACCACAGATTTGTGTAGTTTTCCCCTCCTTACATGCTTAGTACTGGTTTAACACAGGAAGATCTCGAGTATGATTTGTCTAAGTTGTATTTACTTGTTTCACAATTGAGATAAAATAATTTAGATTAAAACAATTTATCAATTCTATATTAAACAAATATGTTTAGTAGAAAGACTGAACATCACAGTCTTGTGTTGGATCTTCAAGACAAGACAAGGTATTCAAATAGGCTTTGTATGGGTTCCTTCTTAGAAGACGTTGAGACTGATATGTAAAAAACTTGTTTCACACTCGATGTAAAATAAATAAATTTAAAAGAAAAATAATAGTTAATATTTAAAACTCAAACATAACATCATAGTTATAACCATTCAGGGCTGTGTTGCCTCATAATTCCACGAACAAAACATATAATAAAAATAACATGTAAGAACCTGTGGACATTTTTTTTTAGAAGGATCGTTCTTTTGATCTGTCGCCAAGGTGTGTTTTGCATCAAATTTCACATCACACAGGTTTTTACATAAGCCGTTATAAAACTTCAGTCTAAATATGGACACAAACAGCAAATAGTATTAAATTTTGATGTATGTGCTACTTACCGGATTTGGTGAGATAACACGTTGTCAGCTAATTGCTTGGTTGATGCTTTCCCTTTAGGAAGAACGCCTACATGGTAATGGTTATTGTAAAATCGACAATGTTTCTTCTTTATATGCAAAATAAATGATATTGTGTTAGAACAAAGTTCGTGCGTCTTTACACAATGTTACAGTTCCTTGTTTCCTGCCTGTCTACCAGTAAATTAAACCATCCGCTATCTGACCGAATGTCGTATATGGCCATGACCCTGTTTAATCGCCAGACGATACACGACACTTTTTTTCCAATGGTTGATAACGGCTACTTATACTTACTATTGCTAAGATAAGAATCAGAAATACAGCCTTAAAATATGAGCATTATTTCAATGTTATCAATTTTGAGCATTATTTCAATGTAATAAACTACGAGCATTATTTCAATGTTATAAATTATGGGCATTATTTCAAAGTAATAAACTATGAGCATTATTTCAGTGTAATAAACTATGAGCATTATTTCAATGTTATAAATTATGAGCATTATTTCAATGTAATAAACTATGAGCATGATTTCAATGTAATAAACTATGAGCATTATTTCAGTATAATAAATTATGAGCATTATTGCAATGTAATAAACTATGAACATTATTTCAATGTAATAAACTATGAGCATTATTTCAATGTAATAAATTATGAGCATTATTGCAATGTTATAAATAATGAGCATTATTTCAATGTAATAAATTATGAGCATTATTACAATGTTATAAATAATGAGCATTATTTCAATGTAATAAACTATGAGCATTATTTCAATGTTATAAACTATGAGCATTATTTCAGTGTAATAAACTATGAGCATTATTGCAATGTTATAAATTATGAGCATTATTTCAATGTAATAAACTATAAACATTATTTCAGTGTAATAAACTATGAGCATTATTTCAATGTTATTAATTATGAGCATTATTTAAATGTAATAAACTATGAGCAGTATTTCAGTGTTATCTTTGCCTCGTCCAGGAAGAATCCGGAAGACAAATTTAGTTGCGTTTTCAATTTCTGACTACAATACTGTTATTACCAATATTTACTTCCTAACGAAGGTTCGTTTATAAACGCGTTTGTACGTTTGTAATTGTTTTTCCATTGTGTCTAACTTGAAATAGACCAATTTATTAGAAATATAAAAAACAACTAAATGTTTTACTGACGCCCACTTATCGATGCAATTAATACTTTATGACTTTGTATACTCGTACATCTTGCAGCACGGAATAATAGTTTGTGTATGTATGAATATACACATAGTAGTTGTGTCAGTAATTATTGAACAGTTTCATTCTCAGTTAAAGGTAATCGCGGCTTTTTGGTATAACTAACTTGATAAAGTACTTCCGTGTCAGTAATTGTGTGATATTTTCATTCGCACAGTAGAACTTCGTTGGCTCGAATACGGATAGCTCAAAACACTTATCTGGTCCCGGCCGAGTACCCTTTCCGATGTAGATACATGTACATGTATAGTATGATGTTGAACACTTCTTGACCTGAAAGGGTCTTTACTCGAACTGTTTTGTCCAGTTCCGTTGAGTTCGAGTCATCGAAGTGCTAATGTATTTTAGAATCGGGAAGATATTTCAACACAGTGATTGTTGATATACCTTCTATCAAAACTATTTAGAAAATTAGTATAAACTAAAATACGAAGACTTTGTCTTGGTCCTTAAGTTCGTGACTGGTTTAGAAAAGAAAATCGTTGATAATTACTAGGGGTCACGCTATTACACTTACTTAGCCTACACGTATTTTAAAATGTATATGGTATTTAGACGTTTTGTTATTGTTATCTGTATAATAAACAAGTCAGAGAATAGCAATTTATAATTTTGAAGATATTTTTTCTCATATTTTCACGGCCATTTCAGTTTTGGGACAACAGTAAATATGAAATTTAAGCCTCGAATAATAACACTCTGTCGTTAAACCTCAAAATCGGTTATACGTTCGATTGATTAAAGATGGATTTGCTTTTTTCTGTAAAACCTAATATTAGTATTGTAATGTGTTCCTGAAATATTTTTTTATTCCTCATAGTTTCAGGACTAATAAGAACATGGACTTTTTTAGTTGTGTTTTTAATCACTCACTTTAGATGGAACTATTGATGTAATTTGTATAAGAAATTACACACTTCAGATGGAATTATCATATAATTTGAATGAGAAATTACTCCCATCAAATGGGATCATTGTTTAATTTGCATGAGAAATTACTCACTTGGAATTATTATATTATTAGTATGAGAAAGAACCAACATTAGATATAACTATTCATATAATTTGTATGAGATATTTCTCAATTTAGCTATATTCATATAATTGGTATGAGAAATAACTCTCTTCAGATTGAACTATTTATATAATTTGTATACGAAATCACTCACTTCAGATGGATCTATTTATATAATTTGTATGAGAACTTTCTCAATTTAGATATATTATTATGATTTGTATACAAAGTCACTCACTTCTATGGATCTATCTATATAATTTGTATACGAAATCACTCACTTCAGATGGATCTATTTATATAATTTGTATGAAAACTTTCTCAATTTAGATATATTATTATGATTTGTATACAAAGTCACTCACTTCTATGGATCTATCTATATAATTTGTATACGAAATCACTCACTTCAGATGGATTTATCTATATAATTTGTATGAGAACTTTCTCAATTTAGATATATTATTATGATTTGTATACAAAGTCACTCACTTCTATGGATCTATCTATATAATTTGTATACGAAATCACTCACTTCAGATGGATCTATTTATATAATTTGTATACGAAATCACTCACTTCAGATGGATCTATACAAAATCATTCACTTCAGATGGACCTATTTATATAATTTGTATACGAAATCATTCACTTCAGATGGATCTATTTATATAATTTGAATGAGAAATTTCTCACTGTAGACGTAATTTTTTATATAATTACTCAATTGTAATGAGAATATTTATATATTTAGATGGAACTATATGTATTATAATTTGTATGGGAAATTACTCACTTAAGAAAGAACTATTTATATAATTGGTACACGAAATTTCTCACTTAAGATAGAACTATATATATAATTAATACACGAAATTTCTCCCATTAGATGGAACCATTTAAATAATATGTATACGAAATTACTCGCTTTAGATGGAACTATATATATAATTTGTATGAGAAATTACTCACTTTAGATGAAACTATTTATAAATATATTGCATAATAATTTACACATATATGAACATCATACATATACTTTTACACAAACAATGCATATGCACGTTAAGTTTATTACTATTTTTTATATACCCTTACATATTTCAGTACCCGGAAGAAGATATAAACGTGGACGCCTACGTAGTGGTGTTTTCAATCACTGACCAATCAACGTACGACTATGCAGTTCACTTGATGAAATATTTACGCAATGTCATTGGCACAGACAGGAGCATCCTTGTCGTGGCCAATAAAACCGATCTTGTTAGGAATAGAACTGTAGAACGCAAGGGTACGTATCCGACATTTGTAGTCACACATGTTAAGTAATCGGCGCCAAATAATGTACTATCATTACAGACGACAATATCCTGTTATTGATTGCTGGCAGACGAACTCACTGCATTAAGCATGTGTGCATCATATCTTGTTTTCGCAGTCGACTATATCTTATAACTCATTAACTCTTCCCTCGTTGTCTAGCTTGCAGATATTTTCGCTTACTCACGATATAGTGTTGTTTATTTATAAACAAGTTTGATTTTAATAAACCACGGCCAAATGGCACCTCCCGACATGTCATTGTCATATTTTGTCTTACTTTGACGTTTAGCACCTGCGTAAACTGTCAAAGCCAATGTCAATGGTTTTGTGGATGACTTTCGGAGACAAGGTGACTGAATCACCATCAAAGAATTTTACAAGTTTTTTTCTTGCACAATCAGCGTTTCTGAAATAAAGTAATCCATAAAAAATTAAAATGAATAGCTGATTGAAATAATTTTAAGATCGAAGACAAAGATTTAAACATTGTTTTCCGGCCAATAACAGACCTGGCACCTGTTTTACCATCATATACTTAAATACAAAAAAAACAACCCTTAAATCTAAGAAAAGCAGCCAGATGATCATGATTTTAGACTGGTTTCAGCAAAAATGCATATGGTTTTATTGATATTGGTAATATTAAAGATAAATGATCGGACAAATATTGGTGAAACAGAAGCCTGGACTAATTCTTCAGCAGACATTATCAAAACCATGCAAACTAATTTAGTCAATTCATTTGGACGTTAAATGCATTCGAAAATATGACGATTTAATGTATATAATTAATACAAATTACACCATGTTACGTCACGACATGTAGGTATTATGTATAAAGCATGCAACATACTTACTACGTAAAAAACATTTTTTATTTTTAAATAGATACAGTTTTTCTATCTTCTTTGCCAAATCAATAAAATGACAAAAATTACAAATTTTGGTATTTTTGATATATAAAAAAATTAGATTTAAACATTAAATTTAAATGAACGGGTCATATGTCCGAATAGAAGCAATGGAGAGACTCCGGTTGCCATGTATCTAACAGAAAAGAGAGTTGACATAAAATTAGAGTTGATATTAGGAAAGGATAAAGAAATGCCAGTTAGATATCAGAGCCAAATTATCAAACAATGATAAGTGATATAGACAGCTTTAGAATACTGTAGACTATGGCTGGCGCTTATATTGACTTTAGTGACACTTTTATGCGCTTACTGTTGGTAAGCGCTTATAGTGAACCACTAAACTATGCGTCTATATTTGATATGCGCTTATACTTATGAGCAATGCGACTAATTTTTTGACACCTTGATCAGTGCTTACCTTGGTCAAGAAAACGAAAGTGAACTACCAATACAGACATGTGTGGCGAGCTACCTCCGTTCATTTTATAACTGATTACGCGGCAAATAATATGAAATTTATCAAATGTAAACAAAAGAAACATGAATAAATTTATGTAACAGTTCAACATACATGCATAATATGAGTGTTACAGTTTTAATGTACGCTAAGGCTGTATTGCGCATTGTCTCTATGTTGCTCTATTTTGATCAGGATTTCCTTTTTAAAGGAGTTTTACCCATGTTTGATGCACACATAATGACCACAAACAACTCGACCATAATACTAGCATCTAGTTTGTGTTTATAGTTATCAAACTATCTAAACAACATAATTATCGGATAACGATTACACTTCAATAGATATGGAATACTAATATAACGATATATACTAGAATTTAACGATGACGAGCTTTTCAACACTTGTCACCTTTATACACAATAACAGTAGTCAGTTATTACGGTATTGAGAAGAAAGACTGTCAGCATATTTTGAGCAACTAATTTGTTTGTATAACTGTATTGGGATTTGCGCCTATTTTAGCACAGAATTACGGTAAGATTTTAGCATGCGCTTATTATCACACACAGAATGACGGTAAGGTCACAACGCGCTTATAATCAAGTATGCGCTTATTTACCAGATTCTACAGTATGTATGTAAACCAGCAACGAAATTTACACAAATATTGTAATCATCGCTCACAAAAGTTTAATGTTGTGGCTTTAAAATTCACCAAGCGTTTCTTTATCCTTTTTGTATAGAACTGAGAGTTTCTTTATCCTTTTTGTATAGAACTGTTTTGTTTTTGCATCGTAGAACATTTTTACCCCCCCCCCCCCCCACCCCCGCATCACTCCGCAACGTTTATTGTCAGGATAGTAAATATATGTAAATTACAACGCTACACTAAGCTTTCTGCTGATCTTTCTCGAATTTCAAACGTATCGCAGATAGAGTTTAAAAATTGGTTTGCCAATTAAATGTATTAACAATAATCTATAAGTATGCAACATTATAACAAAAAACAATGCATTGATGACTATGAAATTTTGAAAAAGGATTTTCTGATTTGAATCTCGCGGCTTTTATATGGCAGTTGCGGCTCTAATGCAATGAGAATAATTTTGAAATATGATCTGGTAACGTTTTACATTCCTAACTAGGTTTTCCATGACCGAGCGGTACGAGACGCTGTCGTCTGATGACCAAATACCTCTTATGTCGTCTGATGACCAAATACCTCTTATTACTAATTTAAAGTTGTCTGATGACTGAAGACCTCTTATGTCGTCTGATGGCCAAATACCTCTTATGACTAATTTAAAGTCGTCTGATGACCAAATACCTCTTATTACTAATTTAAAATCGGCATAATACGTGTTTTAACGAAATTTTGTTTTACATACCTTGAATACCATGGCAACTTAATGGTTAGAAAAATAGGCGCTCAGTCAGTAATAAAGAACTTTGAACAGCAAAGACGTATATATAGCATTTAGAATTTAGAACTCGCGTTACATAAGCCGAATATTAACATAATAAACATTGTTTCATTTCGACTAATAAAAAAATCGTGCAATTAATGTTTAAATTTTGTTTATATTAATTTATTTTAGAACGAGTGCATAGCAAACTCAAAAGTTTTGCTAATCGTTTTCCAGTCCAATTACTAGGTAAAACTAGTGCTATCTGTTGAAGGACGATGGGACCGAACCTGGGCTCAAGCTGGGAACCTCTGACCTTTAAACACACCCTTTTCCACACCACTGTCCCATTTCGTAAACAATGTTTTTCGATTTAATTCATTTGATTTTAACATGTTATACATACAAACAAATATTAAGCAACTAGTGTATTATTTTCCTTTTGCCAGTACATTTGGGCAGACGAAACCTCTCAGCTAAAGCAAATTTTAAGTAAACACGGTAAAGAATAACCTTATGATGTAAACAGTCTAATGCAAACACAAAACACATTTGCTTTAACACTTTTACGAGCGTGCAAGGAGTACTTCAATGGATTACAGAGTTTCACGTTTCTCTCATTTTAGTCAAATTGTTATAAACAATATGTCGATCAGACAATAGTTGAATATCTGCTACAGTCTCTGAGGATGAATCGAGTATAATGCTTGGAATATAATAAAAACAACATGAAAAAAAACCCCAACAAATTCGTTAAACCTTTTACAAACACATCATTATGAACGCAATACCACCTAAGCGACAATACAAGATCAGTTCATAAATATACTGAACGCCTTTAAAAAAACCCGCAAGTATTGGTAATGTGTCAAATCTAGATATGGCATGAACGATGAACCAAGAAAAAACTTCTTACCTTATTTTTTTCTTCAATTTTATTCCAACATTTTCATCACTTTAAAACACAAAAATGCAACAAAGTAATTGATTTTTATAACATATATGAACCGATAAAAATGATAGTAAATCTGAGATAAAATACATTCAATATTCAAACACCATTTTTAATGTCGTTAAGTCTATATATGTGTGTTTAAAGGTACTCACAATATTAAAATTTATTGTTCTTTTGTTCTTTTGTAAATACATTCACGCTAGTTTTGAATTAATGAGTGAAATATTTAATAACATAAATGGATACCATTCGTTGGCTCGAACACGGATGGCTCGAATCAATTATCTGGCCGCTGTACATAAAACGGATATGGTATATTATTGTGGCAAAATTGCCAACGGCCGACAACTCACGAGTATAGAATACAAGTTAACTCAAAGTTTACTCCAAATAAAATTTACAATTTATTATTTTACAATTTTATTTTTACATGAATAAAATTACGAAAATACAATTATACAAATTAAAGCTAATTACTCAACAAACAGCTGGTTTAAAAATGTCCTATGATGGTATTAACACTTCTTCTATCACAAGTCCTTTCTCCTACACGTTCCGTTTATTTACATCGCGATCCAAACTGCTTGCATCATATGAAAGTTATAACTGTTATTAAAATACACTATTATTGTATTTAAGATAGTACTACCTGGTCCAGATTATCGTAGATTTTAGCGTTAATCATCCCTCGTGGCGCTGGCTATATAAACAGAGTTATCTGTCCTAGAACTCTGTACTGAGTTATCTGGCTTAACGTCGCCTCGTATCGACTATCTTCGACTGTACTCCGACGCCAGGATCGTCAAGTCGTCCATATAACGATTGTAACGACACATTTTCCGCGTACGTCTAAAATACATACGTCTACAATATATATATAAACTCAGATTTACTAGTTACTCAATACGTAATGACATTGCATCTATTGCTTACCAACTATCAATTTCATGGCATTTTTATCAATATATGATAACAGTGTATTCTATTCTATATTATAACAGTGCATTCAATTCTTACAATCTAACAGTTTCATGGTAGATTTATCAATATATTATAACAGTTCATTCAATTCTTACTATCTGCAGTTTCATGTTAGTTTAAACAACATCTCATATATGAACTTCCGTCAATCCCAAAGTAGCAATAATATCTCTACGTAATTCCTCAAAATTTAATTACACATATCAATCAATTCTAACATATATCTCAATACTTCATCGTAAACACGATATCAACAGCTTAGAATACGTTCTCAGATTCATCGGCCTATATTCTAACAAAACAACTCTCGATACCGCGGATGTGAAATTTAATTACAGACATTCTCGTCGGAATGGATATGAACAATTTATACATCTTTACAAGGATCTGATAACGTCAAAATATACAAACTCACGCTACCTGATCTAAATATAGCCTATATCATTCCAATAGACACGTACTAGCTGACACTACTAAATTAGGCCACAACAACCTAACTATTTTGTTACAATTATGTTGAACAATACTTGGCTTGAACAACTCTTAAGGCAAACTATTTTATTCAGTCCAGTCGGGCTCGAGCCTTCGAATTTCTACTGTATTTTCTAACGATTTTTTTCTGTCATGAATGACCATGAATCTACAAGAAGTGGGGGGTGCCTTTTAAACATTTGCAAAAGTTAGTTTACTTTCCAAAATAAAAAAGAAACGAAATTGGGAACACATACTTCGTCACGGCTACGTCTTTGTGTGGTGTCCTTGAGCAAGACACTTTTTCCGCATATGCTTAGCACTGGTTCTATCCAGGAAGAGTTCGAGCGTGATTTGTCTAAGTTGTAAGAACTTGTTTCACAATCGAAGTTAAATAAATATGTTTAAACTATACTAGTGTACTTTAATTTCATATTTGCATTTTGTAGTTGTATTTTTTTTAAAAATTTGTATAAAGCGATAAATTACATGACCTTTTATAAAACAGAACGGTTCTAGTTCTTCCTGCTATGAACCGTTAGCATATAAGTGACATTGGAGCAATGCGATTCGTCAGTTATTTCACGTGACAATTTGGAAAACGAACTACAGCGTCACTGCTATGAATTGTGGGGTATACAGGGAATATAACACACCTGAATCGGAGGATGCCATGTACTAAACATAAATTAGTGCCTTAGTTATTGTTATAGAGATGCAATATGTGTTATTCTATATTTTGGGGCCATCTTGAATTTCGACCATTTTGACATATTAGAATTAGATTTCTTTTTTCAGGTCTACAATTTTCGAAAACATAACATACTAGTCTAAACAAAATTGGAAGAGCAGTATCGATCAGTATCTTTTAAAAAAAATATAAGGTATAACAGTACGTTATAATGTCGGCTATTTTGAAATTCGACCATTTTGATCATGTTCGCCTGTCTTAATTATTATACTATTGGTTGCAAGGTGCACTTGTCTACTACAAAAAAAAAACATGCCAGATTTTAGTGTCATCCTGTACGATAAAGCTAAATTTCCAGTGGTTGAATCCGAACTAACACAGAAATAAACTCGCGACATTTGCATGTGAAACGACATAAAATAATGAGGGATTTGTTTTCTATGTATGGAAAAGTAATGCCAAGCACGCCATTGCAAAACATTTTCCACGTGCTTAGTTTTTCCATGGATCATCATGAAAACAATATCAAACCTGTTCGTGTCGAGGGTGATTAAAATTTAGCAAGTTTAATTATCTTTTGCTATATTAAGAAAATACTGTTTAATGTGGGATTGATTAAAATAAATAACTTTAATTTCAATGATCATCTTGCAACGCGTGGAAAGTGAAGTTAAATAAGTGTTCGTAGAGCATAGTTAAAACGTGTTTAAGTGATTTTAAGTAGAAATAGCAAACTATAATAAATTCTATTAGAATTCATTCTCAAACTTAGTTTTATCTGTATATAAACATTAATAATTCAATTTTCGCGGAAATGGGTGTGCTGGTGATGAAACCCGTGCAACAGACTAATTGGTAATATTCAAGAAATTGTTTGCCTGCCCCACAATTCATAGCTATTAAACGCTTACAAAACTGTGACGTCAAACAAAAATCCCTTGAAACAACTGACCAATCAACGTGCTGAAATCTCATTGCTATGTAACGGACATCGAACCGAAGGGCTTGGTCTATTCTACAGCCTACGTAAACAGATAACACAGTTTATGCTATAGTGTTCCCTAAATTGATAGTGCATTGCATGTCAGCATCCAATATAAATAGATGATAACGTTAACTAAACTTTAATCGAACTGAAAATAGAACTGTTTATAAATAGAAGAAATTCTTGGATAACACTCATGACTGCCAATCCTTATTATAGCAAGGTCTTTTTTTAAATTTACTTTCAACACTACTTTTTTTAATTTACTTTCAACACTACTTTGTTATATTTACTTTCAACACTACTTTTTATATTTACTTTCAACACTACTTTTTTATAGTAACTTTCAACATTACTTTTTATATTTACTTTCAACACTTCTTTTTATATTTACTTTCAACACCCCTTTGTTATATTTACTTTCAACACTACTTTTTATATTTACTTTCAACACTACCTTTTTACTTTACTTTCAACACTACTTTGTAATATTTACTTTCAACACTAATTTTTTATATTTACTTTCAACACTTCTTTTTATATTTACTTTCAACACCCTTTTGTTATATTTACTTTCAACATTACTTTTTATATTTACTTTCAACACTACTTTTTATATTTACTTTCAACACTCCTTTGTTATATTTACTTTCAACACCCCTTTGTTATATTTACTTTCAACACTACTTTTTATATATACTTTCAACACTACTTTTTTATTTTACTTTCAACACTACTTTTTTATATTCACTTTTAACACTAATTTGTAATATTTACTTACAACACTTCTTTTTATATTTACTTTCAACACCCCTTTTTTATATTTACTTTCAACATTACTTTTTATATTTACTTTCAACACTTCTTTTTTAAATTTACTTTCAACACCCCTTTGTTATATTTACTTTCAACACTACTTTTTTTAGTTTACTTTCAACGCTACTTTGTTATATTTACTTTCAACACTACTTTTTATATTTTCTTTCAACATTACTTTTTTGTATTTACTTTAAACACTTCTAGAAAAAGTCTATGATGATTCTATATATTAAGTATTTCATATTTTGATGTTTTTTTATAAAGTACATTTTTAATTATGAAAACATTCATTACAGCTTTCTTATGTACAGTTGGTGAACACTGACACTACGTTGAAGTGTATATATTCATGTTTATTGTTGTATTCTTGCGCAAACATACTAGATTGACACGAGCTTTTCTTCACATCCAGTTATTACGTCTGCTAATGAGAGATGCGGTGTCTGACGTTTTATAGACATCACATCCTCAACAGTTAATGCAATGTTTCGATTCCACCTCCAACTATACAGCAGAAACAGTTCACTGAGAGTCAAGATGATATTTCGGCTATTACAGAAAGACAGAACCGAAATTCGTTATAAACAGGAAAGCTTTAAGCATGCTCTATTTATCTCCCTTGTTCCAACAATGCCGCTGTCGCAATACGTCATGTTTGATGCTGCCTCGTTCCTTAAAAATGTCACTTACTGCGTTTTAATAGGAGGTTAAGCCGGTGGCCATGAAAATATGTTAGCCAACGGTTTCAAACGTTTAACCGAACTGAACGCAGCCCAGCTTGTTGGAAACCTTTTTGTCGTATTGAACTCATAACTATACATAATTAGAGTTCTTTTTAATAAAATGTGAAATAACTTATTTCAAGTAAGATTTATAGAGCATCCAAATGGTCCGATAAGACATTATAATATTAAACAATTATATCATCGCATGGTACATCGTAACTTCTGAGCCTAGCATCGTAATGGTAAGATGACAATCTGACGGTATAAGTTTCATTTACATTGTATTGTTTTATGATGTGAAGACCTGGAAAGAACGAGGATGGTAACCGCTGTTGACACATGGTCTGTACGTTTATATGTACCTATTTCTAATTATCATTATACTATATACATTGAATACCATGTGCCTTTTCTAGGTCTGCTCGACCCGGTGTCAGAATAATATGACAGAATGGGTCATCATACCATATGTCTGCGGCATGATACTGTATACTTCAGATATATAATATGGTACTTTCTGACAGCATACTTGAGACTTCAGAATTCTGTCTAAACTAATCGTCGCGACATGACTGAAATTGGTCGAAAGCGAAACTAAACATCATCACCATCCTTTTAAAATTTGATTTCCTATCTTTTGTTTTTCTTAAATATTTTAATCTATATATCATGTTTGTGTTAAATCAAATTTTCATATTTTTGTTTCAGATGCAAGACTCACTGCGACATGTTACAACTGCAAATACGCAGAAACTTCTGCAACGCTCAATCATCAAGTCGATGACCTACTTGTCGGTATTCTCAGTCAGATCCGGCTGAAGTTGAACCCTGACAAACTTTTGGAGCACATGGAAAGAACAGGGGATCGCCGCTTGAAAAATAGACACGGGTCATTGAAATCTGCCAAAAGTATAATCCACAAACTATTTAATCGTCAGAAGTCGTTATCATGTGACAATTTGTATGACCTTTGACCAAACAGTACAACATCATTGATTTCACATTTAAGACAATCGTTCCAATTTACTTCCAAGAAGTTATTCATCATAACACGACAATGGACTATATTAGTATGCAATATACTTAACGCCCTTAAAAACGCAAACACTCTTACTTTGATTTTCAATTGTATTCAAATGGTTTCATCACCTTAAACACAAATTATCTGCGGTCGGCACATATGAGCCGATAAAAATGATAATAGATATGGGATCAAAATATATCCAATATTAAAAAAAAACATGTGCTTTGAAGGCATTAAGTATATTGTTATCTTTGTAATGTCGTAGTTTGTTTAATCAGGTTTAGTTGTCATGGTTACACAAAATTAATCTTGTTATAAAAGTATTTGCAATTACATAACATGATTATCCAACAAGAAAAAACTATTGTATTCAGTTATTTTCTAAAATTTAAAATTAGTGCTCTAAAAACCCTAGGTCTAGCATTTGTGTTTCTATAAGGTCAGTTGATTAGTCTTGTAGAAAGGCGCTGTCACCTTCAATATTTTGTTGATTTACATACAATACGGCCACGTTTTCCTGATATTGTGTAATTCTCGTTTGTTTTTAATTTCAAATAAACCTCTATTATAAGTCTTTCACAAATGCCTGAAACTTCCTGTTGCTGAAAGGCGTTTACGCTTGAAAAAAAAACGTCATTTCTTAGCCAAAGGTATCGCAATTTACTTCGCTAAGAGAACTATGAATGGACAACAAGGTGAGTCAAACTATATCTACGCCCTTGATATGCTATGTTTGGTGACGTTAAAGTAAACAACATATTTAATAAACTGAGCTTTCCAATTACTTATAAAACACTTATCAAAAGCAAACAATTGTTTACTTGACTTACGTTTGACATTTCAATTACGATCAAAGTTCAATGTCGAATTCAGAGATAAATACCAAAAGGATAGAAACCAGTTTCTATTTCATTTCAATTATCTATAGTATTCATTGTTGGTTCCTTTCTGCTTTATGTCTCTGTCACAACTTAATAGAAAATATTGAAAACAGTCGATGACAATAAAAGCGATAGAAATGAAAGCTTAATAGAACAAGCAAATTCTATGAATTTATGTCCCCCCCCAACCCCCCCCCGTTTTTTCTTTCAAAAGCTTTGATCGAGGCATTCTTATTATGAAGTTATTGCACAGAAACCCCACAAAATACGATTTTTCACAAATTGAGGGGCATAACTGTAGAACGCCAAAAGTCATAACTCCTAAAATCCTACTTAGCCTGTCTTTTATCATTTTTAACAATGTATTAAAATTTCAAAATATTTGATTTAAGCATTCTTAAATTATTGCACGGAAACCACAAAAAGTGTGACAGACGAACGGAAACTACGATTTTTCACAAATTAAAAGGGCATAACTCTACAATGCCAAAAGTCACATCCCCAGAAATCGAACTTAGCTTGTGTTTTGTCATTATAAACATAGTTCTTAAAATTCAAGAGATCTGATTCAGGCATTCTTAAGTTGTTGCACAGTAACCAAAGGTGTGACGGACAGACCCAAATTATCCCACATTTCGCAAGACCCAAATTGTTGTCTCCCGCTTTTCGCAAAGCGGACAAAAGTACCATTTGAAGATTGATCATATGTAGTAGGACTACAACACTAATAAATCAACAATTCTCTGTAAGTAAAATTCAACAATTCAACGAATTCAATGTAATACTATTTAAACCTAAATAATTCAACATTTCTTTGTATGTAAACTTTAATAATGCAACATTTTATGTTTGTCAATATCAATATTTTAACAATTCTCCGTAAAAAGCATCAACAATTCAATATTTCGATGATAATTCCGTCTCTGTTAACATCAGTAATTCAACATTTTTATGGAAGTAATTGCTGATACTACAACAATTATCAATATATAAACATCAATACTTCGGCAAATCTCTGTATGTAATAAAATCAATAATTCAATAATTTTCTGTATGTTAACATCAATAATTCAACAATTTTGAGTATGTAAACATCAATAATTCAACAATTCTGTATATGTAAACATCAATAATTAAACACTTATCTGTATGCAAATATCGATAATTCAACAAATCTCTGTATGTAAACGTCAATAATCCAACAGTTATCTGTATGTGAACATCAATAATCCAACAGTTCTCTGTATGTAAACATCAATAATCCAACAGTTCTCTGTATGTAAACATCAATAATCCAACAGTTCTCTGTATGTAAACATCAATAATCCAACAATTCTCTGTATGTAAACATCAATAATCCAACAGTTCTCTGTATGTAAACATCAATAATCCAACAGTTCTCTGTATGTTAAAATCAATAAGTCAACAATTATGTGTATGTAAACATCAATAATTCAACAATTCTATGTATGTAAACATCAATAATTCAACAATTCTCTGTATAAAACATCAATAATTCAACAATTCTATGTATGCAAATATCAATAGTTCAACAGTTATCTGTATGAAAACATCATTTATTCTACAATAATATGTGGCAATAGTATATGCAAATCCAATTAAACATCACTCTGTTTAAGTAAACTTCGAAAATACAACGATTCTATGTATATACATTTCAACAATTCAATGATATTATTTAGGTAAATTCAATAAATCAATGAATCTTTCTTTGTACACCATAAAAAATACAATTTCTGTTGGTAAAACTCAGTAATTGAACAATGTTATGTATGCAAACCTCTATAATTCATCAGAAAAGCTATGTAAATTTAACGATTTTATGTAAGGAAGCATCAGTTAATTTCAATGATTCAACAATTCTAAGCATATGTAAAATACTTGAATTTTCTAGTTACTGAAGATTGATTACAAATATGTTTAGTTCTCTTTTGTTTAAATATATATTTGTCACTTAGATACATTATAATATATGATGACAATCAAAGAACAAAAATTACTGCGGGTGCTTCAATTCGCGCGCTTTCTCAAATTTCTAAAATAATTCAAAAAGTTAATAAACCGATACTTCAGTGATGAAGTGTTATTTTAGCGCTTTATATTGAGTACAATCTAATACAAATATGACCTTTAAAAAGTAACATTTCTTATCAAAGGATAACCATACAAAATGACAGATTTGACAATTTGACGCTTTCTCCATTCCTACGGCGTCTCGTCCAATATGGTTTTCACCACACTAAAAACTCGTACTTTATATTCCCATATTGTACAAAACACTGTAAAATAACCCTACATCCTTCCGTGATTTGGTCGCAAGTCGCCTTAGATGTTCAATGTTATACACGTGAATCTAAGCCACATTGAAGGTGCAAGACATTCTTAGGTGAATAATGTATTTAGCATGTGTATTATTTCAAATGTCAAAGTGAAGATATACTTCCAAAATAATGAGTCATACCACTCAACCTTTCAAGGTCAGATGTTGTTTTTCCCCACCAAAAAAGTCACAATTCAAATAAAACAATGATTTCTAGATCTTTCAAATACAAAACGAAATGCCAATCAGATCCCGAATGGCCATTAAACTAATGAACATTCATCTTCCAATAGATAGACACATTGTGTTATAAGTATGGCTGCCATAATTTATAGTGAATACGCCACGGGAACACTGTTTTATACCTATAGAACAATCTTTCTCCAAGGAAAGGTCAACTATTTCTATTGACATGTTATGATCTGCAGCGAAAGTAATCCACCGGCGGGTTTAGTATTTTGCGTGTGTTTTAATTCGAGGGAAATACATTCTTTACACATGGAAAAGTGTAGCGTTGCAATTTGATAGCCTCCTTTTACAAATAGTTACTACCCAGTCAGTAAAAGTTGGGGGTTTAATTATTTAGAACTTTTCAAGAAAAAAAAATATACATTTCACCCGGCGTTAAGCACCATAGGAAGCTTTTCAATAATAAATGATAAAATAATCTATTGGAAGCAAACACTTCCCTGAATAAGAACATTCCCATATGAATTGTCTGTTGGCAATCAACTGGTCGTCTTTGATATTAACAATAAATTGAATAAAATCCAAATAAAAAATGACCTTTAAAAAAAACAACCTTTCCTAATCAACGGATAACCATACAAAATGTCAGAGTTGACAATTTGATGCTATCAGCATATTTACTGATTGGATTACACTAGCATTTGATTAGTATTACAATCCGGATGATTGTGAAAGAGACAAACATCGCCATTGTTGTTAAACCACACTACCGTGTCAATATTGATGGGGCTATAATGCGTTAATTGTAGATCTTTAAAGTGCATACGGAACATATCAATGCAAAAGTACCTATGGATAATTCTATAATTCTAATAATTTCATGACCATGAACGTCTTTACTTACATGTAACACATGTAATAAATGTAATAATTTTAAGTGCGTATCTGATTGATTTCGGCCCCTACTAATATATATTTCCGGAGTTATTTTGCATGACTTTTATAAAATTGATAACTGCAGGGTAGACTGATTGTATAATTTTAAACGCTATCTTCGCAATGCCAAATTTTCGCGAGACATAAATCCGCGAGATCTTTGTCAATAGTACGTTCAGTCTAGTTACCATTGCGCATCAGTTGTTTAGATACTCATTCTACTAACACAATTATCAAGATAACCAATTCAATTATAACCAGGTCGTCATAATTAAAACTTTACGCAAACGAAGTGGTTAAAAGAAGAGTACAGTAGAACTTCGTTGGCTCGAACACGTATTGCTCGAACACTAAATATAGCTCGAACCACTTATCTGGTCCCGGTCGAATTGCTAGACACGGGTCTCATTTCCTTCTGTTATGAATTTGTTGTCCATTAAATGAAATAACTAAGTATATGTATTAAACGTTTTTATTTATTCTCACTAATATCTTATCTCTGTCACTGTTATTTCACAAAACTATGACGGTTAGCTAAATGTGATATGTACGCCAGTGTTCGGCAGGTTAGGAGTTCATCTGGTCAAGTTACGATTATCCTTTTTCATTTCAAATCAGTATTTCTATTTATAAACATTATCCTATTAATAGATCTATTTTTTTTCTCTCTTCATTTGATATATATATATTTCTTTTCTTTTGCTAAATGTCGAAAAAAATAATTAAAGTGATTACATGTCAAGTATCGGAAAATGTGAACATTTAAATGTGATTTTTTTTCTTCGGGGAGAACTGTTGTTTTAACTTGTATTCCAACCCATTTGCACTATATATAAATATAATTGTATTGATATTATTCATGTAATTGTATATAATAGATGCAATAAAATATTATTAAACTAAACTACAGTCAGAATATGAAGTGTTGTTGTCAATCTAATCGCGTCTCGCTCTAAATGCTACAACAACAACTATACTCAGTCCGATAATTCCCGAGCGACAGTAACAAATTTTCGGATTTTAGGTAATCAGCGATGTACGTTCCGAAACAATCCGGAGTTGGTTTCACTAAAATCCATCACGAATACAATTATTAATAGACGACCATTTTAAACACTTATTTCTAGAAAGAATCACATGTTGTTGTAGAATATCGCACCGATTTTCGCACTGGTTTCTTCCAAACTAGGTACAGTTGTATAAAAAAATGGACACGAGAGGCCTCTTTAAAACGGTCATATTTCTTAACTTGGCCTACGTGCCGATATAAAGACTAAAATAGATTATCAATTCATCATTGCAACATATGTTGTGAGGTACTCAATGAGTTATACCAGTTTTTTTTGACAGCGAGTTCATCCTTCATATTGGCAACACATTGTTGAATTTGCTTTACATTAGAATGCGTCCGAATGACAAAGGTGGCCTAGCAGCATATGTCACGTACGTACGTAGTTTTTATCATATGCGACGCTTGAACTTCTAAAAAGAAAAACATGTTGACAAGTTGTGCATAAGAAACGTTTGGATTTGAAAGTAAGACTTTATTGGCTGAAACAAACACACCTCTGCAATGGTTATGTTATAATATAAGTTAAACATATGCATTCGAACGGAAGTCATAGCAGTTATCTTGTACAAGATTTTTGTCATAGCAAATATCTAATGATATAAAAATAATGAATAAAGAAATAAACATCGAAACGATACTCTTTTAAAATACTACGGAAATCCCCAAGGTAGTCCGATTGTTTGAATCAACCAATCAAAAACGTTATTCGATTTTTGCTAGATAAAATTATTTTTATCTCGTCCGGACTTGTTTTAGGAAAACAGGCATCACATATGATCAATACGATAAGATAATTCGTATTTCTTTTATCAATGTACTTAATAAGATGCTTTTCATTCATTTTCAAAATAATTAGTTTAGAGACGTGTAAAGCGATTTTTCTGATAATACTTCTTTTAACTAAATGATAAAAAGAAAATGAATTTAAAATTACGAAGGAAATATCAAATGTCAGCTGAAAATTTGAACCTTTAAATTAAGGGTTGTCGTATGCAGAACTGACATACTGACCGGAAACGTGCGGTTTTGATTCACTGACCTCGAAGTGGACATTTTGTTATGCAATGTAGCCCTAATGAAATATTTAAATTAAACTAAATCGGATTGATTTATCTATCCTTAGAATTATTTTCTTATTTGCATTTTCCAATACATGAATTATGACAATATGTTTATATAATTCAAATTTACAGCACGTTGGCATTGAGACAAGTAACAGATCATTTTCTATTCTGCAAATAATAACACATTCCTTAAATAATTACCTTGAATCTTCAGATATGGTGCTAAATGGTGTTATTATACGTTAAGATAACAACAAAACACTGTTTATGTGATTTTTTTCTCTTAAATAATCAAAGAAAAAAGCACGCCAAAAACACACAGAAAGAGAACAGAGAGAAACAAAAACATATGTGTTTTTTTAATCTGGTGAAGTTGCTATTGATATATTCAATTTTAATAGTGAAATTATCAACATGAAGTATTATAGTTTATTGATAAAACCTTATATTCATAAAAAAAATCCATCTCCACAATAGTTGGAGTGATTTTGCAGATCTAAATAGGTATTCTATATTTAAGTATCTCATGAAAAAAAAAGTACTTGAAAGAACAAATGTTGAATCTTATGTATGAAAATATAATATACTGCCTATGAAGTTAATTTACTGCTAATGAGATTTATATTGCTTTAAAGCCCATATTGGTCAAAATGAATAGAGGGAGTCAAATCCAACATGTCTAGAGCATTTTGTTTGATATACAAGAAACCTTTTGCATGTAGGTGAGATCTTCGGTGTATGCAGGGAGATAATTCCGGTAGATTTAGTAACCATTAACCATTTATTATCTTTCTTGGTGCAGTAGTTGCTAAACTATCTTGATAGCGTCTCTGTTTCTGTACAGCGGACATTATAAAAGGTAATGTTTATATCCTTAATACATCCACATGTACATAAAGGGCTCTGCAGGGGTGGATCCACGATTTAAGTTTATAGAGGGCGTACTTAGGGGGCACAACAGAAAATCTGAATGGGCACACAAGTTATTTTAGTAGAATTATGGTAAATTTTGATATAGTATGGTCGTTAATGGTGTGAGGGAGAGAGGGGCTGGCGTATGCTGTTTTTTAAGAGTAGATTATCCATTGCTCTGGATTATAGTTCTTGAATACAGGGAGTGTTTATGATTAGTTTACTTTGTCCGAAGATGCGGATAGAGCATTTGTAATTTGTGTGATGTTTTTTTGAGATTACTGTAAATTTGGTTGATGCCGCCGGATAGAGATTCCGATAGTTTTATTTCTTGAGCAAGTAGATCTTATTGGTTAATGGTTTATAGACAGAGTTATGTATAAAAGTGCGAGTGAATTCATGTTGTGGGCGTATCTATATGTTGCATGGGATTAATCGTGCATGCCACTAACACTTTCATAAGGAGGGAATTAAAGCATTATTGGTGCAGTTCAGCCAGAGTAAGCTAGTGACAAGACCTTCCTTGTCACTATTGAACTCGATACACGCGGATGCACCGGTAAGTTTTATTTATTATTGTTCGTTTCTCCTTTATCGATTATTGACATGTGCTTTTATTGCTATTAGTTTCGTTTAGTTACGTCTTGTCTGTCAATGTATTTATGTAGTCTTTGTGTGTCTTTCCAGGTTTTAAATATTGTAGTCCATAATTAAACTACCACAAAAACAATCCAGTGTGTTCTGCTACGTTCTTACACATCAAGGGTTACAAATGGCGTCCCTAGGTATTTGGATTCAAAAGCGGCAATTCCCTGCATAGCATGTAGAAAACCATCGACGTTGGAATATAAACGACGATGGAATTCCAAAATAAATGCTAGCTAGCAACCTTTACATATACGTAGACAATGTCTACGTTAGATATCTAATATCCATATAGCTCTTAGCCGGATAAATTAGATCTACAAGTGTAAAATTTTTGTCGAAAAGACAAGAAAATAATCTTGTGTATGCTGTGTGTAAGAATTTGTGTAACATAAATTCTATTTTTAACTTGCGTGTGTATCCAGTCTGCGCATGTGCGGCGAGCACCTGTTCCGTGGGGAAAACCAGTGAAGACAACATTTAGCGGCAGACTTTTAACATTGATATCTTTATTTTCTATAGATGCCGTGAGTATTATATAATTAGGTTTTAGTTCTTGACAAGTTATGAAACGTTGCAATGATTCTATCGTAAACAATGAAACTTTAATACAAGTAAATAAGTTTTATCGTGTTTAAAACTACACAAAACACGATGAATGAAATATGAACGTAAGAAAAAATTAATAATGTGAGTATTAAGTAGGTTTCTTACTTGTATAGCAGTCATTGTATATTTACTTATATTTACATATAGTTTAGTTTTAAACTTAGTTATTTATATTGATCAATAAAATGAGCATAGCCAAGTTACAGAAATATAATTAAGTCCAATAGAACCAAGAGGTCATCTTAACAGTAAACCAATAATTATATCGGACAGTAAGGGCAGATAAATTCAACAGAATCACGATATTTTGACAAACTTTGGCTATTCGATAGATTTTATTTATCGAGGTGGTGCTCGTTATGCAGATTACCTTCATTGGCTGAAAAAAAAACCTTCAAAAGAAAGTTGATATTTACGGTAACATTGTTTTGTATATTTGGCTGGGAACTTGTGATCTTACTGAACGTAGACCGAGATATATAACTTTAAGGCACAGTACAGACAAACAAACTATAAATTACGTCCAGTACAAAATAAATAGATATAGGTCATTCATAGCCGCCTATCCATCAGATCAAATAGTATTTAGGAAATTCCGCCGTATTCAATACGGAATTGGAATCAAAACAAGGGTCATAGTAATCCAGACCAGTTTTTCAACGATGATCACTCACTCTATAATAGGATTACCCTGATCAATAACTATATTAGAATAGTTCATAGTGAAACATCTACTCTAAATTTTAAGTCTGATATAACCAGTATAAAGAAATCAGGAAATACTAGACGATTTTCAATAAATTACAGTAATTTCACTGAAGGTATACATCCCGGTCGAGAATTAGCACGATGTTGGATGAAACGTATCATTAATAACATATTTTTTGACTGCTTGTGAGTAGTTTAAATTTCACAAGTCGTCGAGCTGGAGACTAGTAAGTAGTGACAGTCTCGGTCGCTTGGACCCGGCTTTATTGACTCATGTATAGTGATTATTCCTTTGTGTAGTCAGTGTGCAACAACGTCTTGTTAATAATTGACTTGGATAGACATAATTTTGTTAACTAACATTATTTTTATATTACAGATAAGCAGTAACATTGTTATTAATTTTCAGTTTTTGTAGTAGTTAAGTTACTTAGTAATTGAAATAAAATAACATCTTGTCGCATATTATAATAACTAGTTAACATATATTGTTTAAGTAGTTTATTTTAATACTGAGCTCAAACGCGCGATTTCATAATGGCTTGACATGAAGTCACCACACCTATTTAGTTGTCGGTTGTAAAAGTGTTTTTTTTAACTTGAAGGTTGGTGAATGGGGGCGTTATATATAGCGTTCTAGCATAAAAGGGGAACCAGCGGGTTCAGTGCGTATATTTTTATAAATTTCATTCAGTGTGGGGATTGGCCAGTACGGCTGTTTCTATACAGATTCTTTATTGTTGGTTTGTTTATGTGGATATTTGGATTTAATGATCGCGAGGTGAGTAATATTTCATTTATTTGATGTTAGGTACATGACGGGAGGGATCTTTTTGGAGGAGAGAGGACCATGTAATTGTGCATTTTTACTTTATTGATTTTAGTAGAAATTTGGCAAATGTACTTATTTTTTTGTAGTACATTAACTGGTTTTGTTGTGATCAATTGATTGTATTTAATGGTGTTTGGGTGTTTATAGTAGTATTCTGGTAACAATTGTTTTCTTTTATTTTGAAAGAGGTGACACACTAACAGTAATGAAACTCGTCTGCCAGGTCATTCTGTGTGCAAAACATACATTTCCTGTCCTGGTATGGTATTTAACTGTTTGCCCAACGTCCGGATTCAATAGGAAAATTGTGATTTGAGGTGCGAATTTTCAGTACAGGAAGATAGTCATTTCTTAGGAAGATATTAAGATAAAATTCAAAATTCATATCGGCTTTAAATAAATAATAATTTTTCGCTTTTGATGAGAGTTGTAGATGGGATTTCCAGTTTTGTATAACGGAGTCCTCCAGTGTTTGTTTTTTATTTTGTCTACATGTCTTATCGTAATATGTTGCTGATTGATCCATATATCGGAATTTTCAGTCAAGTCTAGAATATTCTTATTATGTTTAATCCATTTGTATTGGTAAGCATTTTAATGTAGCATGAATAAATATGAGAGGTGTGATAACTTTTCGCTTTTGCTTAAGATTATATTATTCCAAAACTTGATAATTCGTATTTTTTAGGCGTTTGCAATTGGTTGGCGACCTAGTTCTGCATATAACATGTACAAAAGGGCACTTTTTCTACTGTTTGTGATTTTTCGCAGAAAGTTTGATTGGATCTTTTCAAGTAAATCGAAATTCTAAAAACCCCATATTTCACAAGCATATGTAATTTTGGTAGAATGGTATGATCAAATAGTTTTAACTGAAGATCGATTGGCAAATTTAGATTATATATTCTGTTATAAAGTAAATGTAAAGCTTTATTTGCGCGTGTAGAAATATGTTTTTTTGCATTGGGGAAACTTCCAGACTTAGAAAAGTGAACACCTAGATACTTATATATTTATCTACGATTTCTATTTTGTTTCCTCCAATGGTATAGTTAAAGTTTGAGATATTTCTTGCTCCAAAGATGATGACTTTTGTTTAACTTGAATTTATATTTAATTTCCATTTTTCACTGTAGGTATGAAAATCATTTAAGCATTTCTTGAAGTCTTCAGGAGATTCACTTAATACCAGTGTGTCATCGGCGTATAATAAGATAAGGATTTTTAGGAAGTACGAAATATGCTCATCATTGTAGTCTAATATGACTCCATTATTATGTTCAGATAGCAAATAAGTTTCAAGATCATTAAAGAACAGTGAGAATAGTACGGATGACAGATTCTCGCTTTGTCTTACCCCCTTATCGCTTGGGAAGAATTGCGATTGTTGCCCTTTTAGGGATACACATTAATATTATTGTACATTCTACGTACAACTTGCAAGATGGTAAGGTTTCTACCAAAAAGTGGAGAACAAAAACATGGTCGGTGGTAGAGTACTTTTGTCTAAAGCCGGCTTTGTTTTCTGCTAATATATCATACTCGTTTAGAAAAAAAATCTGTTATTAAGCACTGACGTAAATAATTTGCCCAGGCAACTAAGTATTGTTATTGGGCGATAATTTTCCGAATTGAGTAGTGAATCTTTGTTATTTTATATATTGGTAGTATTATTCCGTCTAACCATTGCTCTGATAATATTCCAGTGTCAAGTATTTTGTTAAATAGGGAACAGTACATTGGAAGCATAAGATTTTTTGTTGTTTAAAGAGAATAAATAGATAAATAAATATATTCATTTATGATAAAGTCATTACTGGGTGTTTTCGAGGTGTTCGTTTCCAAAATCATTTTGTCGATTTCGGTGATAGTTATAGGGGAGTCTAAAATGTCATTTACGTAGATGAGGTCAGTGTGTGGTTCGTCAGAGGTCAAATACTCATCATTTGCTGTGTTTATGTTTTTAAAATATGCATATTGGTCTTGTAAATTCGGGGTTTTGTTTTCAGTTTTTTGTTTAATACTATTTAAAACACGCCAGTAGTTCTTCAGGCTATTTCTTTATTTCTTTGTAATTCGTGTAATTTGGTCTCGTGTCGGTAATTATATTTATTTATGTGTCTATTCATAACTAGTTTATATTGTTTACTGGCAGTATTTAGGTTGGATTTATTTGGACTAGACTTATACAACTTGTACTTTCTGCTTGTAGAATTGTAAACAATCCGTGCGTTTCTACATTGCGGCCCGTACCAGGGATTATTTTTGTTAGAGTGAGCGTTTCGAGGTTTAAATTTATTAAAATACATGTTTGCCGAGTTCGCAAAGATTTCACTTATTTTATTGGTTATTTCATTAATAACTAAGCTGGGATTTGAGTTGTCAAAATTATGTAATGCATTTGTGATTTCACTGAGTTTTTTTTTCTGTCAATATTATTTCTAAAATTTGAGGTTAGTAAAACGTTACATTTAAGTGGTCTTTTATCATCAGGTACATTTCCTACTTTAACAGGCTCAGGTATGGAAGTGTTCATATTAAGTTTCATGAATAGCAATGCGTGTCCATCAGAAAAAAAGAGTCAAATAGGCATTTTTCTACTTTAACCTTAAGAACATACTCAGAGTCAGTGTGAATTACATTGACGAAGTTCGACAATTGGTTTTTGATAAACATACCCACTCTGCCAGATTTTCGTACATATGTTTGCGTTCTTGGTTTGGATAAAAAGATGTAATAGAGGTACTAAAAGGTAAGTATTAAACTTTACCCCTTGTTTCGGATGATCTAATCCATCACGAATTCGACCATAGTACTCCAATACCATTAAAAATGGGAAAAAGTAAAACCCACAGAAGGGTGATATATCATACGAAGAGTGGCGGTTTGAGATACGTTGTTAACTGGGGGATGATGAGATTACCCAAAGTATAGTAATTCCAGCAATTCATAGGTAACTCAGGGGTACGGCCCGCAAAATGCTAATCCCGTTAGGCGAAACAGCCACTGTTACAGATATCTTGGAAAAATTGGATGCGATATTTGGGGACGTATCAACCTAAGAGGTGGTGATGCAGGAGATTTTTAACTCTGCACAAGAGACAGACGAATCAGTGACGTCCTTTGGGTGTCGTCTGGAGACACTTCTTCAGACAATGGTCACTTGTCCCGTGAGGCCAAGAATGACTTATTAAGGCATAAGATTTGGACCTCACTCCATTCTGAAAGGTTAAAGGCACAAACCCGCCACAAATATGACACTCTCACATATTATGAACAATTATTGCGGGAAATCAGAATGGTAGATAGAGAAATAACCAAGTGAACGAATACAGCCCCAAAGAAAGTACATCAACAAGCAGTTGTCACCGATTCTAATGGTGAGGATCGGTTAACTAAATTGGATGGAAAAATAAAGGCCCTGGGGAAAAGACTTGACGCAAAGATTTTACAAAAACTTGACGCTCATCCAAGGAAACCACAGCCCCATTATGGTTTTAATAATCCTCCCGCCCAACAAGGTTATAACAACAGAGAAGGACGAGCAGGATATATGGGTAATTGGAATCACAGTAACAAATCATCCAGTGGCGCGGGAAATAACAACCAAAATAATAATCACCCACACTCTTAACGACTCCCGTTAATGGTCAAACAGGAGCCAGTAAGAACAATAACAAAGACCATAACTTATTGAATCGTATTATTTGGGCAGCTTATGTAAGTTCAGTGACATTACAGGGTCAGCCCCTTGAAGCATTAATAGACAGTGATTACATGGTTACCACTATTTCAGAGTCATGTTACAATGTACTCAGAGATAAACCAGTTTCATGAAATCTTGATAAGTTGGATTTACTTTCTGTTGCTGATGGCTGTAGTCTCAAGTACAAAGGATATATTGAATGTACAATTTCGATTCCTTTTATATCCTATGTTTCATATGACGTCCCCGTTAACAGTTATGTAGAGAATGTTGGGAAGGCAATGTACAAATGCCGGAAGAATGGAGAACTGCAGTTAACAGTATAAGTTGCAAGTCATTTAAAGTTAAGGCTAACAATAGGAAACCTAGGCCAACTAGGCGGTATAAAAGTTGACACGTCGCATTTGTCACAAGAAACAATACTCAGAATAAGACAGATTTGGGGAATTGGAAACATGTGTTTTCCCAAGAGTCACTGGATATTGGGAATACCAACTTGGTAGTACACAATATAGTTCTTGACAACGATATCCCTTTAAAACAACCATACTGTAGATGTTAGAGGAAGTCAGACAGCATATCAAAGAAATGCTAGAGGCTGGGGCCATCATGGATTCAGATAGCCCTTATTCATCTAACGTGGTCCTAGTACGTAAAAAGGATGGTTCCCTGCGTTTTCGCATCGACCATAGACAATTGAACTTAAGACACGTAAAGATGCGTATATTTTACCGCGTTTTGATGACGTTATTGATTCTTTGAGTGGCGCAAAATAGTTTTCAAAACTCGTTTTACGCTCGGGCTACGTGCAAGTCGAGCTCAAAGAAAGTAATAAGTGTAAAACTGCGTTTTGAGTAAGCACCGTGGGTTTTTACAGGTTTAATCGAATGAGTTATGGTCTAGTTAATGCTGGGGCAACAAATCAACGATTAATGGATAAATGTATGGGTGACATGTATCTTAGAGAATGCCTTATTTTCCTCGATGACATACTGATATTTTCGAAAACTTTTGAAGAACATACAGAGAGATTAGAAGCAGTGTTTGCTAGACATGCTCAGCACAATTTGAAATTAAAACCTTCAAAATGTGAATCGTTTAAGACCTCAGTTTCATATCTAGGTCATGTAGTTGCTGAGCAAGGAATTCAAACAGACCCCGAAAAAATCTCTGCTGTTAAAGAGTGGTCAGTCCCTAAGAATATAAAGGAATTACCTCTGTTTTTAGGATTTATTGGTTACCGGCGTCAAAGATTATTCCCTGTAAGTAAAACCATTAAACGTTCTGTTACAAGGTCACGGTACTAACAAAATCTCAAAAAAACCCTAAAAAGTCTCGTAAGAAACCTGCTCCGTGGATTTGGGACGAGGCCCAAAAATCAGCTTTTGAGACCATAAAGACCAAACTGACGGAGCCCCCAATCCTTGCCTACGCAAACTATAACCTTCCGTTCACCATTCATACTGATGCAAGTGGTTCGGGTCTTGGTGCAATTGTGTACCAAGAACAGAACGGTATTCAAAGGGTTATAGCATATGCAAGCTGTGGTCTAAGACCTAGTGAGAGAAATTATCCAGCCCATTGGTTAGAATTTCTAGCTCTTAAATGGGCTGTAACGGACAAGTTCCATGATTATTTATATGTTTCTAGTTTTGTCGTTGTCACAGATATTATCCCACTTACATATATTTTAACTAAGGCTGAACTAGATGCTTGTTCTCAACGTTGGGTTACAGCACTAACTGGTTATAATTTCACACTAGATTATAGACCAGGGAAGTTAAAATCCGATGCAGATTGGCTATCCAAAAAACTTAAGCTGTTCTCTGACGAAATTATAGCCATATGTCAAGGGGTCACACTTGGAGCAGCTTTGACAGAAAGCATATCGGATAATTGCAGTCCTTATACGGCCGATGAGGAGTTGTTTTCATCCAATAACTTTAAGCAATTTAATTGGGAGATGGAGCAAAGGTTGTACAACAGTATTGCAAGAGTGGTTGACCTCATGAGAATCAATTTCCGCCCGAGAGGGGAGGATCTCACAAGGGAAGCCATACCTGTACAAAGATACATACGAGAATGGCCTCGACTGCAAGGGTTGGGGGTGGGGGATGTAATCCAGGTCTCTAAGTATCACTACGGTGAATGTATTTTGTGCTACCTGTTGTGTACGGTGTTGTTTTACGATTTTATTGATTGATCGAATATTTAGCGTCATTTTTATGCCATCGAGGTCTAACAGACGATCAGTTAACCTAACCAGTGTTTCCTGGGATTAACCAGTACTCGAGCACACCCTATCTCCGCAAGTAACTGATAACTTTCCCACTTGAATCAGTGGTGAGAGACGAATGATAATGAGATACAATGAATCATCATGGAGACTGTTGCCGGGCGGGGGATTCGAACTCACGACCCCTGGAGTGTCAGATATACATAACCTGTTTATAGACAGAGTTATGTATAAAAGTTCGTGTGAATTCTATTGTGGGCGTATCTTTATTGGCTTATTGGCGCAGTTCAGCCAGAGTAAGCTTGTGACAAGATCTACCTTCTCACTGTTGAACTCGATACACGCGGATGCGCCGGTAAGTTTCATTTATTATTGTTCGTTTCTCCTTGATCGATTATTATTGCTATTAGTTTCGTTTAGTTACGTCTTGTCTGTCAATGTATTTATGTAGTCTTTGTATGTCTTTCGAAGTTTTAAATATCCATAATGAAACTACAACAAAAACAATCCAGTGTGTTCTGCTACGTTCTTACACATCAAGGGTTACATATACATGTTCCATGGCGAATATTAACTTCGTAAACTTAAATTAAATTAGAATAAAAAAAAATGAATAATTATGGAAATAACCATTGAACATAAAAATATATAAACATAAATAATTGTTTCATCGGTATAACCACTGAACCTGCGTGTAGCAGAAAATTAAGTCAGGAACAGAACAGCGTTGCTGTATGTTAGTAAAGAATTTTACATGCATGTAGAGACCATTTGTGTACGGTGTCCCATTGGGATCATCGCGGCATATTTGTTTATAAATTTAGTCAAGTTGAAACAACGAAACTACGATGGGGCGGGGGTGGGGGTGGTGAGTGGAAACTACAATGATCGAATGGTCGAAACCTTTTCGACTTTTCACCATTGTAGCTTCGTTGTTTTCGACTTTTAATCATCGTTGTTTCGACTTTACTTAATTTAATAAATATGCATTTACGAACCCCATATACATGACTGTCACCAACAGAAACATTGTCGTTTAAACGCATACAAAAACAGTGAGATAAACCCAAAGTGTGTGATTGGTCTGTCGTAGAGATAGATTAATTTGTACACGTTAGCTTGTACAGTGTCTGTATAATTTAAAATGATTCATCTATATTATAAAAAAAACTGTATAGAATGAATCATTCCAATTAACCACATTAAACTAAATTATAAGATATGCTTAATTGCAAGTATCTGTGTACGAAACCTAACACATTCTCGATTAAAATTATCGTTACACTTGTTTTTCTTATGCTATCTATAACCGCAGTGGGATGTTATTTTAAGTCAGTGTTATATATTATACAAGTACTATTAAAGCAGACGATGCATATTGCAGTTCAGTTTAAAAGTAGTCACATGTATCAATGAGCGTCACGTTATAGCGGAGCACATTCATTGGTCACCAATATTTCAACAATGGCGTAATCACTTGACCAGGGCTGCATTCAGCACCTTAAAACAGCAAACACGTTTAATGCCTGGTTCCCTAAAATTAACGCGTACTGTGTGTTAAAATGAGGTTGAGCCAGTGTCCAGGAAAATATGTTTACATCCTTTATTTTATATTGCTATTAATCAAGTGATTTCATATTGGTCCAATAATTTGTCCAAGGATTGTCTTATTGGCCCAAGACCGTAGGTTGCGGGCCATATGGCTGTCCGAGGACCAATTACTGGGCCAATATAAAAGCTCTTAATTAATGACAAGTTTATTAATTAACTGCCTTTAATTACCAGGTAAATTTTCAATCATCTTATTTAATATGTAAGTTAATGAAGTAGGCTCGATAATCAAAGTTTGTTTTTAGAACGTTAACTGGGTGTATGGTAGCATACTTTTTATCTATAATAGGTTTCAGTGCACTTAAACATTTATATGAACCGAAACCTACAAAGGTGTCAACCTCACTATTATAATGCCTTTTTAGCCACAACTTGATTAAAGGAACGACTTTATGTTCAAACAACCGGAAATAGTCGTATCGGCCTATTTCCGGTTCATACTGGCCGTGCTCAGTGCGTAATGGCCGAGTTCAGCTCGTATTTGCCGAGTTCGCATCATATGACGTATTTTTTTCCTCGACATCAAGACCAATACAGAAAAGTATATCGTTGGTTTGGTATTGATGAAAATAGGCATATTCACGTACTATATATGTTTATGATGTTGCATTTTCTCTATTGACTTAATAATACTCTCGTTATACATTAAGTAGACGTTGCGTAGAAACACATGAGTACTTCGTTAAGCAAATATTTGCTTAACTCTACCCGTTACCTGTTTTAGACATAAAGAAGATTTATTTTACAAAATAAGGCCACTAGTAAATAAATAATAAATTATAATAGTCATAGTCCCAGAATGACGTTCTTTTGTTTAAACATATATGTTTTATTTCAGAAGTAGCAAACATAGTCATACATAAAACAACATTTAATTTAAATAAAAACGGAAACAAAATGCTTACAGAGTTTCTCTCCAGATTTCCACACAAGAGGCGGATCAATACATATGTAGTATTAAAGCACATATGAACGTTACTTTTTATAATACAATTAGGTAGGGAAATAATTAAAAAAACGATGTTGTACATTAAATAAACCTTGCCAGGTAGAAAATATGAGTGCAATTATAATAAGCGATTATTGATTAAATATCAAGCGTCATTTTTGTGCCATCGGAGGTTAGCCTAATCACTGTTTCCTGGGATCCTGAAAAGGTTAACTAGTTCTCGAGCACACCCCCATCTCCGCAAGTAACTGATAACTTTCCCGCTTTAATCAGTGGTGAAAGACGAATGATAATGAGACGCAATGCCGTATAACAACCATCATGGAGATTGTGACCGGGCGGGGATTTCCTTTTGTTGGGAATTTAATATTATGGTATATATTCCGATAAAACATTGACACACATTTATATCTAGTGTGTTTGCTGTCAGACGTAATACATGTTTGAGAGTAAATACTGGTAAACAGTTGTTCACATAAAAAAGAGTCCCCCAAAAATATGATGATTTGTATTAATAACCAAATTGTTAAATGCTTTGGCCTTGGTTTCTTTTATCTGCGGAAGGTTTTGAGAGGTATGGAAATAGTATCACGGCTATATATTGCAATGTCTACTTTGAAAACTTAGTATATAGCATTTTATCTCTAGAATCTGAACTGAACACTTTCGGACATAAAGGAAACCCTGTCAGCCAGTCATTACCAATATCGGTGTAACACGAACTATTTTACATTGGGAATCATTAGAGCAGGAAGCTTTAAACAGGCGCAAGGATACACTATCCGAATAAAGCGTAAGTATAAACATATTGGGAAATTTTAAAAGTCATATCGTGTATAAAAAGCCATAAGTTACAGTTGTCAGTTAATCTGTAAAACTAATCTTTGTTTGCACTTGAGAATAGGCAGATTGTAGTTATTTTACTCATACGACAAAAAAGTTTGATGAATAATAATTTGAAATTCATTGGATTACATGTGAAATAGTGGCGTCTGTATTCTTTAACAGGTAGGAGGAAAGGAACGTGGTATAAATATAAATGTTAACACATGGCGTGTCACATATAACTGGTATAGTGCATTGTTAAAACTTAATGGAAACACAGGTATGCTATAGTACAAAAATACAGGTATATTATATACATCAGCATATACATGTATGCACGGATATGCAGCAGTGTTTTAAAATGTATTTATATCAGTGTGTATGCACACGTATACAGCAATACGTATGTACAGATATACAGCGGTACGTAGGTGCAGGTATGCAGCAGTGTTTTACTATAGGGTTATTATACAGTGAACTGTATAATCACTTTTTATTTTTTACCTAGAGTACTTTTCATATGAAACACAATATCAAATTTAAAATTTTATAGAACAATTTATTTTAACAAAAAGTTGTGTTTTTTTAAAAAAAAAAATCACATTTGTGATAATATTTAAGTTGCTCTTTTAAAAAATAGCTATATCAATATTTATATATTTCCCTTATCACAGCTATTTTCTTTTGTTTTAAATTATATATTGTTTAAGTGTCTATTTATATCTTTTAGAATAATGCATACTTCAATTTCTCAATATATACATGTTGCTTGTTGTTTCGAACGACACAGTGTTCATTAGGAGTGCCTCAGTGATTTCTCTTGAATGCTATTTCTAAGATATACGGATTATTTATATTGTTCGAGTTACCGTTCCTTTACGTCCAAGACGAAAGTATTATTGCTATTTTGAATGGTCGAACCGTCCAATACGAAAAATCTATCCAGATTTTCGGGACGTTTCCGGTTTGAAGTGTACAATAGCGATTTCATATGTACAATCACGTTGTACAAATGCTCGAAGCTCGTTGGAATAGCTATTTCAGATAGATAATAAAATAGGTTAACATCAGTTTTTGCATACAGGTATACAGCGGTACGTATGTGCAGATATGTAGTAGTGTATTTATACATGTTTACATCCGTATGTATGCATACAAGTATACAGCGGTACGTATGTGCAGATATGTGTCTTTACTACAGGTTAACATCCGTATGTATGCATACAGGTATACAGCGATACGTATGTGCAGATATGCAGTAGTGTATTTATACATGTTTACATCCGTATGTATGCATACAAGTATACAGCGGTACGTATGTGCAGATATGTGTCTTTACTACAGGTTAACAACCGTATGTATGCATACAGGTATACAGCGGTACGTATGTGCAGATATGCAGTAGTGTCTTACTACAGGTTTACATCCGTATGTATGCATACAGGTATACAGCGGTACATATGTGCAGATATGTAGTAGTGCCTTTCTACATGTTTACATCCGTATGTATGCATACAAGTATACAGCGGTACATATGTGCATATATGTGTCTTACTACAGGTTAACATCCGTATGTTTGCATACAGGTATACAGCGGTACGTATGTGCAGATATGCAGTAGTGTCTTACTACAGGTTAACATCAATAAGTATACATACAGGTATACAGCGGTACGTAGGTGCATATATGCAGCAGTGTCTTACTACAGGTAAACATCCGTATGTATGCATACAGGTATACAGCGGTACGTATGTGTAGGTATGCAGCAGTGTCTTACTACAGGTACACATCCGTATGTATGCATACAGGTATACAGCAGTACGTATGTGTAGGTATGCAGCAGTGTCTTACTACAGGTAAACATCCGTATGTATGCATACAGGTATACAGCGGTACGTAGGTGTAGGTATGCAGCAGTGTCTTACTACAGGTAAACAACCGTATATATGAATACAGGTTTACAGCGGAACGTAGTTGTAGTTATGCCTTAGTGTCTTATTACAGGTAAACATCCGTATGTATGTATACAGGTATACAGCGGTACGTATGTGCAGATAAGCAGCAGTGTCTTACTACTGGTTAACATCCGTATGTAAGCATACAGGTATACAACGGTACGTAGGTGTAGGTATGCAGCAGTGTCTTACTACAGGTTAACGGCAGTATATATGCATACAGGTATACAGCGGTACGTAAGTGTAGGTATGCAGCAGTGTCTTACTACAGGTTAACATCCGTATGTATGCAAACAGGTATACAGCGATACGTAGGTGTATGTATTCAGCAGTGTCTTACTACAGGTTAACATCCTTATATATGCATACAGGTATACAGCGGTACGTAAGTGTAAGTATTCAGTAGTGTCTTACTGCAGGTTAACATCCTTATGTATGCATACAGGTATACAGCGTTACGTAAGTGTTAGTATGCAGCAGTGTTTTACTACAGGTTATCGGCAGTATATATGCATACAGGTATACAGCGGTACGTAAGTTTAAGTATTCAGTAGCATCTTACTGCAGGTTAACATCCTTATGTATGCATACAGGTATACAGCGATACGTAGGTGTAAGTATTAAGCAGTGTCTTACTACAGGTTAATATCCGTATGTATGCATACAGGTATACAGCGGTACGTAGGTACATGTATGCAGCAGTGTCTTACTGCAGGTTAACATCCTTATGTATGCATACAGGTATACAGCGGTACGTAGGTGTAAGTATTCAGCAGTGTCTTACTACAGGTTAACATCCTTATGTATGCATACAGGTATACAGCGGTACATAGGTGTACATATTAAGCAGTGTCTTACTACAGGTTAATATCCGTATTTTTGCATACAGGTATACAGCGGTACGAATGTACATGTATGAAGCAGTGTCTTACTGCAGATTAACATCCTTATGTATGCATACATTTATACAGCGATACGTAGGTGTAAATATTTAGCAGGGTCTTACTACAGGTTAACATCCTTATGTATGCATATAGGTATACAGCAGTACGTATGTGCAGGTATGTGTCTTACTACAGGTTAACATCCGTATGTATGCGTACATTTATACAGCGGTACGCAGGTGCATGTATGCAGCAGTGTCTTACTACAGGTAAACATCCGTATGTATGCATACAGGTATACAGCGTTACGTAGGTGTAGGTATGCAGCAGTGTCTTACTGCAGGCTAACATCCGTATGTAAGTATACAGGTATACAAAAGTATGTAGGTGTAGATATGCAGTAGTATCTTACTACAGGTTAATATCCGTATGTATTCATACAGGTATACATCGTTACGTAGGTGTAGGTTTGTAGTAGTGTCTTATTACAGGTTAACATCCGTATGTATGCTTACAGGTATACATCGTTACGTAGGTGTAGGTTTGTAGTAGTGTCTTATTACAGGTTAACATCCGTATGTATGCTTACAGGTATACAGCGGTACGTGTGTGCATATATGCAGCTGTGTCTTACTACAGGTTAGCATCCGTATGTATGCATACAGGTATACAAAGGTATGTAAGTGCAGATATGCAGTAGTGTCTTACTACAGGTTAACATTCGTATGTATGCATACAGGTATATAGCGGTACGTAGGTGTAAGTATGCAGCAGTGTTTTACTGCAGGCTAACATCCGTATGTATGCATACAGCGGTACGTAGGTGTAGGTATGCGGCAGTTTCTTACTACAGGTTAACATCCGTATGTATGCATACAGGTATACAGCGGTACATAGGTGTAGGTATGCGGCAGTGTCTTACTGCAGGTTAAACTCCGTATGTATGAATACAGGTATACAGCGGTACGTACGTGCATGTATGCAGCAATGTCTTACTACAGGTTAACATCCGTATTTATGCATACAGGTATTCAGCAGTACGTACGTGCAGATATGCAGCAGTGTCTTACTACAGGTTAACATCCGTCTGTATGCATAGAGGTATACAGCGGTACGTAGGTGTAGGTATGCAGCAGTGTCTTACTACAGGTTAACATCCGTACGTATGCATACAGGTATACAGCAGTACGTATGTGTAGGTATGCAGCAGTGTCTTACTACAGGTAAACATCCGTATGTATGCATACAGGTATACAGCGGTACGTAGGTGTATGTATGCAGCAGTGACTTACTGCATGTTAACATCCTTATGTATGCATACAGGTATACAGAAGTACGTAGGTCTAGGTATGCAGCAGTGTCTTACTACAGGTTAACATCCATAAGTATACATACAGGTATACAGCGGTACGTAGGTGTAGGTATGCAGCACTGTCTTACTACAGGTTAACATCCGTACGTATGCATACATGTATACAGCGGTACGTAGGTGTAGATATGCAGCAGTGTCTTACTACAGGTAAACATCTGTATGTATGCATACATTTATAAAGCAGTACGTATGTGCAGATATGCAGCAGTGTCTTACTGCAGGTTTACATCTGTATGTATGCATACAGGTATACAGTGGTACGTAGGTGAAGATATGCAGCAGTGTCTTACTACAGATTAACATCTGTATGTATGCATACAGGTATACAGTGGTACGTATGTGCAGATATGCAGCAGGGTCTTACTACAGATTAACATCCATATATGTGCATACAGGTATACAGCGGTACGTAGGTGTAAGTATGCAGCAGTGTTTTACTACAGGTTAACATCTGTATGTATGAATACAGGTATACAGCGGTACGTAAGTGTAGGTATGTAGCAGTGTCTTACTGCAGGTTAACATCTGTATGTATGAATACAGGTATACAGCGGTACGTAGGTGCAGGTATACTGCAGTGTCTTACTACAGGTTAACATATGTATGTATGTACAGGTTTACAAATGTACGTAGGTGTAGGTATGCAGCAGGGTCTTACTACAGGTTAACATCCGTATGTATGCATACAAGTTTACAGCGGTACGTAGGTGCAAATATGCAAGAGTGTTTCACCACATGTTAACACAGACGTGTATGCACATAAACACTAATATGTATATACATGTGTAATGAAGCATGTCTTTACATGCTTACAGATGTGTGTGTACATGCAGAATCAGTGTTTGAATAAAGATTTACAAGTATACAACAAAGTGACTGCACAAGTATAATATCAGTGTATATGTATGCAGCAGTACCTATTAGTATATTGTGTATGCCCATGTGGATATCAGTACGTATGTATAGGAATGCAGCATTTTCTAAAAAACAGCAGGTTTACAGCAAAATGTATGCACAGGATAACAGCAACAGGTATGCACAGGTTTACGGTAGTATGGATACACAGGTTATCAGCGGTATATATGCAAGTATATAACGCAAAATAAGTATGCAAGCAAGCTTTACATAATAATCAAGTACCAATTACCAACTCAGAAAGGATAATTGATTGATATTGATTCTTACAAATTGTTTCATTAGTGCAAAAAGATGCCAAATGTATATGAAATAAGAAGGCACTTAACACGCTGTGTGTATTAATAGGAGACGATACGCGGATACAGTATATACAGCTATTGGTCGACTGTCGTTTGAAAGTGTAAACCCACCATTGATTTTTATTTTTTGTTTTATAGTAAATATAAATAATAAATGTTTGAAGGCTTGTCATTCATAGAGAAGTCCAAATGAAAGAAGTGAAACTTGCATTTTACTGTTTGTCAATCTCTTCACTACCAAAATATGATGAGAAAATTGTGGGTCATGTGTCATATGAGAGATTATTTTCTGTTTAGTGTGTACACTGTTGACAAAGTGAAAGTAGACTTTCGAAAAAATGTATTCATACCCAAATTTCCAAGCATAATTTTTTTCTAAATTTACAGTTCAAACATGACAATGCTTTCAAAATGTGCAAAATACATCACTTATGCCAGTAAAATAAGGAAAATGCATTTTTAAAGAAGAAAAAACAAGGATTTTTTATAACCGCCATTATGTCATTCTCTTTTTTAAAACGCTTTACTTCATATAAACGCCTTTGGACACCTAATATAGATGCCTTTAAACACTTCTAATATATAAGGCTTTTAGATTATGGGTAAATTTGTATTTATTTTAACTGACAGAGTGGAAAACAGTGCAGGAAATGTTCAGATTGCTCGTCACGAGCAATTTGAACTCTTCCTGCACTGTTTTCAAAGGCCTTCTGTGATTGGTGTGGGAAAACTCGTATCTATGGAGTAAAGGGTTAATGGAAAGCTGGTCTATGAGTAGTCTTAGAGCGTGTACATGTTATAAAATCTTGATTCACAGTCGATGTAAAATGAATGGAGTTTAGTACTCTAAGCAATAATTAGTTTTAAACTACGTTTTAATGTTTTCGAAGTATATTACACAGATTTATTTTAAACTGAATCATACACTATAAAGTGTACACGTCCGTCCGTTAAATATTTGTTTTTGTTAAATCTGTCGTACTTAAGATAAGCAGCTGTGACTGATTGCTATAGGCGAAACGCGATTATATGCGCAGTGATCAGCTTAGGGCTGTCGGTCGATCAGTTATCATCTAAACGGAAAGTTAGTTAAAGTGATTTATTTCACTTCATTTGTGTAAGCCCTTGTGGTTCCGGCTGTGCATAGAATCACTGCCGATCTCTGCAGAGGGGTAGGAATCCTCCGAATGGGTGTCATGTTCATTTTATCATTTTTTGTCATGTTCACTATTGTGGTTAAATTATCAACCCCTGTGTGGTTTCAGGGAGTCATACGAGTGATGGCAAGAATAGGACCACTGTAGCTCATGCATGTCGTAAGAAACGACAATTTGATAATACGATAGAGTTTACTGAAACTCTGCAGTTCTGCAGGTATCAAGGTTCTAGGTTCATTCTGCATTTTCATTTGTTGGTGTATTTTTGTTTAAATATGTATGTTAATTCGTTTTTTTTGTACATGTAGAGTGAACCTGGAATCTTCCTTCCTGTTGGCGTCGAATAACCTATAATGTGTTGGTAGGCGGAAACCCCTTTTCATTCATTCATTTGTGTAACAAGTTCTTACAACTAAGTCAAATCATGTTCGGGGACCTCCTAGGTAGAACCAGTACTAAGCATAAACAGATATAGTGTCTTGCTCAAGGACACCACACATAACCGTGCCTGAGGATCGGACACACGACCCTTCGATCCTGGGTCCGGTACTCTACCGCTAGACCACGTTCCTCGCCAAGTGGAACGTTTGTTAAGAATGTACTGTTGAAAAATGTTTTTTTTCTGTTGTGATTTTAGACATCCCCTTTATACTCTTAATTTCAATAACAAAAAAAAAAGCGCAATACATATACTCACCCCGTAATAGGAATGTAAGGGTCGGGGTGGGTCATCCTTTAACACACAGTACAGCTAGGTGTACATGTATAAGTTAATTTATCTATATATTAGTCTTTAAAGGACACACCGCAGTCTCAACTAATTTTAACATTAGCTTGAGCTTATTATTTTTATTATGTTTTTTTTTTAAAAAAAACGAAAAAAATGTTTGATGTTTGGGATGTTAATACATGGTGTCCAATAATTACTAAAAGAATTAGGTTATTTTTTTAGCAAGCTCACATTTTTGTACATAAGACAGACTAATGCCCTGTGTACACTTAAACAAATTTAAAATTATACAGCAAGCCCATGTATCGGTAATTACTAGCAATACACCAATGAAACTCTACAACTGTGTCGCCGTTAGTTTTGTTTATACATTTATCACAGTTCTAATGTATGAGGTTTCAAATAGCGACGCTTGAAGATAAAAGTGTCGACTAGTTACGTAGTCACAGCTGTGATAAATGATTGAATGCGTGTATATTTACTGTTATATTTACATATTTGGCGGCCATTTAAAAATATGGCTGACTTTTTAAAAATATGACATGGGTCCATAGCCAAACATGTTTAGTGAGACATGTTCTATTTATCAGCATGTGAAAAGCCATGACCTTGCCAAATACATTTTGTTAAAACGAAATATATTTTACATTCAGAGTTATTTTTTTTTTTTATTTATTTTGGCGCCATTTTCAAAATGGCGACCATTTTGAATAATCTGACATGGGTCCATAGCCAAAAATGTTCAGTAAAATATGTTCTATTAACCAGTCTTGACATTATCAAAACATTTCGTTATTTTTTTCATTTTTCGACCGTTTTGAAAAATCTTATGTGTCCATAGTGAAAACTGTTTAGTATCACATGTTCCATCCATATACCAAGTTTGTTGCTTTTGTCACAAAATGCACAATTTTGCCAAAATATGTCTAAAATCAGGACTACTATCTGTAAAATTGACTTTGATATTGTCGTTGACTTTTTATCCTAATCAGTACACTGGGCACTGTAATGATTGGCTGATACAGGTTATTACGTAATGTGTGTAAATTGAACGGAACAGCTAACCAACCACATTTCCAATATCTTCGTCAACATATTGAACAGCGTAACAAAAATGTGTACACGACATAATCAGACAAGTGTGTATTGATTTTACATAAAATGATCTTCGTTATTACTTAAAAGTCCAAATTTCAAGGAAATATACATAAAACGTCAGGCACAAAAAATGTCTATTGACGGGTTAGCTGTTCCTTTCGGTATATATTTTAATGCTCGTTGTCTTATTAATTTAAGAAGATCTATATAGATATATTTTATCATCCTCCAATATATGGACATATGTAAACATGTAATGATAATATTATACATTTGTTTTAATATTTTTACGCCGATTGTTAAACAAGATCTTACAACGTATACAAATATAACATTAAATGTATTTCTGGGTAGAACCAGTAGTAAGCATAATTATGCAAATAAAATGTCTTGCTGAAATACACGACACATGGCTGTGGCAGAGGCCCAAGCCCATTGCTGCAAACATAAATGCTAAAAATGTGATTAAACTAACTAACGACCCGCTGAACCTGGGTCAGATGAACTACCGCAGGACTACTCACCGCACATTTTGCATTTACTTAATGAAAAGTAGGGGTCTTATTCACCAACCATTCTTGAGAATATTCTTTGATTGAGATTGAAAATCCAAATTTCGACGTTAGGCATCTCGTTCACCATGACAAACAGAATGATTGTGAGAATTTATTTTACTATATATTATGTGCTCCTACATGCTTGCAAATTTAGGCCTCAAACAATGGTCTCTAAGTGTATTTTTCAAAATTCAGTCTTGTGTTTAAGTCCAAAAATACACTTAAGAATGGTTGGTGAATACTTCCCGAAGGTTATTGGTATGGACTATGTTCAAATATTACGTTAATTTCAGGTTGTCTCTTTCAAATGGTAAGATGAAGAACTTCAACAGTACGCTGATGATGGTTATGGTTTTGTTTTTCAAATACAACGCAAACAGTGAAGTACCAGCGACACACGATCCTGGACTATACACAATGGCAAACACATGTCAAGATGACAACTGTAAAGACGAACAAGTTAACAACAACGATGAAGACGTTACAGCTGAACAAAAAATGAAATATCATATAGATTTAGCTAGTCAGTATTACGAGGCTAAAACGGGAAAGTCATCCAGTGAGTGGACAGACGCTGAAATGAAACACACTTTGCTTGATATAGTAGATAAACGTCTTACCGAAAACGATATAAAGAAGTTTTCTATTAAAATGAAGCAGAAACGTCTTAACTTTAAACCGGATGAAATCATCACAGAATATATCAATATAGCCAAGGATTTAAGTTCAGAAAGGGATTCAGCTGAACAAGAGCCAGCTGTGGATGAAGGAGATAATGGTGTTGAAACTGAACAATACGAAATGCCAAAACTGATAAGACTAGATCCTGGACAAGTAGGTGATGAGGTGGAAGTCGAGTTACAAGATGGAGTGTTTTATAAAAGAATTACAATGTCCGCCCGTCCTCCAGTGTTTGGTAAGCTGATTTATTTTTCTACAGCCGCTATTACGTATGTCCATCTCATCAACTTATTGTTACGTATAATCAATAACGTCAATAACCACATTGCCATTGTGTTGCATAATATCAATGTCCATATAAAATCCGCAATTCTTATTGGTCATAAAAAGTCCCATGAAAAGTCAGCTCAAAGTGATATTGACCATTGTGGAGGTCTATATAGACATGGAATTTCTTACAAACGTGTAATTTTCACGACGCTGTAAAATAGCACCGTTATAAACAAAGGGAAGTCATGCACAACAGTGTCGTCTGGTGCTAAATGGAAAGTAAACAGAACAAAAAAGAAACCTTTAACCATTAATGAAAATGACTTATAAAAATAACTTTTACACATATGATAGAATAATAATATACTTTGCTTCTTTGAATATGGACCTGAGAAAAGTGATATTGACCGAGGGCGAAGTCAAAGTCAATGATTGTATAATATATTCTATAAGCCCAGAACATTATTTAGAACCTACGTCATTATATTTTTAGTTGGAACTTACCGTATTTGGGATGAATGTACAATTACCTATTACTTAAATTGTACAATACAATTGATTCAATATTAATGTGTCACCTGTATTGGACGAGTCTAACTTTAAATAGAATGACGTAGTTTCACGATAGCGTATTTTGTGCATAGTATTGGTCATTGTCTACGTTGTGTTGGCAGGGTCAATCATATTTACACAAACATTATAATTATATAACAGCCTTTGGTTAGGTAAACAGCTGTCGATATTTAATGACAGTGTTGGTATTTTACTCGTTTGCGGTACGTGAGTAGAGCGTTGGTATCATATTTTCTATTCTTTATATTCATAGAGGCCCAATTAGCTCAGTCGACACCACGTCTCACTATCAATCCAGGGGTCGTCGTGAGTTCGATTCCCTGCCCGGCTACAGTCTCCGTGATGGTTCTTATACGACATTGCGTCTTATTATCATTCGTCTCTCATCTCTGATTCAAGTGGGAAAGTTATCAGGTACTTATAGGATGTGCCCGAATATTGGTTAACCGTCCAGGATCCCAGAATCCAGTGGTTTTGGTTAACTAATTGTCTGTTAGCCCTCGATCGATGTCATAAAATGACGCTATATATCCAATCAGTTGTATTCATAGAGCCTGTACGGTGTCAAACCTGTACGCAATCTCTCTATATAACTTATAGCATATTGTCAATAGTCTGTTATCTCTTTTGTTTCATTGCCTGAAAGTCCAATCCATATGGTAGTGTAACATTAAATTTTGACACCGTTGAAAAATGACCCTATGGGTCACTTTTCAACGGATGAGTGATCAATCTTTAACATTGAAAACTGACCCCGACCGTTATTTAATATCCCACCCACACGTGAAAAATTGACCCTCGTTAAAGTCTGATCACCAACAGTTAGTAACTGACCGAATAATCGGCCGGACCAAATTTCAAGATTGAAAACTACTATTATAAATTTGGATGTTCTCGTGGATAAAAAGAGTGAATTATAACCGGAAAATGTTGGTATACGATATATCAAGGAATTATACATGTCCTTGGATATATATATAGCTACAATGCAAACCATAGGTACAATATCAAGGCCTCTGCCAAACCAAATAAATTTGGTGTCGACCATGACTTATATACTATGGAATTACATGCAACACATCTGGACAGGGTGGACAACATATATATATAAATGGCCGGTTTGCTATAGATACGTTGTTTTATTGGTGATAACGGAATAATCGGAATGGTGTTTGTTGGGATTGCCTTTCGTTAATGTAGCTGTTGTTTCACAAGATAAAGCATTCCCACATCAACTCTCTCTCTCTATGTCTCCGTCTCTCTCTCTCGCTATGTCTCCGTCTCTCTTTCTCTTTATTACCCGGGCATCGGCTTCACGTTTTCGGTTAAAACCTTGCATGCAAGTTGTTGATAGAGTTGGTTTAATATATACATAAACCTTTCTGTTACTTCAGAGACTCATTTTTGTTTATTGCTAACAAAGAAAACAGACAACAAAGTCAAATCCTCGATATTTGCCCTTCTATATAATAACAAGGTTATAAGGAATTGTCAGATACAGGCATGTTTTTGTTAAATAACTTTACGTTTATATATATATATACTGTTTTAAGTATATATACTTTAAGAGTTACTATAGCTGGCAATATACGTAGTAAGTTATCCAAGGACAAAACAATAACTGCACAGTTTGGTGTAATTTAATACAATGGGATTACAGCCAGTCTTCATCGTCACAGAAAAGACTGAAAACACTAGGATCCATCTGACTAATTGCAATTTGTTTTGTTCCTGCAATATCGTAGGGCTTATCCTTAACGGTATAGCCGCAATATACATAAAACACTGTACATGGCACAGTGTACATGCACTCCCTCAACACACACATTAACACCGGCGTAGCTACACGAAGGCACTGCAGGCCAAGGCCTGCACTTTTCCCAGAAAAATAAAATGTTTTTACATAGAAAAATACACACAAAGTACCTGATAATGCACCATTGGTCATTTACATTTTAAACAAAATAGGGAAGAATACCTCAGAGTCCCCATCAAAATGTCTAGACCTGAAGGTTTACTTTGATCGAACCAGACCACTGCCATACACACCACCTACCAATATTTGCAGGAGTGGTGGGGGACACTCTTCTCTACGTCTTGGCTCGTAGTACTTGGAGCGAAACTCGATTAAGATTCACTTTTTAATATATCTTATAATTTAGTATTTAAGTTTCTTGTGTGTCTGCGTATGTGTTTCTTTAATAAAAGCGTTTTAAATAAAAAAAAACTATTAGAGTAAATACTAATCATACCCTTCCCTCGTAAAACTCACTAGAATGCATGATTTGATCCTTTACGTCTTGACTCGCAGTGTACTTGGTTGGATACTCGTTGGAGATTCGCTTTTAAATACATCTTAGTGTGTGTGTGTGTGTGTGTGTGTGTGTGTGTGCGCGCGCGCGCGCGTGCATGCGTACGTGCGTGCGTGCGTGCGTGATTGCGTGCGTGCTTGCGTGCGTGCTTGCGTGCGTGCTTGCGTGCGTGCGTGTTTTAACAATAACGCTTAAAAGTAAACATTGGCGTAGAACGTAGTCGTTAAGTGTTTAAGATATCAAACATTCAAATATCGGAGCGGTTCCCCTTATCCCAATAGCGGAGTAGTATTATCGCTACCAGCGAGAGAGGGACACTCTTCCCACACACTACCCCCAGGTTGCCTCTCTGCAACAACTGAAGTGCTCTTTCACAAATTAAAGTATCGTTTACCTACAAATACGTATAAGTTACTCAAAAAGCAAGCCGTTCCTTTTAAAATGAAATTTTATTAATTGAAATAAAAACAGTTTCTTGCATTTTGTGTGTTATAAATGGATAATAGATGGATGTTGTGTATTTAATGTCGATCGAAAGGCTTACCATGGCTTATGTTTAATTGTTGCAACATGCGACATAAGTCATGTAATGTTTTGCTTGTATTTAACAAACCGTTAAAAAATGACCCTATATCTGATCAAAATTTAACACTAATCAGTTTTTTAACGACTGTTTTGATTAGAATATAATGTTGAAATGTGACCCGGGTCAATTTTCAACATTGAAAAATGACCCTTGAGTTCATTTTTCAACGGGGTCAAAATTTAATGTTACACCGGCCCTGTTTCCCTGTAAAGCAGTGAAAGTCTCTGGAATGATGCACACAAATAGGTACCACGAAGGTTGATTTTTACGACAAAATTAACTGTTCAAAGGTCACTGTTAATATTTTCTATGCACAGCTGACTCTTTGTTCTCGAAAAATACAACACATAAAATACACCTGGTTGCATTTCACAAAAAAAAAAAACTACGATAAAAAATCAGCCGTAAACGTCAAGTAAGAAACTTTCATAATATTTTTCATGCTCATTCACATGAATTAAAGATTGTATTTTCAAAAAAAGCATTTCATTTTGTGAAAAGGCATCCCAGCACCACTACTCCGCTAATAGACAAACATGCCTGCACATAATTAACATTTTACAGTTTTACCATACACTGATTTAGCGCCCTGCGACCTTGAAGCACTCCGTAGTGGTGTGGCACCGTATATAATTCCGCTTTAGTAGGTTTAGAATGTACTATATTTCATTACTCTTAATTGGCAAAATGAATAAATGAATGGCAATTTACGTCGTACCAACTCATTGTAAGCTATTCAACGCCAAATGAAAGGAAGCTTCGAGGTTCACTGTACATGTACAAAAACAGCAAATTAACGCACAGATTTAAAAAAACAACTGATTAACAAGTGAATATGCAGAATGAACCTAGAACCTTGATACCCGCAGAACTGCAGAGTTTCAGCAAATTTTATCGTATTTCTCAAATTGTCGCTTCTTACTTAATGCAGGAGCTGCAGTGATCCTATACTTGTCATCACTCATATGGCTCCCTCCATGCTAATTTAAACACAATCATGAACAGGACACCCATTCGGAGAATTCCTACTCCTCTGCAGAGATCGACAATGGACATACATAGTATGATGTTTTCTTTTCCACGTGTCGCCCTGTGCTCCCAACATAGTTCCAAGATATCATTATATCAGATAGTATTGCTAAATCATTAACTATAGTTGAAATTTGATACATATACTGACATAAAATTATTGATTTATTACAGACAGCCTTATAAACTCCAATTATAATCATATATAATTTCTTCATACAACGAAGCAATTATGTTTATTTCGCAAAGACGGCCTTTTATCTTCTTTTATTTTAGTTATCATTGCTTATTTTCAAATCTTAACATTTTCATGTACTAATAAATTCGTTTTAATGAAATTATTAAGAGGCAATTCATTAAGTTTTATTATCCTTTTAAACGATATTCAGTTTCATTATTTTAACTCGAATATGTTCAGTAAATAAAAACACCTGGGGAATTTCGCAGCCACTTTATAAAACTACTGCACGTCTCACACCTCTATTACATTTCCCTTAGGGCTACATTGTAACATTTATGTCTATAACACAGTAAAAAGACAGAATCTGCAGCACGGATCTGGGCTTAAATTCTTCACTGGTTCAAGATATGCAGTTATAAAAGAAAAAAAAACATTCATTGACCAGGTTATTTTTGTTGAAATTCAATGGTTTTGTGATACCTACTAATTTTCATATTAATAATATATCAATTATTCGCCAACAATGCGGTTCGAACCAACAGTTCTGAAATGACATAGACTTGTCTAGAAATCTGTTATCAGCATCAAATTTTCAGTGGTGATTTTTAAAATACTGATCGTCTGACCATTTGACACATGGTAGGAAAAATACATCACTGCAATACAAAGCTCTGAAAAAAGAAGAAAAAGAAAACTAAAGTTTAATTTCTGCCTCCTTCATCTGTAGGTCCGGTGTACTCAAGACGGATAATAAGTGGTGTGGGTCCTTTAAGCAATATTAACAATTTCAGAATGTCTATTTAAAGGCAGTTCATTAATAATTGTGTCAACGTGATACATATTATTGACAAAATCATGATTTAAATGACTGTGATAAAATGATGTTTCTTTTTTCTAATAAGAACATGATTAGATCACGTGCCAAAACCTGTTTTAAAATCGTAATTCTTTCTTATATCAATAATGTTTGTATGTTTAATTTCTTAGCTATTCACAAACTATTTTTATGCTTGTGTGAAAACTTACTGCTAATTCTGATTTGAGGTGATATTCGATTTTTAAAAAACATTTTGTAAAATGCACAAAAGTGCCTATAAAAATTATGCATTTGTCAAATTTTAGTAATTCAATTTTTATAAAAATATTTTAGGCAGATTAGCAGTTTTTTTCCACTTTTATATTCAGTATTTTATACCGTTTATGAAAAGTATTAAATACAGTGTAGCAAATTACAGTTAAGCATATTTATTTTGAAATCATAAGTGACTCACTGGAAATCATCAGCAATTTGTTGAAAATGTTTTTATTCAGTAAAAATTCATTGGACCCGGGAACCAGGTTTACACTTCGTTATCGTGTTTCATAACTTTCGAGGCATTGTTTGTATTTAATTTTAACTTATTTATTTTACTTCGTTTACGAAACAAGTTATTACAACTTATACAAATCTGTAAATAATTGTTTGTAAGTTAATAACTATCTAAGCAGTCGTATTAAATGATTTTGTATGGCTATTAGATATCGTAAGTTTTAGGGATGTTGCACCAAAGGTCCCTGTCTATTTTCGTCTCCTATATTTCTTATATAGAATTGCATATATTGTATCATGATATCTGTATTGTGAAATTGTACATTTGATGAGACATTAATAAATTAATATAATATATATACAATAAGGTAACATACACGTTCTCAAACTGTAAATATCGCTTACAATAGCTGCATAAGTCACCTGGTGTTTGTTTATCCTTTCAGTATGGTAAAATAAACAACTAGTCTAACTAAAATTCGAACGAAAACGGTTTAAAATCCAAGATTGATTGATTGATTTTTTTTCAGGAGAGCATATAAATAACACAATGAAACAGATGAACAAGTACACGTTAACATATCTACAAGAATGAACACTACATAAACATATTAAAGAAAAAATCACAATTATTATATGTACATAAATATGACTGCTCTATATTCAGTTCAAACCAATTCAACTTTCTTATTCTGACAGCACAAGCATCATAAATATCAATATGTCATTTAATAAAATGTAAACATATATGGATATGTTCACCTGTTCAGACTAAGAATATCATACCTCGCACACGGGATTATTTAACGTTAAATAAACACTATATATTGAGATATCGGCTCTGACAAAACGTACAAGCTCATCCTAACCGATATCTCAGCATATAGCGAAACATGCTTATGATATTCGTCTTTTATGACATTCATATAGATAACCCTGTCAAATATAATATAACATAACATGTACCTTGTTTAAACGAAATCGAAAGTAAAGCAAGGCGATATTGAGAACATGGCAATATTTGGAGATAAAGTTAACAACTATACATGCAACAAACAGCTGCAACCAACATCACATACAACCTTCAATGATCCTATACTGATCAATAATTTATTTCAGTCCATTAAATAGTGCAATGATAATCACGATATGATATAATATGCATCTTGCCGAAACGAAAACGAAAGTACAAGAATATATAGAGAGGCCATGCTAGGCATGTAATCTATTTACCGTTTTAAACAAAGCAAAACGACATTAAGATTTAGTTTGTACGCTTCTATGTATTATAATACACATTTATAAATAACGCTACTTAAAGATTGTGCATGCAATAAATAGCTGCAACAAATATTTTTAGACACCTTTCAACATTCCTACCAGTATCAATTATTATTTCCAAGCCATTAAAGAGTGCAAGACGTTGCTGCCTTGGTGTTAATGCCATAAAATATGAAAAAGCGAGAACACCGATGTATTTATACAACTTTTGCCATAGAGAATAACGTATAGCCTCGCCACGTCTGCACTCCATAACTACGTGATGAGATATATTACAATCAATGTTAAGATCACACATGGAACATGTTGTGGTAAATGTGTCATAGAATAGGCGACAAAGTAAGACGATTGGGCATTGACATTGCTTGGAATATGGTGAAAACGATATACTAAGTTGCCATATAAGTGACAAAGACAAGTCATTTTTCTTAACAAACAAGAAGTCCCTGAGTAGTATATCTGGTTTTATGACAATCTTGTTTTGACTGGAATGAAATGCATTGATTTTAAGCTTGACGATGTGCGTCCATGCACTTTTAGACGGAAACTGCCCAGTAATGAAAAAGTCTTCTAGTGCTCCATCGATAGAATATTTGCGAAGAATTCGACTTATGTCATGAAAGAATCCATTTTGACTACCTGTGTTGTTTACGTAATGCATCAGTCTAAAGAAGAAAAATCTCTTGAGAAGTGATCGACCGAGTGCTTACATAATTGACCGAAAAATATTAGTTTACGCTTGTCAATTCCACACTAACGATTTACAACCAAGTAAACTAAGTGAGACACAAGTTCTAGAGCGTTTTGGAGTACTTTCCATGAAAACAGAATATATGGGAACGCTCCAAACTCATTAGATCTACATTTATAAGATTGTCCCATTGTAATTGGAAGTTATACAAATAAAAATAAGATAAGTTCACACCCATATAAGGCTTTTGGAATGACTAAGCAGTTATACATCTTTAAGGAAGTAGTAGGATGGAGTCCGTGTTCGTGTTTACCTGAATTTACTAAGCTCAGAAAAGTTCTCCTGAGTTTACCGCATGCATTTGTTACATTAGAAACATTAGACAGTGACCTGCTACACTCTTTTCCAAGATATGTATAGCTTTCAGTTTCCATAATTTCATTTGGATCAAGACTCCATTTTCAAATTGCAGCTCAAACCCTGGCCTAGTACACGACTTATTTCGTTTAGAATTCACCAATTTCGAAAACGTATCTTGGTCACATTCTGTATCCTTGTCAATATCATCGTTTTTTTTTTATAAATATTAACAGCATGCCTGTGCATTCTTCGAAATTGATTAATTGCCTTTTTTATGTGTAGTAAGAAAATGAATCGGGTATTCGACATTTTGCAAACATTGTACTCGTTTCGATTTCATGTTGTTGTGAGCAATAGTAAGATCGGTATTCCAATATGTTTTTTATATAAACAAAATTTAGACTTTGGGATTGATTGATCAGACGCTTCCAGTACAGCTTTAACTAACACATTAAATAAATCGTCAATTCCTTCTTTGGTATCTAAATGTCTATTCACTGCTTCACGTAATTCAGTATTTGTATTTAACACGCATTCATATTCTGAAATGTTTGTATCAGATATCTTCGACCACTTTATACGCCTAGGATAATGACATTGGTCTGATACATTTTCGTAGAACCATGGTATTTCTATCTTACAGTATACTGGTCTATGGTTAGACACATTTAGGGCACCATCGTTTAGAATTTCACAATATTTAACTGTATCAATCTTTACAACTGGCATAATTATGTGATCAATTAAGCTTTGACTAGGTGAAACATAGGTTGTATCTGCTCCCAAACAACAATCAAGTGTATTGATAGAAAAAAGGTTTTCTGTTTTCATAAACATTTCCAAACAATACCCTCTATCATCTAAAGGTTTAACAAATCGAATTGATGAAAGGTTAGCATTAATATCACCCATGATGATCGTTTTCCCTTTGTTTGAGTACAAATGTACAATATTAGACAGCATTTGCTATGGTTTTTACTTGGCATATATACTTGAAGTATATATTAGTAAATTTTTTTGTTTATTTCATATTTTATACCGATTATTCTATCACTATCTACCAGCAGAACAGTTATCTTGTTTCGACAATGTTTATGCCACAATAATGCCACACCACCTTGACAACTTTGCGTTTACCAGGCAGTTTTAAGTCAAAATCAGCAGTTGAATGGCTATTGTACATTTTATTAATTCTATCAAGGAAGTGCAGGTCTTTTTCAAAGAGCCAGTGCTCAGAGATGCCACAGACATCAGTATGTTTATTTTTCAAGACATTACATAAGTAAGAATAGCTGGACATGATGCCCGTGGCATTCCATGTTAATATATTTAAATGTTTTGTAACAGACTTTAAATTGATGTTGGTTAGTTCACGGGGTACATGTTACTTATATATGGGTTATATTCATAAACAGCTGATAGTAACGAAGTATCCTCACTCCTGGAATCACTTGGATTGTGCTGATGGTTCCAGTTATAACCATAATGAGTTTTACCGTACCTTCGCTGACAGTTTCTATTCCTGTTTTTATACGGACCATGACTTTGACCTTGGCCTTGACTATGACCTTTCCTATGTTCTTGACCTTCACTATGATCTTGCCTATGACCATTTTGATGACACTGATATTAGGAATCTGTCTGTTTCCTGTTTGTATTGAAGGAAAGCCACGGCCTACAAACAATACCAGGTGGCCAAACATATGGATCCTTAAGTAAGATGACATCTGAGTTATCTTCAGCATTCAGTCTAATAATTGTTGGCTTATGACCGGAATTTTGCAACTTTCGGACCTCGTCCACACACAAAAGCTGCAATTTTGTTTTCTGTTATAGTAGGTAAGAACCCGCGTATATACAAACGTTTGGCTGGCTTTCTTATGAAACTGTCAAAAATACCAAAATCATCCATTTGGTTACTGGTATTAACGTCACCACTATGACATGATCTGTGGTCGTTTTGAGAACCACTGAGACTTCGCCCAACAGGTATTTCGTCATGCGTGGTGTTTATGTTTGTTGTATTCTTTGGCGCCGTAGCACTAACAGTTTCAGAAAATGACACATCGAAACTTTGCCTCTGATTACAGATATTAGGGGAGGAAACAACAGTATTTAAGGGTTCAGATAATTGTTTCACTGGAGTTTTCACTGTTGCAACATAAATGTTACTCTCAGCACTGACGTTTTGCTCAACATATTACACATTATTAGATGTAAGACGTGTTACAGTTCTACTGGTTTCATGTTCATGTACATTTTCACTTTTTTGTTCATATTATTTACATTTGAGTAAGTGTGATTCGTTGGAGAGAAGTTTTGATTTTGACTTACAGAGCTACCTTGTACTAACGGCCCATGCTTTAACGAATTTATAGCTTTTGGAATCTTTTGATTGGAAATTGTGAAGAAAGTATGTCAAAGTTTTCCTCAATTGACCTCACGCTGTCTTTAATTTGTTTAATCTCATTTTTCAGACCTGTAATGCCAGAAATCTTTTCTGACTCTAATCTTCCGATACACAATTTAATTTGATCAATACCGTCTGAAACCTCTTTTTGAATACAGACAAAATATTTTGAACACGTTTAAGGGAGTTTTTAGTTCTTATATTTCCTTGGAATTTACCACATTTTTGCGGCAAACATTTGCTTCATGTTAAGGATGTCATCTTTAATGTTTGTCATGGACTCTTGAACTGATGGCATGGTTGGATAATTATAGGAAGACGGTGGTGCTGGCGGTTTTGTCACTTTACTCGGTGTTTCCATGGATGTTCCGGAAACAGACGAAGATCGACCCTTACGAGCACTTAAAAGTTCTTTTAACTCGGCAGCAGAGAGGTGCTCCCCTCACAGAATGACATTAACGTGTGAATATCACCGACTAACTTGTTGGCAATCATAGAACCATTTCTAGTTTCGATTCTCTTCTTCATTTAACAGTTCTGATATAGGAACCTTTCAGTACCTTTTACATATTCAAAAAGCCCATTTCTCACTTGGTCCATTCGTTCATCACAATTAACATACATGGACTTTATGTTATCAATGAACAAGATTTTAGGCAATCCATGATAAAGAATTTGCAATTGTGCGAATTGACTTTGGGTAATACCGGGACTGACCTGTTCAACCTCATGAGCAGTATAGGTAGGTGACATATTGGAATCATAGTCTTTCACCTTTACGTTGATATTTTGCCCGGTTGTCGGAAGGGAACACTCTATCGGCATTTTCACTTCGGTAGTATCCGTCAAACTTACGGGTGTAAGTTCGGTGTATGTCGGATCAGTGTGACCAGTGATTTTCCATGGTAACACGGTGTGAAGAACGTTATCAGACAACAAACGTTAATACTTTCTTTGTTGGTCAGCTATATGTTATGTTAACAAGACGTGCCTCCAGCAATCATGGCTATTAACCCTTTCTATGTCATTTTAAACTTGTTTAAATTCTAAGGTGATTAAAATCTCAGGGGATGTCACTTAATCTAAGGTGATGCCACTTTTATACCTGTTTAAAATCTAGGTGATGTCACTTTTAAACCTGTTTAAAATCTAAAGTGATGTCACTTTCAAACTGTTTAAAAAATTTAAATGATTTCACTTTTAAACTATTTGAAATATAAAGGAATGTCACTTTCAACTTAAAAAAATAGGTGATGCCATTTTTAAACTATACAATCAATGGAGTAATCACTAAGTCGCTAAGTAAACAAACAAACAACAAACAAATATCTTATTGAGCATAAAACAGCACTTGCGTGTTTATAGTCAACACAAATATTACAACAGTGAAAACATGAAAAAAAAAAAGATTATCAGAGAAGTAAAAAAAATAATAACTATTGGTTTAATTCAATTAAACAATTATCTAGTTATGTTTTTAATTTACTGCAAATATAAGACTGATGCTAAGTATTCATTCTATGTTGGAAAGCAAAATATATATATTTCGATAAATTGTTTATTGTTTTTGAGCATTTCAAGTTTATTAAAATTAGGCCAATGGCAATAATTATATCTAAAATATTCATGACGAAGTATTATATACACTGGCAAAACCAATAGAAAAATGGTATTCGTTTTCTACCCAGTTCATGTTACATTGTAAGCAGCTACGTTGAGCGCACGCTACATTTGTATAACTTCCAATTTCAATGGCAAGATCAAACGATGAATGCCAAATTTAGTAAGAGCAACTTTTTTATTTCTCCAATACAAATGTATATGTGTATGTACTATATTGTTTTAATTATTAGAGTTACTGATATTAGACACAGCATTGTGCATGTAATACCATTGTTTACTTGTACAAACAACGCCACGTCAGTATGGGCGGAGCGCGTCCGGTCAATTGGTAATGCTGTGATTGAATTCAGACATTGTTTCGAAAAGTTATCAAAGAAATGCTAAGTGTGACCCTTAATTGTAACCTTGTGTATTGATTGTTGTACCTCCTCAGATTTCTGTAATGATTTTGGAACAGGCTTCTGATTGGCTAATCCAAAAAACCCTAGTACAGCGGTGTGACGACAATGGTGGACCGATATATTTTAAGGGTGCACCACTATTAAATACTGGTGGACCAACAAATAAATAACGGTGCACCGCTAATAAATCATCGGTCCACCGTTAAAATATAGCGGTGCATCAATAAAAATATAGCGGTGCATCGTTGAAATGTAACGGTGCACCGATAAAATATAGCAGTGCACCAATATTATATAGGGTGCACCGGTAAATAACGGTGCATCGATAAATTGTAACGATCGACCGCCATTTGTAATTGTGCATTGATATGTTTTAACGGTGCAACGGTATATCTTATCGTTACACCGTTAAAACAAAAATATCGGTGCACCATAGTATTCAAAGTGAAAAAGCTCGACGTTGAACGAATATTCATTTTGTAATACAGACTGGATGCGTTTTATTTTCAATGGTACAATGTCGGGTAATGTAGTGTATTGATAAAAGTTATGAAAATGGGCCCAAGTTTAATATACAGTGATACAGCAAACCGTGCGACAACATACAATTGGTCTATTCATCTTTTATAACCATGGTGATATTAAAATCACATAGCGTATTGAATTGCAACGAAATGAAACTACAGTATAATTGAAATAACATTTATATACAAATTAGATAAGCCTGCATCTAACCTCTCGATGCTTTCAACGATTACTACATTTAAACCACAAAGTGCGTTACAGGTCTCACTACACAGTTGAATTTTGTTCTTCGTTCTATATAAAATAAGGTTTAGGATTTCCATGGTAAAAATAGAATTCCACAAAGATGTTTTTTGTAAGTTTTTGTTTTCATAGCAGGAATGTAAACCCACATAAACATGCACAAAAACTGGTAGGTTGACCACGTTGTTTTTTTTTAAAAGAGGGTGCAGTGACACCCTGAGATTTTGTGAAAAAAGAAGTCCCCAAATGCTCATAAATACATGCATATGTTCAAATCCTATAAAAGTCACTTTTTGACACCAGTGATTTCTTATTGCAGTTTATGCTATACCAAGTTTTGCTCTACTCATCTGCAGCAAGAAATCACAACCATCATGAACCATTTTGAAAATATTCCAAAACCAAATTGCATAGGTCTTGTTTTTTTAAGCTTAAGAATCGTGGGGAAAAAGTAGCGTAACTGTGTTGTGAGACGTTACAAGAATGGTAAAAGATGTGACATTTTTTATGACACGTGACCATCGTCATTGTGGTAAAATTATTTCACATCTGTGATAAGTTTCGCATGTATAACCATTTTCACACTTGGGGGTCGTAGCATCTTCATTTGATTGAAGTCCGACTACTAGTACTTTCACGAACGCTTAACGTCTCAGCCACTATTACATTTCCCAGAGGACTACATTGTAACATTTATGTCCAAAACAGAGTGAAATGACAAACCCTGCAGCATGTGTCTGGGCTCAAATTCTAAACCAGTTCAAGATATGCAATTATAAATGGGGAAAAATATACCTTGACCAGGTTATTATTTTTAATTCAATCGTTTTGTGATACCCTATCATTTTCCAGAGTAATATGTCAACTATTCGCCTACGATGCGGCTCGAACCATCAATTCACAAATGACACAGAATTGCCTAGAAATCTGGTATCAGCATAAAATTTTCAGTTGTGATCTCTAAAATACTGACCATTTATCATGGTGGGAAAAATAAATCGCTGCAATACAAAGCCCTGAAAGAAAAGAAGAAAAAGAGAAGTTAAGTTTTATTTCTACCTCCACCATCTGTAGGTCCAGAGCACTCAAGGGAGATAATAGTGGTGTGAGTCCTTCAGAATGAAATTTTCCACATCATCGATATCGCGTGCACCGCGTGTACATTGTTGATATTCTGACATGTTTTCTTAAGAAGAAATATTGGTTTAAAGTACTACATTTGGATTTTATGGCGCTTTATATATAAAATGTTTGGAAGTCAAGGGAGATAATAATGGTGTGAGTCCTTTCGGCTGAACAAGGTTATATTTTCATTACAGAAGTGCCCGATTTTTTAACACCCGAGGAATGTGATAAAATAATAGAAACTGCTTTAAATAACGGTCTCAACGTTAGTAACTTATTTGGCGAGGACATACAGGCCGAGTATGATGAGGATCTGGACTTATCCGATATTTCACGTATCAGCGACCAAACCTGGCTCAGAGAGGCAGATATTGGAAAGGCATTCTGGGATTCATTGAATACAAGGTAAACCAAATGTCCAATGTCAACTCTAACAATCAATAAGGAATCTCATATGTCCAATGCTGGAATTCTGACGCTATCCACGTTTGGCTTGCTGCCAACCCAAAAGTGCAAAGTACTCCTCCATAAGAATCAATGCGCGGTGAAAAGTAGTTCAAGTCTTGGATCCATCTGAACTCCATTTAGAAGTTTAAGACTATTATCTAACAGAAAAAAAACTAATAATATTTAAATGGTTTTGTATTGGGTTGGAGCATAGTAAGGTTCAAACGCCTTTTTTGCGAATGTTTGTCTGATTCCATTACTAAGTTGCTTGTGGCAGAATGGTGACTGTAATCAAAGATAATTATATGTGCATTTTAGATATTTCTCCACAATAAATTTGATTACAATTGCAACAAGATATGTGTTGCAAATAACGTCAAACATATATCATCCAAATGTTGTTTTTATTTTCAGAATAGCACGGCTGTCCCACTTAGATGTCGGTCTAGTAAAACGTGCTGAACCAATACAAGTAAGAAACCTTAATTTGTAATATATACTAACGGAAACAGGAATGGCGTTCAGACTTTGTTATATGACGTCGAAGACGTCCAATAATAATCGTCCTTTTCAGCGCCAAAATATAACATTTAGAAATTGATTAATTTAACTTAAATTTTACACTTTAAAGCATAAAAATACACGTGCCCCACTTTATTGTCAATTGGTTGCTATAGCAACGAATAAAATGACAATTACTTTTTATAAAATGAAAATCGTTCAAGTTATAGATTTGGCATGAATAGAGGTGTACTTGCTGACATTTTCATGTAAGAAAACCGTAAAATGAAAAAAGATACAGGGGCAGTCCGGTTATTTCTGAATCACCCCTCGTATATGGCAGTATATCAGAAATATAGCTTAACATTTCTAGAAACATTTTGAAAATGGATTCAAAGCATATTATTACCACCAATTAATGAAATTTGATGATAAAGTTCAACCGTCCTGATATACTCCCTTTGAAGAGCACACCCATAATTTTTTGCCTTACTTCCCGCATGACTCACAACATTTCATAGGATATTAACTTTCATATGATTACCGTTAATATTTCTACAGAGGTTCAGTAGATGTAGAGCAGAACTATGGAAAAACAGCTAAAATGCATAAGTTGCAATAAGATGCGGACAAACCATAGAGACAAGGGACAGTATTAATGGAATATCTGATTTAAAAGGAAGTGGGCTGGAGAGAACGCTGATTGAAAGCGAACTTGATTTTTTAGCTCGCTGGGACGAATGTCCATGAGAGCTATTGCCATGACCCCGGTGTCGTCGTCGGCGTCGTCTTTAGACACCTAGATTAATCTTTTGCCTTAAGTTGCGTTTAAGTTTTGGTGTTTGCCTCTAATCTCAATATTTGCATGGGTGGTGAGTTTTATTCCATAGGACAACTCTTGTTCTGAATTTGCTTTGTGTTTCTATTTTTTATATCCAGAGTAAGAAGTGTTCATAAAATTAAACTAGTATTTTGTTTGCTATTATTACTTGATTCGTTTAAGTTTATCTTATAGTACACTGTCGTCACATCTAGAAAAATGTAGTTGAGGTTCCCGACATACTTCCGCACGATCAGTAGCAAACCATTTTCTAATACCTAATATAAACATTGTCTTGCATGGGACTCCCGAATAAAAACAAGAGCATAATGAACATTTATTCAGATGCCTTCATACTTTTATTAAAGAAAGTGGTCACTTTCGACGGGGGAAATTGACTGTTGTGTAAGGATGTTGAGTATGTATAGATTAGAAAAACTAGTACTTAGTAAGAAAAATCTATAGTCGAGTAAGGATGTTTTGTATCAAGTGATAACATCTAGTCGCGTATGAAAATATAGTGTCAAATAAGGAAATTGACTGTTGTGCAAGGACGTTGAGTATGTATAGATTAGAAAATCTAGTGCTCAGTAAGGCTGGAAACGGAGCTATACTTGTAAAAAAGAAGTAATGTTCTATTATTTAGCCATTTCTAACATGATATGCAATTCATGTTATCATATATTACGTTATTTCCTGAAATGAAATGACAAAAACTTTTCCCAATAATATTCCTTTGTACAGTACAGTAAAAATTCTCATACAAGGCTTCTCTACATCCTAGTTCCTTGAGTTGTAAATGTTTAATCCCCTGCTGACGTAAGGATACTTCAAATTGTATCTGAAACAAATAACTGACTGGTTCTTGACACTTCATAATTTCAATTATTTTGGAACCCTCCTGGCCACTTTATGGAAAATACTTCTTCCTTATTTAACTTAATTTTATTGGCTATAATTAGACAATGCTTCAGATCAAACCAAACTTATGATTAAACATATGGATAAAATAATGAGAATTAGTCATTTACATACATTCCTTGTAACTACTTTCTTTTAAATGGGGTTCAAACATTTTCAACACTTTTCAGGTTATATATGGCATATCCAGTTTATTTATTTAACCTATGTATCACACATATTTATATAACGTTTGTTTTTTTAATAATGATCGTCATTTTAGTTTGCCACTGAGAGCCGACAGAAACCAAGATAGTATAATCACTACTTTCTCCGCAAGTTACTGGTAACTTCCCAACTTGAATCAGCGGTAAGAGACGAATAAGAGTAATGTACTTCATACGTAGGCATACGTATATAAATCAATTTGAATAGGATACAATCGATTTTAAAAAATGCAGATCCCTAGTTATCCATACATATGGAACGCCGGAGCTGTCTTATGTTCAGCATCAATGGGTCATTGTATTAACTAATATCTTGGGTTGTCGTGCTTTTGTCTTTGGTTAGATGGTCATTGTATAAGCTTGTCCTAACATTGTGTTGAGTCATATAAATATTATGTTTATTAGTTATATCACTATGTTGGGTTGTAGAATCATTGTAGATCGATTGGGTTTTTCAATTGTTGTGTTGGGTTGCATAATTATTGTGTTTTATAATCATTTCCGTCCCAAGGGATAAATGTTTTGGCGGGAAGGAGACTCTGCCGAGTTCCCACAATAACATGTATAACACGTTAAACTACCTCGGTCTTACACGTCCGTTACAATGATAAACTACCTCGGTCTTACACGTCCGTCACAATGATAAACTACCTTAGTCTTGATGGTTACTTTTACATTAGAACATGTTACTGATACACTTTACCAAAATACATGTAAAACGAAAATAAATTGCAGATGTAAACCGAAATTGTTGCACGACCTTAAACCCGGACACTCTCCAACTTATTAGTCAGGAAAATGACGTGTTTATTTTTCCCGTCATTTTCGTTAAAAATTATTTTTTATTTACGCAATGGATGAAAATATTTGAACCAATTCTGGTTTATGAACACGTATTTTACAGAATGTTAACACGCCATTGAATACAAAACATTATAGATCTAGCAATCCGAAATATGTTGTCTTCTTTGTTATTTTATGTTGGGAAAGCCACGTTTGAGCACGTTGATTGGTCAGTTGCTTCAACTGAAACTTTGAATGACGTCACAGTTTGGAAAGCATTCAATTGCTATGAATTGTGGGACAGGCATAGAAGTCCCTGCTTTTTCATTTGGGGTTACTAGACCTGTTTCGGGAGATATCAGGTTCTGGGATTGACTACCATTGCAAACAGCTACCTAACGCAGATATATTTTGACCGAGCTTGGCTCCAACACATGACCTCAGGGATGAGGGGTAAATGGTATTTGCTATGACGACTCCAGACCATTCGACCACGGAGAAAAAATAATATATGGTTACCATACAAGATCGATGTAGCCGTATACCGCAATGCGGCTGTTATCAATTTTGACGTTCGGTACTTTCCGGTAATTGAAACTCACCTAACAATTCAATACAAAGAAACACAAAGCCGAACTGCGTAAATATATTCTATATATGTTCTGGTAATTTTCCACAGGTGTTGCCACGATGCATATTATAATAACAAATTATATTAGATTTCTAGGTATTATTTTACCGTTATACTGTCAATATAAAAACTAACATGATACGTACGTGGGTACAGTCGCCTACTTCTCTTTAATAAATGCAAACAATAGAAATGTTCAGCTGTTTCAGTTATTTCAAAAGACCGCAGCGATGGTATAGTGGTAGAGCGTCTTCTCAGCATTTAGAGGATAGTTTTAGGTCTAAGCGGCCTGGCGTCAGTATAATCTGACTGTGTGGGGGTATCATACCTTGTGACTGCGGCATGATAGTCCAGTGTGGCAACGCTCAGAATAGTGTCTCAGGCAGACACCGATATGACTCCCGATATGACTGAACAATTGTTGAAAACGACGCTAAACATCATACAACAACAGTTATTTACGTTGAATTATCACCTATATGTGTATTGAGTTATTATCTATGCATATATTGTAGTTATTATCTATGTATGTATTGTATGATTGTTTATTTATATTGCCTTCGAATCAGTCTGATCTATAAGGCTCAACATATTCAATACAATACACGTGACAACGCAGTTATTATGCATAACGGCAATAAGGTGCTACATGGACAGTAGTTATTATCTATATGTGTATTGTAGTTATTTTAAATGTATAAATTGTAGTTATTATGTATGTGTGTATTGTAGTTTTTATCTAGATATATATTGTAGTTATTATCTATATGTGTATTGTAGTCTTTATCTATGTGTGTATTGTAGTTATTATCCATGTACATCTTGTAGTTATCATCTACGTTTGTATCATAGTTATTATTAATGTATGTATTGTAGTTGTTATCTTTATGTGTATTGTAGTTATATCTAAGAACGTTTTGTAGTTATTATCTAAGAACGTATTGTAGTTATTAATAATGTGTGTATTGTAGTTATTATCTATGTATGTATCGTAGTTATTATCTATGTATGTATTGTTTTTATTATCTATGTAAGTATTGTAGTTATTATCTATGTGCGTATTGTAGTTATTATCTATGTACGTATTGTAGTTAAAATCTATGTGTGTATTGCAGTTTTTATCTATGTGTGTATTATAGTTATTTTCTATGTAGGTATTGTAGTTATTATTAGGGGTGGTAAAATTAAGTTATAATTATTATATAATGCAACAAAGTAAACGGATAGCTCACATTGCCTTAATATTATTTAATTGAGCATTTAGTTACATATGTCTTTCAAACCTTAAAATTGCTTTATAAATTTATTAACAATTGCAGTAAAATGATAGGTGTGCGAATCCTTCAGTGTACATAATATTACCCTAAATACTACAATTGCATGACTAGAATAATATATAAGAACAATATAAGTTGGTTAAGTATATCAAGAAATACTTATTTAACATTATCTAAAATAATTCCAGCAAGAATTAAGATCAGATAAGCGACTTTATTTATAGAGGGTGACATATTTAGTTTAAATCTAATCTTCCCTCTATTATTTACAAAATATACAAAAATGAGATACACATAAAATTATACATGAAACATTCAATGAAAAGAAATGCTAAAACATTTCGCACCACATGCTATTCACACACCCATACACACACTTCAGGATAACAATACATGTCAACCTTCAAAGTGGTTTGTTAAATTGATATAAGACAGTGGAGTATGCTACTATTTACATGATTATGAACACACATGTACAGAAAACAAATTGAATTATACATTTTTCATCCATCTGATTAAATTGCTTTGGTATGCTATTACAAAAGGTATACTTTGTTTAAATAATTCTTTGTTCGGTTTAGGTAGTTTGATGTTGTTTGAAGAATGTGACCGTATTACAGGTGTATTTTTATTTGTTTGTCTGAAGTAAAACATTTCATTGATTTCGGCTGGGGTTATTGACTTCGCTATTTTGTACATAAATTTTGTTTTCCGGAAATAAATCCTGTCAAAAACTGTTAGTATTTTTAACTCCTGCAAGCTTTCTAGTGTGTTTTAATCATTGTTATCCAAGATGATTTTACAAGCACGTTTTTGGAGCCTTAATATCTATCTAGGTTCATTGACAGGTGCCACCCTATACAACATTACAGAAATCTACATGAGGTTGAATATAAGCTTTATAAATCTGAACTCTATGGTCAAGGCTTAGATATTGTTTAATTCTTGACAGAAGCCAAACATTTTATGAATTCATTTTACATATATGATCTACATGGTTTTTCCAAGTTATGTTGTCATCAATAAATATGCCAAGTACTTTATCCTTAGATATCATGCTGAGATTTTCACTATTAAGATCCAAATTCATGTCTTTGAAATCTAAACAAGTATGTTTTTGATGTGTAATTTAAAATATAGTGTAAGCCATTGATGGTCTTCTGTTTCAAGAGTATTTAATCAATGTTTTACATATGCGATATAAGCACTACCTTCAAAATTTTATCATATGGTAATAAACCAGTTCCTGTAAGTAGATCTATAGTTTTGTATCGACACATACAGTTTATCAATGCTGGATGTCCTTCAACAGTCTTATTTGTTCAGTTATTTACCTATACTAAATATACACTATATATTTAAACTTCACATCATGGGGCAATATATCGATACCAGTTCAAGAAAATGGATCAAAATAGTTGAAATAATCTGTACCAGCTATATTCATCTAATGTCCTTGATAAAGGGAATTTATAAGGGAATCTATCAGAGTATACCATATTCAACTTATATCCTTGAGCAAGACTAGTTATATGAAAATACACAACATTCGTCTAATGTCCTTGAGCAAGATGAGTTATATGGGAATCTACCACATTCTACCACATTCACTTTATGTCCTTGATCAAGGCAAGTTATAAGGGAATCTATCACATTCTATCACATTCACCTAATGTACTTGAGATAGGCAAGTTATAAGGGAATCTACCACATTCTACCACATTCACCTTATGTCCATGATCAAGGCGAGTTATAAGGGAATCTATCCCATTATACCACATTCACCTTATGTCCTTGAGCTAAGCCAGTTCAAAGGGAATCTACAACATTCTACACCATTCACCTAATGTCCATGATCAAGGCGAGTTATAACTGATATCTACCACATTCTACCACATTCACCTTATGTCCTTGATCAAAGCAAGTTATAAGGGAGTCTATCACACTCTAACACATTCATCTAATGCACTTGAGATATGCAAGTTATAAGGGAATCTACTACATTCTACCACATTCTACCCAATTCATCTAATGTCCTTGAGCAAGACGATTTATATGAGAATCTACCACGTCCTACCACATTCTACCCAATTCATCCAATATCTTTGAGCAAGACGATTTATATGAGAATCTAACACATTCTACCACATTCACCTACTGTACTTGAGCTAGGCAAGATATAAGGGAATCTACCACATTCTACACCATTCACCTCATGTCTTTGAGCAAGAAGAGTTATATGGGAATCTATCACATACTACCACATTCACCTAATGTCCTTGATTAAGGCAAGTTATAAGGGAATCTATCACATTCTACCACATTCACCTAATGTCCTTGAGCAGGACGAGTTATTAGGGAATCTACAAAATTTTACCACATTCATCTAATGTCCTTGAGCTAGGCAAGTTATAAAGGAATTTATCACACTCTACCCCATTCACCTAATGTTCTTGATCAAGGCAAGTTAAAAGGGAATCTATCACATTATACAACATTCACATAATGTCCCTGATCAAGGCAAGTTAAAAGGGAATCTATCACATTCTACCACATTCACCTTATGTCCTTGAGCTAGGCAAGTTATATGGGAATTTATCACATTCTACCACATTCACCCAATGTCCTTGAGCAAGGCAAGTTATAAGGGAATCTATCACATTCTATCACATTCACCTAATGTACTTGAGCTAGGCAAGTTATAAGGGAATCTACAACATTCACCTTATATCCTTCAGTAAGGCGAATTATAAGGGAATATTCCACATTGTACCCCATTCTTATAATGTCCTTGATCAAGGCAAGTTTTAAGGGAATCTATCACATTCTACCACATTCACCAAATGTCTTTGATTAAGGCAAGTTATAAGGGAATCTATCACATTTTACCACAATCACCTAATGTACTTGAGCAGGACAAGTTATAAGGGAATCTACAAAATTATACCCCATTCATCCAATGTCCTTGATCAAAGCAAGTTATAAGGGAATCTATCACATTCTATCACATTCACCTAATGTACTTGAGCTAGGCAAGTTATAAGAGAATCTACCACATTCTACCACATTCACCTTATGTCCTAGAGTAAGGCGAATTATATGGGAATCTACCACATTCTACCACATTCACCTAATGTACTTGATCAAGGCAAGTTATAAGGGAATCTATCACATTCTACCCCATTCATCTAATGTTCTTGATCAAGGCAAGTTATAAGGGAATCTATCACATTTTACCACATTCTACCACATTCATCTAATGTCCTCAAGCTAGGCAAGTTATAAGGTAATCTATCACATTCACCTAATGTTCTTGAACAAGGCAAGTTATAAGGGAATCTATCACATTCTACCACATCCACCTAATGTCCTTTAGCTAGGCAAGTTATAAGGAAATTTATCACATTCTACCACAATCATCCAATGTCCTTGAGCAAGATGAGTTATAAGGGATTCTACCACATTCTACCACATTCACCTAATGTCCTTCATAAAGGCAAGTTATAAAGGAATCTATTTCATTTTACCATATTCACCTATTGTCCTTGAGCAAGGCGAGTTATAAGGGAATCTACCAAATTCTACCACATTTTTCTAACGTACTCGATTTAGGCAAGTTATAATGGAATCTACCACATTCTACCCCATTCACCTAATGTCCTTGAGCAAGACAAGTTATAAGGGAATCTATCACATTATACCACATTCACCTAATGTCCGTGAGAAAGACGAGTTATATGGGAATCTACCACATTCTACCACATTCACCGTATGTCCTTGAGCAAGGCTAGTTATATGGGAATCAACCACATTCATCTTATATCCTTGATCAAGACAGGTAATAAGGGAATCTATCACATTCTACCACATTCACCTAATATCCTTGATCAAGGCAAGTTATAAGGTAATTTATCACATTATACCACACTCACCTTATGTACTTGAGCAAGGCAAGTTATAAGGGAATCTACCACACCTACCACATTCACCTTATGTCCTTGATTAAGGCAAGTTATAAAGGAATCTATTACATTTTACCACATTCATATATTGTCCTTGAGCAAGGCGAGTTATAAGGGAATCTACCAAATTCTACCACATTTATCTAATGTACTTGATTTAGGCAAGTTATAAGGGAATCTACCACATTCTACCCCATCCATCTAATGTCCTTGAGTAAGGCAAGTTATAAGGGAATCTAGCACATTATACCACATTCACCTTATGTCCTTGAGAAAGACGAGTTATATGGGAATCTACCACATTCTACCACATTCACCTTATGTCCTTGAGCAAGGCTAGTTGTATGGGAATCTACCACATTCATCTAATAACCTTGATCAAGACAGGTAATAAGGGAATCTATCACATTCTACCACATTCACCTAATGTCCTTGATCAACTCAAGTTATAAGGTAATCTATCACATTCTACCACACTCACCTTATGTCCTTGAGATAGGCAAATTATAAGGGAATTTACCACATTCTACATCATTCACCTTATGTCCTTGAGCAAGGCTAGATATATGGGAATCTACCACATTCTACAACATTCACCTAATGTCCTTGATCAAGACAAGTTATAAAGGAATCGATCACATTATACAACATTCACCTGATGTCCTTGAGCAAGGCGAATTATAAGAAAATACACCACATTATACCTTTTTCACCTAATGTGAGTTATATGGGAATACATTACATTCTACACCATTCACCGAATGTACTTGAGTAAGACAAGTTATAATGGAATCTACCACACTCTACCTCATTCTCCTAATGTCCTTAAGCAAGCAAGTTATAAGAACGTGTTTCAAAGTCGAATTTAAAAAAACAACAACTAATGCTAACAAATCAGATATGTTTTGACATCAATTACAATTTTGCTTATTCAATTTAGAGTGAACTAATCTGTGAGGTGGTGTCAGTCATACTGTGCCTATGTGTACATGTATCAACTATTTATGCACTGTTAAAAGCAGTATGTAAAAAGAAATGAGTGAAACATTCTTATAAAATATTGATTGATTGATTGAATATTTTGCGTCATTTTTATGCCATCGAGGGCTAACAGATGATCAGTTAACCTAACCACTGTTTCCTGGGATTAACAAGTACTCAAGCACACCCCATCTTCACAAGTAACTGATAACTTTCCCACTTTTATCAGTGGTGAGAGACGAATGTTAATGAGACACAATGTCATATATCAATAATTACGGAGACTGTTGCCGGGCGGGGGATTCGAACTGACGACCCCTGGATTGATAGTCAGACGCGTAACCGACTGAGCTAATCGAGCCCGGCTCCTAATAAAATAAATTTATTAATAAAAGTGTAATATTATATTGTAGTATTATAAACTGATTTAAATAATGCACTCTAAATGGAGATATTTAATATATTAAATAGTCTGAACTAGATTTAACTGTAATTTAATTCTTAGATGTTAACAGAATGATGGAAAGGTACTTATAGACCAGCATCATACAACCATTATATTAACTGCAAAAATGTTATTTAATACCCGTGTATAATTGTGCAGTGTCACTATTTGCCTGGGGGTTCCCTGGTGTTTTATTTGGGGAATATAACTAAATTTTTAATATAAAAAGAGGAAATAAATTTTGACGTTGTTCGGTCAAAATCAGTTTTCTAACTGCCCTGCACTCAGATTAACCAGCATATTCCCAGCATATCATGTATCAACAATAGCAACCCTTATCACAGCATGCTGTCAACGCTTTCTCTCCCTGGATACTGTCCAGAACTGACCAACCGACTCCAGAGAACATTAAAATTGTACAAAGATAACAAAACCTGATCAACTGACACCTCTTTAACATACATACAAGTACCATATTACAAAAATAACATGTTTTGTCAATATACAACATTTCCTACGAAATACACACACACACACATTTTTCTTTCACACTGTTAGAATAATATCATACACTGAAAGGAAACACTCAATGTTCATACATAAAATGCAGAAAACAACAAAATTAAAACAAGTGACATACTTTCTTGTTCTAATACAAAGATAATCGTTGTTGTTTTTTTTAAAAATGACTAATAATATAATTGAATACATAGTTTTGTCTCATGGTCACACTGACGAACACGAAAAATTATTAAAGAAACAATTTGAAATTTATTTGTTACAAAAACAAATGTAAACTGTAAAATTTTGTAGATCATACGTAATTTGAAAATTGTATTTGATTCTTTACAAAATATCACCCTGTTCTACAACTTTAGATCAGAATAAAGCATATTGTATATAAGTATACAAAGTCTATAGAAACAATTTGTACTAAAAAAGTATAACTATTGATATGTTCACAGTAGACTTAATGTAAAAAAACATTGGAATACTTTTCTAAGAAACCAAGTAATATAAGCAAATTAAAACACCTTCATGTGCATAGTTTTATATTTAATTTACTAACGTGTTTCATCATAAATCTCAGCACATTAACATCAATAACATCTGGGCTGATTAGAGTTCCGGTGAGATTATAGATGTATTACACATTCATCAATACAATCGGTTTAATATGTATGAGTGAAAATTGGGTATAGTTTGTTCTGCCAGATTTGAATGTGTTTGAACTTAATAAATAATGAGGTGAGTTCCCAGAAAACGTTTTCGGCTGGTCTCCAATAAAACTATACATAAATGTACTTATCATATTATAAGTACGTTGTTATCCCAAAACAGTGCTTTGTTTTTGGGAATCCATTCTCAGAACTCATTACACCACCACGGTAAACCATCATACCCAATATGTCTGGTACATTACACTTCCTGGTTGGCTGTCTAAGTGCAGGATACATGATTTCTTACATAATGTCGGCTACTACAGATTTTTACTTACATAATTGCAAAAATTTTTTTTTACAAACGTATTAAACTGGCAGATGGTATGTAAATGAACGTAATAAAGAGAGAAACAATCGCAATATTTACATGATATAGCTATATAGATATATGGATATCTACGTAATAAAGAGAGAAAATCTCAATATTAACATGATTTAGCTATATATATAGCTATGTATATATATATATATATATATAATACCTGGCTATATGCTTTTTTTACATGATTTCAAACAAGGTCAAGCCAGAGGCTAAAACTATCAGGGCTTTTTCATTATATCAAAATTATTGTTCTGCTTTAAAAGGTAAAATGTATTCTGATTGGTGAGTAAGGTATCCCCCCTTCGCAATCTAGCACTATATAAAACTAAAAGTTGTTGAAAAAAAGATATATATATATATATATATATATATAGTAAAGGTAAAGTTTAATATGATATATCATAGGTGAGAGAAAACAAAATGCCAGCTACCATACATTTTTAGCGATGTTATTTTATAATTATTCTTATTTATAGTTATATTATTCATTTCAGAAAATCAAAACTTATATCCTTACTGTCAGTGTTTTTGAAGGGAAGATTAAACAAAACAGAAACTCACTTTTTTTGCATTATTCGCACAGTGTTGCAGAGTTAATTTTGACTTTATTAAAATTATACTTAACCAAATAATTTCCCATTAAAAAGTTAGACTCCATTACACATGCCAATTTAAATCAAAATCATCCATTTTTACCCAATTCCTGTACTTTCTGCGAATAAATAAACATAATCACCAGGGTTGCATTTCACGAAAAAAATTATGATAAAAAACAGTCGTAAACGTAAAGTAAGTAATATTCATAATATTGTGCCTAGTCATCCTCATGAATTTAGTATTGTATTTTCAGAAAACATATCATTTTCTTAATTATTCAACCTGAAGTTGGGTTCATATGGATTAATATCTAAAATTTTATGAACGATATACTTTTACAACCTATTTCTATCGTAAGTTTATTTGTGAAATGCAACAAATGTGATTTGTTCAAAGGGTGTTTGTTGGCATTTACACTGTCCACAATACACTGTTGTTCTTTGAAAATATTACTTTTGAATTCTGTCCAAATTATTTTTCACTATGTTTACGAACATATTATATCATAATGTGTATATTTATTGAAATTAATCAAAATTAGTAGGCTTTTGTGAACTTTAAATACACTTTGAATAAATAAAAAACGTGTGTGTTGAACAACTTGTGGTAGAATGTACGAACTGATTTATAACACAAACGAAAAATGCAATTATGTCCCTATAGCTGATATTTCAGTATCAACAACACCATATTTCGTAATTATTTGATTGAACCTTAAAGCAACTGATAATGTATCCTGTTTTGCTAACGGAGCTGTTCCTAAGTATTTACTAAGTATATCAAACATTATCAATACATAGCTATACTTTCATTGTGTAATAGGTAATGACCCATACAAGTCTACTTGCCTACTCTGAAAAGATGATATTGGGGTTCAATAGCCATTTATACATGTACTTGATTTTGAATTATGTCTAGTTTGTTTACATTTCTGCTATTGCAGACATGATCTAACACAATCCGTTTTTAACAAATTCACTCTTTAAAAAGGTTATACTCTTTTAACCCTTTTTAAATAAATATGAAATCATGGATGGCCCGTAATAATGAGTACAGTTATATGATGCTTATAATCACCATCGTATCAATATATCTGGAAATAATGGCTGGTTCTGAGGTAGCAATTTGGTTCTGATACGCTTTTATAGAACAGAAGTTCATCAACTAAAATGTAATCACTAACCCCTTATAAAACTCATCATGCCTAATGAATTTTAGGCAAAACACTGTCAGATTAATAACCAATCATACTTGACAATTCGAGATTTTGCTCTGTAAATATCCAGTTTTGAAATAAACTTTGAAAATAATTCATTTCTTCTATTAGATCCTCAGTAAAACTAAACTGATCAATTGAGCTTTAATGATCATATATCAGTTTTAACAGAGTTATTATAATTTTTGGAAAGTACCATTTACACTTTGGTTACTCTATGTGAGTGAATTGGTATCTCGGCGATACGTAAACGCTATTTTCCAATTATTTTTAAGCACAGATGGTTTCCTAGTCATATTTACATTGGTGGTCTTCAATAAAACATCTATCTCAGTATATCAGTCATCTGATCATGTATAATGTTGATTATACTATGAAAAAAAGTGATTATTTTTAAAAATATGTAACCAATCTTATAAATTGGATAAGGTGATTTAATTGTAACAACCATTGAAGTTCTAGGCAAAAAACTGAGCGCATATGCCTAATTTGGAAATCCTTTGTCTTTGGCCTATTTATATCAATATCGTTATAGCAATACGGACTGAGTGAATATATAGTAAAACAATTTAGGCATTTTGAATAAAAGTGTTTTGTTTTGTCAATTCTAATATTTTGAAAAATCCTGATACACTTCCGTTTAACAGTGTTATGTTAAAATGTAGTGTATTATGGTATATTTCTTCGAAATAGCAGTGTAAATGAAAAAAGTGCATATAGAATACTCTTGCACATATTTTTATTTAATATGCAAAAATTGATATTTTAATTCACGTGTGTGTGGATGAAAATCCTACAAACTAAATGTTAAATGCAGTACCAGCGGTATAGAATATTATAGATTTCTTTATGGATTAAAAATGAATGTTAAATATAGCGTTGTTGTTAATCGGGTTAGTTATTAGCTGTTGATTTCACTTTGACTGTTAAACAAGTTTTTACAAATTAGATAAATCACGCTCGGAATCGTCCGTAACAGAATCAGTTCTAAGCAGATGTAAAGATAGTGTCTTCCTTAAGGACACCACACATACATGTAGCCTGTGCGAGGGATCGAACCAATGAACCTCCGATCAGGGTTTGAAGTTTTTCCACTGCACCACACGCTCCACAGAAATATTGAATATATATCATATTAATTTCAAAAGAATATGTTAATAAATAAGTGTTGCGAATTTAAATACAACTATGAAGTGCACAGTTTAAACAAACCTACCATGGAAGTTTGAACTGACATATAACTGACTTCTTGAATGTTGTTGTTTTACTTTAGACATGCAATAATGTAATGTGATTACCAGTAGTGGGGGCGGGCATAATAATCCAACTGTATGATTCAGAATAATTTCAAAGGTTAGTACAATTAGTTTAGTTTATACTGATTTATTTTAGCTCGATTACGATGAAAACTTAGAGCTTATATGAACCGCTTACGATTCCGCTTCGTGGGTAGAACCAGTACTGAGTGTTGTTTTATGAGAGGCGTCGGGTCGAGCTGGGGATCGAACCCACAACTTCTGGCGTGAGCGGCCAACACTATATTCATAAGACTACCACCCCGCTGATGCAATTAATACACTTGCATCAGTCTAATTATTAGACTGATAAACAATATATATAAATAATGATTAATAATAAGTTGAAACATGTGTTGTATGGAATACACAATTCATAATGACTGTGGCAAGTGTAAACATTTGTCTTTCTTTAAACATAAAATATACCCGATTATTTATATGTTCTTTTGCCTTAAATATAAATAGGGTGTGTTATGCTGTGCATACAGAAAGGTATATGATAGAAAAAGATAAATAGTATAACTGATGTAAATGATACTCAACCCAGTCAATTAAATGAACTGTGCTGATAGCAAATAGGATGTTCAAGCATTCAGTAGGTGGGAGGGAGTAAAAGTTAGGTAGCCAATGAGGCCTACAAACATATTATATAATAAAACGGTGAAATGAAGGTCAGCATATTCAATGAGTCAGTGCATAAATAGTATCCTACAGAATAAGAGAAAGTGAAACTACTTGAACAACAATATGGCTCTTCAAATGTATAAAACATTTAACATTGTAGGGGACTATCATATTGATAGTAATACTATTCAGGAGCCAAGTGGGGAAATATATTCACGGTGAGAGTTAGCAAAGAATCTTCTTGTAGTTGATGGAACCCATCGTCTTCAGGCTATAAGGCGAACAAAGGAAATAGCATGAACCTATGTTGTTAACAGTGTCCTTTGTCCTACTTACACACAATTGACAAGAGGCGAAGCTTTAATGCTTGGCGTAAACAACAATATGCACAATAACAATGTTAATGTCATGACTGAAGGTGTGCCTTTTTACAAGGATATTGACAGATCCTACCAACGAAAACCAGCCTATTGCGATATCAAACAATGATCTAACACGGCTGTATACCATTTTTGGGGTAAAAACAGTAAGAAATAAAATAAATACATTATTTTAACATATTTATCCTAGATAAAAATAGCCAGTATATTGTGGAAACTATTTTTTTTAATTTTTGAAAACTTTTACCAATTATATGATATCAATAAAATTTAAATTTCATAAAATATCTGTACTTTTTGTTACATGTATTTTAATAGATAGTATTTTCACTATATATTATTTATTTATAGTTCCCCATGAAAATTATGGAACAAAAGAAGCAACTCTGTGAAGAAACTAGTGAAGGTAAACATATTTCTTGCGTAATACGAAATTAATGAGAATAAAGAATAAATTGTATCAGTGTAAACAGGAAAATACTTTGAAATAAAGCATATCATAATTCAACATAAATAGAACTTAATATTCATACAATACATTACCGACTAAATACAGCACCATGAGTATGAATACCCTCCCAGTTTGATATTATATCATTGCAAGAACGCCACATCGAGTATAAATCGCCCACCTGTAGTGCAATATACTATATTAATGAAGGCTGATATTACTTCAGACATTAACAAGATTACATTATATATATATAATTACTGTATTTCGTAAAAGTCAAATAGTACAAATAAGGACGATTGAAGTGACGTAACACGGCCATTGATCGTCCTATTTGAACAGTACAAAACTTTCTCCATAGTATCATGAAATAATGCTGCACACAAAGGCAAATAAAGCAAAATTTGATGATCAAGAGCCACAATACAAAAATAACTCTCGGAATTGACTTGATGGAAATGAAACATGTTCAGGTGATGGGGAACGCATTTGATTGTGTTGTGATTCGTAACCAAAACATTATTTATCATATTTAGCCAGTTTAAGTGTTGTTTTTTTCTGAGATATTATATATATATATATATATAAATACTTTTTAACATGGGCTGTAGTCTAATGGATAGAGTGTTGGCCGTTCACGCCAGAGGTTGCGGGTTTGATTCCCCGGTCGACCCGATGCCTCTCATAAAACAACACTCAGTATTTGTTCTTCCCATGAAACGGACTCGAGAGCGGTTCATATAAGCGCTGTGCTTTCATCGCAATCGAGCTAAAATAAATGAGAATAAACTATACTTTTTAACAATTCAAGGTCTTTATATAACTCTGACATAAAATATCCGATTAGGTCAGTTCAATACGTTTTCCTTGATACTGTAATTATAATTACTTTGCAAGTTTAAAATGCGAGGGCTAGAGTGCACATAACCAAATGTTAACAGACAGACACAATGCAATTAGAATGGCTCACTTGAGCTTTGTATAATACAGAAACATTTATACGATAGAACGTTTATATGGTGTTGTGCATTTTTACCATTGTTAACCACACATTCACATTTCTTTTTTCAGAGTTTACTCTGAAAGAATATCCATCTTTTGTCGATATGGATGAGTTGATATCAGTGTGTCCCCCAACAGACACAGACGGTGATAAGTACATAATGGAAGTAACTTAGACCAAAAAGAAGATGATTAATTTTAAATGGGTATTTAATAGAGAGGGAGATATATGTTGATTGGTAGTGGTGTAATGACCAAAAGGTGGAAAGTGCAAAGTACCAGATATAATGGCATCATTTTATTATTCTAATAAAAATGTGATGCCAAAAGAACTAACATTAAGATTAAACAGAATATGGCTTTATTAAATGATTTTACAAAGAGAATCGTTATTTTGAAGTATATATACGGTGTCTATCCCGTCTCTACTATTGATAAAGGGGATTGGGCTAGCTAAATGCTAGTCATAAGCTCATTTCTCCAAAGAACCAAATGGATTTTACGAACACTTTTCTCAAGTCCATTTCAATATATATATGACTTTTAATACTCAGAGACTCGTGTGATGTACCCAACGTAATGTTAAATCAGTAGTGGATAATATTATAGCAATGTTCTAATTGATGATGTTATATATACAAGCACTTAACATAGTTTGTAATGAATACTTATCCATCTTCACATTTGCAGTTATTTTGTTCAAATTACCTGGCTATAAACGTTTGTAATTTAATTGATAGACAAGGAACTGTTTGAATATGATTTAAACTATGTTGTATTTTGTTATATCCAATAGTACAAATAATATATTTTAATGTAATGCATTACATGCCTTCTAATTATAGTATGAAATAAAGTTGTTATATATTACATTGTTTTTGTCGTAAATTATTCCTCGAAGAATTACATTCTTTCTTTAAATCTGCTATTCTATAAATGTATACATTTTGATTGCAAAGCAGACTTCACTTAAAAGTACCCAATCATCCAATGTCTTTGTACTATTTTAAATTCAACCACCAATATGATGGTCCATTTATTCACCCTGTTAATGGTGTATGAGGGCCGGGATGTAATATAAAAGAAGTATATATGTTAAAGTTGTAATAGAGTAAAACATGTTTTCATTTCATTTATCATTTAAATAAACTATTGTTTTTTTTCTTCTTTTCCTCCTTTTTTCTTATGTGTAGTGTTATCTAAATCAATATTTCTGAAATTATAATTTTTTTAATCACATAATTTAGATATGTACTATACTAAAGCATAAGACAAAATAAATATTTTGTATCGGTTGTTTCCAGTTTACATTCTTTTCTTATACATATATGGAGAAACAAAGAGTTTTTTTAATACTTTATTTATACATGGTATCTTTATATCGTAAATGTATGACACATGACACAAAGATTTTTGCAAAATGTGTTTCATTGCAAGACGGATTAACATACAAGGAAAACTGGACATTATTGTGATTTTGACAAAATCTATTTGAGTTCCAATCAAGTGTATGTATGTCGTTGCAAATATCTTCTTCTTTTTTTTTTCTTTTTCCTACTTTAAAGTTTAATTAATTATAGTGTATGAGATATAAACTGAGACTATGAGCATAAATCAAATATATTAAAATAATATTCTATTTGCACTTAATTCCATCGAACCAGTAACTCTGGTCATTATGGCATTAGTTGTAATTTTAGCAGATATATAGATATCAAAATATATAGATAGTACCAAACAAAATCCTCCAAATCAATTTATATTATCTGTTGGTATCATTTGAAACAAATATTGTTTTAATATGTTCTATTCATTAGCATCTACTTTATATTCATTCAAATCAAACAGCTATATTTTATCCATGCATCGTGCATTTGGTGACTTTGGATTTTGTATGATTTATATTATCATATTACAGGAAAGGTATCCTAGTAAAACTGGCGAATAAACAACTAAAAGATTACTAATGTTGTGCTAATATAGTATTTTTCATATTATCTTTTATATATTAAAAGGTCGTAGTACATTTTTGTTGCATTCCGTCTCTTGTTAACCTACTGAAACAGCTTGAGAAAAAAATCAAATTAAAAAGCTCACAAAATTATCTTACAGATAAATGTGATCCTACTGACTGAATTCAGCCAAGCATATTTTACAGAAGAACGATATGACAAGTATAAAAGACATTATCGATGCCCACTACTGACTGAATTCAGCCAACAAGCAAAATGGTTTCCTTCAAAAGCAGAATTTGCAAAATGACTTCTTAATATAAAGTTTGGCTGAATTCCGCCAGTGAAGAGCTGGAATGGCAAACATCGATTTAGTAAGTGAAACCTTTAACCACATGTAATGTAAATGACTGAATTCAGCCAGATTGAAAGCATATATATTCTACAAAAAGGCATGCTAGCTTGAACTTCTTATGCCGATTATTTAAATGATACTCAATAAACATCGTGGGCACAGAATTTTAATAGTTTTGACCTTTTCAGAAAAGGGTCAATTTGAATCAGAACGTGTTATATCCAAAGGGACGGAATTTTCTATCCGAACCGAAATAGTCATGAATGTTTCTATAAATTGCATATCAAACACATATTATTGTAACTTAAAACATAATTCATCATTATATTTCTACAACGATCGTTTTTAAGACCTTAAATTATATGATTTATATTATATATTTTATACGTTACGTCATGGTAGATGGTTCCAATCTAAGGTAGCAAAAAATCCCTCCTTATTAAACCATGATATGTTTTAAAAAGAAATAATAATGTTCTTTTCCATATCTCTAAAAAGCATTATGATTCGATTGATGATATATTATTTCGACTTCGTGGAACGGAAGGCCGATATTTTATGTGTTTCGGCTAGTTGCAAAAATATATAGTTTTTTTCTTCGGTTAAGTTTTTGTTTACCCTCGCTGGTCATTAAGGCCATCATCTATAATAGTAAATGTTGCTGTTATTTTTATAATGCTTTTTATTTCACCTAGACAATATCAGAGTCATATAAACAATTAAGTCACAAAAAATACCCTGCCCTCTGGTATGAACATTAGCACCTTGTTATCAAAACTACCGGCGACAAGGAGTCATAAAGTCACAATCCCCAATTTTTATGACTATAATTAGCACGTGTCGTATACAGTGTAGAAATCGTATATTGCAGTAAACATTATAACATGCACCATTATTTTAATAAGAATTTAAGCCTAGTACCAGAATATTGAAATTAAACGAAGTTTTAAATAGTGCTCACAGGAAGCCTGGTACCGGAATATTTAAATCAAATGAAGTTTTATATTGTGCTCACAGGAAGCCTGGTACCGGAATATTTAAATCAAATGAAGTTTTAAAAAGTGCTCACAGGAAGCCTGGTACCAGAATATTTAAATCAAATCAAGTTTTATATAGTGCTCACAGGAAGCCTGGTGCCAGACTATTTAAATCAAATATAGTTTTATATTGTGCTCACAGGAAGCCTGGTACCAGAATATTTAAATCAATTGAAGTTTTAAATAGTGCTCACAGGAAGCTTGGTACCAGACTATTTAAAGCAAATGAAGTTTTATATTTTGCTCACAGGAAGCCTGGTACCAGACTGTTTAAATCAAATATAGTTTTATATAGTGCTCACAGGAAGCCTGGTACCAGAATATTTAAATCAAATATAGTTTTATATAGTGCTCACAGGAAGCTAGGAAGAAGCTCTAATTCCTTGAAGAAAAGAATAAAAGTATCGGGTAAATACATTAAATCGTCTCATTAAAGCAATAAGATACCAAGTGTATATGCAGTAAGAAGGCACTTTTTGCATAAATAGTGCGGTATGTACTGTTAATGAATATAAAAATATGAGTGACTAGGATAAATAAATAAATACATGTTTGAGTGTGTGAGTGAGTGAATAAATGAAAATATATATCAGTATACTGTAACGGGTATTACAGTATTTAATTGACTTAGAAACAGTGACTGAGGTTATTAGCGGCGTGGCCAGTTTTCGTTTCCGTGACGCGTGATTTACACCTGCATATTGCCTCAAATTAATGGTTATTTTTCTTAATTTAATCACATTTAGAAAAATATTAACTATACATTTGATTTTGTACGAACATGGCCCACCGATCGGTCATTGTTTTAAGAATAACTTTTTTTTTGTATAGTATATATTCTTAATTAAAGATGAAGCCAATTTGTTATTTATATCAAGGACTTGTATATGTTACAGTCAATCTGTGAAATCAGCCATTTCACGAAATGGCTAAAAAATTTAGCCTTTTCGTGAAATGACCAATTCACTCAGTCATTTCATGAAATGACAAAATATTTCAGGCTTTTCATGAAATGACTAAAAAATTGCTCCAGCCATTTCACGAAACGGCTAAAATCAAACGTCTTTGGCCAATTGGAACAAAATATAAGAAATATACCTTTAAGAAACAAAACTAAGACTAATGTTAACAGCATCATTTATTTTTTAAAAAAGGTTTTGCACGTGCACAATATTGTTTATCTCCGCTTTAGACTTAACTAAGAACAGTTAGCATGATAAACGCACAATATAGTAATGTACAGTTTCAACATCACATACAATGTTCATGGAGCTATTTATTCTTACATGTAAGACTGCTGTGGCATCTGCTATTACACATTTTACCAGCCTTAAAGCACTTACATCTGTTGGTTTGACATTGTTTTTTACCATTTCCACAATTACATCGAAAAAACCCTTGCCAACCTGATGTGGTTGCTTTCACAGTTTGGCGAAGTGTCACTGTACATTCCGTGTTAACGTCACAATTAGTCAGGAGCTTTTGCGGACATAGATCAAATTGATTTCTTGCATATTTTGAACTTATTATTCCAGACTTAACAGCAATAGTGTACATGTTTTGTTCATCACAATCAAGAATCACACCAAGGATGTTTCTTGTGTCACCCCTTCCCCTGTTAACCATAGGTATAGGAATAGCAACATTGTCTCCTACTTCGCCGGTCTTTAGCTCTACACGTGATCGCTTGACCATTCTCTCCGCTTGTGACAACTGAGAATCACGGGCCCTTTTTCTCTGCTTGAGTATTGACTGTTGCCGTTGATCCAGGTTGGAAGTAGATGTAGGCGTACTGGTATTGGAAGTAGCTAGTGGTTCTTCTATAGTGGTAGGCGTGGTAGCTAGTGGCCCGTCGGAAGTGGTAGGCGTGGTAGCTAGTGGCCCTTCGGTAGTGGAAGACGTGGCAGCTAGTGATTCTTCTGTAGAGGTAGACGTGGTAGCTAGTGGCCCGTTGTTAGTGGTAGGCGTGGCAGCTAGTGATTCTTCTGTAGAGGTAGACGTGGTAGCTAGTGGCCCGTCCGTAGTGGTAGACGTTGTAACTAGTGGACATTCCTTAGTGGTAGACGTGGCAGCTAGTGGTTATTATGTAGAGGTAGACGTGGTAGCTAGTGGTTCTTATGTAGAGGTAGATGTGGTAGCTAGTGGCCCTTCGGTAGTGGTAGGCGTGGTAGCAGAGAGTAGTGTAGCCTGGGGTTGTTGGTCGAAGATAGCTAGTAGATCATCTTCAGACTGTAGTCTTTCCAGAATTTCAGTTGGTAGACTTGTAGATGTTAGTCCCACTTTTGGATTTTCGCCAAAAAGCACTTTGTAAGGTGTCTGGTTTATACCGGAATGGTGTAAACAATTCTTCTGTTGTTGTGTAAACTTAAGGCCAACTGTCCAGTCATTGGTTTAGTTGTCACTCATCCAGGCTACGAGAATGTCCTTAATGTCGCCGTTTGCTCTCTCCACTGAGCCCTGGCTTTGGGGATGTCTTGGTTTTCCGTGAGCCATAACGAGCTGTGGCCATAGCTCTTTAAGCTCAGTGATGACCTGGGCGGTGAATTCGGAACCATTGTCGCTCTGCAGGATTGCAGGAGCACCGAAGAGAAGGAAGATGTCTAGTAGTTGATAGGCGATTCCTGTGGCTCTTTTCGATGTTAGTGGTCGTAGAATTACAAATTTCGTAAGATGACACTGGTACACCATAATCCATTTACATTGTCCTTGAGGTAGAGACTGCATGTCGATGAGGTCAACCTGGGCTCGGGAGTTAAACTCACTGGATAGGATAGGTTTAACAACGACGCCTTTGGTCATCGGACGTTTTCGCTTCTCTTGGCAGACAAGACAGTATGACTTGAACAATTCGAGGGAGTCTTTCGTTATGTTGCATACTTTTCTTTGAGATGTTTCATCATTCTGTCACGGCCACCATGTCCAGTAGATATGTGAGCCTTCTGGATTATATCGAAGGTATCTGCTATGGTAGCATAATAAACCGGACGATCTTCTGGTGATTGTCTTTTCTTGATCAACTTTTCAACATCGCCGCACTGTAGTAGTTCATATTTAGACAGTAGGTAGTACTGGTGTCTTGATTTCTTCGTTTGAAGATCAGCTGCTAACCTCAGGTCGGTGATAGTCTGATAGTAAACGTTTCTTGGAAGAATATGTTTCTCACACTGTGAATACTTCGCAAACAAAGCTTCCCTGAATTTAACTTCAACTGTTGTCTGATCCATGTTGTATGACTTAAGATTTCAAAATGTAATGAACATACAGAAGCAAGTGATTTTATAACAATAATGAGTAATTATATTGCTAAAAACAAACAGTACGATTATAGCAATAATTAAAGAATAGTTAAACACATTCTTTTAAAAGAATGAATATTGATGACCGAGCAATTAAAGAACACAATGAAAGTTTGCTTTACTTCGGCTAAGTTCAAAGCAATCATTAAATATTCATTGTATCAAACAAACTATACTTTTCATGATATAAAACATCTTATACACAGATTGGCTGAAATTGCACCAGCCAATCTGTGTAACATTGGCATTGAAATTTCAGCCATTTCATGAAAAGCCTGAAATATTTAGCCATTTCATGAAATGACTTAGTGAATTGGTCATTTCACGAAAAGGCTAAATTTTTTAGCCATTTTATGAAATGGCTGATTTCACAGATTGACTGTAACATATATAGTTCATTGCTTACATGAATGCTACTTTGTTCTTCATCTTTTTATAAATACGATTATTCAATATTTAATATTTTTAATTTACTAAAGTTAATTTCGTTGTTTTCTTTTATTTTTATACTTTAATAATCTAATTATAAGTTTATCAAAGTTTATCATTCATGCTGTTTAAACAACAATTTCAATGGCTATAACAGTACTGTGTGAAATGGTTGTGGGTATTTTTTCGCCTCTTTTGCGAAGGAATGCTCGTGGATAAATGCTTAATTGTCCATAGTTACGCCAGTTTCTATGAATATGCTTATATCATTTGATCAGGTAATAGTTCAGCTTTCGATCGGTGTATAATAACAGTTAATAATTTAGTAAAAAATACTGTTTTAAAGTGATTTATTGTGGGTGATTTCTCTTTTCTTATAACGGTCAATAACACGGAGCCCGTATGGTTCCGGCTAAGAATAGAATCACTGCCGATCTCTGCAGAGGGGTAGGAATCCTCCGAATGGGTGTCATGTTAATTTAATCATTTTTGTCATGTTCACTATTGTGGTTAAATTATGAACCCTTGTGTGGTTTCAGGGAGCCATATGAGTGATGGCAAGAATAAGTCCACTGTGGCTCATACATGTCGTAAGAAGCGACAAATTAAGTTATACGATAAATTTGCTGAAACTCTGCAGTTCTGCAGGAATCAAGGTTCTAGGTTCATTCTGCCTATTCATTTGTTGTTGTTTTTTCAAGTCTTTTAAATCTGTATGTTAATTTGTTGTTTTTGTACATGTAGAATGAACCTGGAATTTTTCTTTTTGTGGACGTCGAATAACCTATGTGTTGGTACGCCGTAAAACCCCATTCATTCATTCATTCATTCATTCATTCATTCATTCATTCATTTCATTCATTCATTCATTCATTCATTCATTCATTCATTCATTCATTCATTCAACAACACGGTTGTTTTATATTGCCACATGTGTATGTTATAATGGTAAAACAACACCCCAGTGGGCTATTTTGCCTGTTTTACTTATGTTTAAACAAAGACAAGCGTTTTCAAATGATTAATAATCTTTAAAAAAATGAAATAAGTTGATCCAACATAATAAAAAATGCGTGTGAATTTTCCGCGTGTGAATCTCATTACCCCCACAGCAGATCCACACATCAAACCAGACTTACTCACTTAAAATAAGGTAATAATGCCGGCCGATAACTATAGACTGCTAATGGTTTTATGTATTGTACTTACCATCGGCTATAACCGCAAGTTTATATCTTGTATTTAATGGTTTATTCTCTGATTTCAGGTAGTAAAGTATATGCCGGGAGGACATTACCACGCCCATATTGACACGACACGCAACGACGTCTTACCCTGCTGTTTTCAGACAAGGTGTCTGGACAAAGAGTTGACCGTGGAGTGGAATAAATGTTGCAGATTATGTAGGTAAGAGATATATATTTCTATATTTTTACTCGCTTTCTCGTCATAATGCCGCATTCGGTGGCCCAAACGAAGCGCAATCACACGCCTTTTTTTTGGCGGGAAATTGCGGTTACATCCGGTGACTGAAGCAAAGCGCAATCACCGCGCCTGTTTGTGGCGGGAAGTTGTGGTAAGTCCAAATATGTCTCTCAAAAGCTTGAATTTAATCGAAATATACGGTATATGGGTCAATGACATCTGATATCTTGAAGGTAATTAAGTTTATTACTTAAAGTTAAAACCTCAATAAGACAAGATTGATTTCTCGGTAAAGCGGGCGTGATCTTTTATAGATTGAAATAAATCGAATTGTTGGCATATATTGTTTAAGCTTCGCTATGAAGCATCATCCAGTATAGTATAGTTGCAATAATAACTTTGATACCAGTATCAAAAGCAAGATTTACAGAATCATCAATAAAATTATCATAAACAGAGCTAGCATTTGGAGGTCTGTAAAATATATACTCCTAACAGTGTATGTCTGTGCTTAATAAATAACATAATTTCAACCCATATGCATTCCAAATGTTTAATTTCTAGGTCAGTTCAACGAGAGAAAAATGACTTTACTCTTTAATGTACATAATGAAACCACAGTAACTATCGCCAAGGCGATATTTTCTTATTGGTTTGTGGAACGCTGGTCAAATTCACACAGTTCAGAGAAACTTGTATCTATAGATATATATATCAACTATTTTTTTCAAATTTTCAGCTTACGCCTTCATCAGGAAAATAGCAATTGCATTTTAAAGACTATGTCACATCCATAGTGTTAAGGTCATTTTATTTTGAAACAAAATAAACAACTGACAGGAAATGACGTAACGTCAAAACATTTAAAAGGAAATGGTGTAGCGTTAACAACGACAAATGATGTCGCGTAATAATCGCGATTTTTTCAGACACATATGGTCTTCCAGCTATCAATAAGTAATTCATAAAGTTATGTGAAATTTGATTTACAATTACATTCATTTGGTATTTTTGTGTCTAGCTGTCTTGCACAAGAAGCATGTTTTGGACAAAACTACATAAGAAAGGGGTGCCTTTTAGGAGTATAGTAAATGGAATTAACTCGCCCACTGAAAAGATGGAAGAAGTAGCAGAGTATGAGCTTAACGGAGTTGTAATAAATTCACCTTCTTACATCAGAAAAATTTGGAAAAAAAACCAGTTTAATATAGACATTGATATTGTATTTTCTTCTTCTCTTCGGAGGATCCATGGTAAAATTCATATAAAAATATACTTGATACTTTGATTGATTGAATATTTAGCGTCATTTATATGCCATCGAGGGCTAACAGACGATCAATTAACCTAACCACTGTTTCCTGGGATAAACCAGTACTTAAGCACACCCCATCTCCGCAAGTAACTGATAACTTTTCCGCTTGAATCAGTGGTGAGAGACGAATGATAATGAGACACAATGTCGTATATCAATCAACACGGAGACTGTTGCCGGGCGGGGGATTCGAACTCACGACCCTGGATTGATAGTTAGACGCGTAACCGACTGAGCTAATCGGGCCCGGCTTGTGACTTTGAACAAGAGAAAGATGATGTGAAAAGTCTAAGACTTCCAAACTATCTGAAAATGATGCGGTAGATGACACTGGGGTGTTAGTTACAGTTGGGCCTATAGGACCTGGGTTTGGATGAATATCTCCACTTGTCCGCAATGAAATGAAGATCCATGTTGTAAAACAAACGGAATGTATTTTATAAAAAAATCATCTTTAAAAGTTTTGCCTAATAAAATATGTTTAAGGGATATACATTCTCAGAATGATATTGCAAACCTCTATTAAGCGGCCACCTGTCTAACGACCCTTATTTTCTATTTCTCATTTCTATGCTTTGAGTAAATTAACTTGTATTAAGCAACAAACTGTCTTAAATGGCCATTTTTGATCCTTCCCTCGACTGGCTGCTTAAGACAGGTTTGACTGTATATAAAAATGGTATGGTTTAGACTAAAGAGTGGCAAATAGACTGCAAAACAATGAACTACAGTAAGGCTAAAAAATGTAATCTTACATTGATCAACGGTGACCCTCTGCCAGAATATGTTTTAAACAACATGTAAATGTAGAGAGGTAAATAAGAAACAGATATGACACCAACACAAAATCGATCTTCAAAGGCAGGGGAACATATTGATTTCTATAATTGTAAGTGGCTCGACTTTACACCATCGTTGTTTACATTACATAAATGTATTTTATCTCGATTGCAATGAAAGCTCAGAGCTTATATTAGCTTTCGAGTCCGCTTCCTTGGTCGAGCCAGTACTAAGCATTGTTTTATGAGAGCCATCGGGTCGAGCGGGGGATCAAACCCGCAACCTTTGACGTGAGCGGCCAACACTTTATCCATTACACTACTGTCCCGTTGTTTCGACTTTACTGAAAACAATAAAAATGCGGCGATGGCCCCAAACGGACACCTTAGTAAATATATTAATATTGTTTCGTTTGATAAGCATTATAATTCTATTAAAATTGAAATATTCTTTGGTAAAAACTTTATTTTAGTCCAGTCTTTTTACTCGAGCATGAGTGTTTACTGATCGATCGTATATTTGATGTTACCCAGTCAGACTTCTGTTTCACCAACACATTTAAGTATAAACTTAAATCTAAAACTTAAATCTAAGAAAAGCACCTAGATGATCATGATTTTAGACTGGTTCCTATAACATTCAGATGATCATGATTTTAGACAAGTTCCAGTAAACATTCATATCGTTTCTTTGGTATTGATTATAATGATAAATAAATAACCAGTCAAAATGTAAAAAGGTTTTAAATATTTTAAGTTAAATTTTGGTGAAACAGAAGCCGGATGGCCATTTTGTGGACATATTACCATTCATTGATATATTTTACCAAAAGCAATTCTAATAAACGAGCTTGAGGACATCTCCTTTAAGTTCTTTTTTTAAGAAACCAATTAACATGATTTTCATGAAAGCGTATTGAACTCTTTAATTATGGGAACTAAAATAAAATGGCTGTACTATTCTATCCATGCAATGCCTACATATTGAGCTGTTTTTAACATTTCTCTACGTACACCAGATTTATGACGGTGCTGTATTATCTGAATGACGTAGAAGAAGGTGGCCAGACTGCGTTCCCATTGGCTGATATGTCGGATGAACTTTACAAAGTGAGTCAGTTCTGTTAACCCCCAATAAAAAAGCAGGGAATTCCATGTCTGTCCCATAATCCGTAGCTGTTAAACGCTTACTTAACTGTGACATCATTTAAACTTTCCCTGAAACAACTGACCAACCAACGCGTTCAAATGTAGCTTTCAATTCACTGACAATCACAATTCCTCCTATTATATTCATAGATGATAGCGAATCAGCAGGCTCGTAACAATTGCTATTTTACGGATGCAATCGGGAGTGCTAGGTCCGTTTTTACAGACTAAAGAAGGTCATTATCTCCAGTCTATAATAATACAAAGTTTATTTCGCCTTAAGTCAAAACGTGATGATTGATAACAAATTTATATATATATGTATATACTTTTTGTCTCCATTGGGACTAATTGAACGCAGCGCTAAACTTCATTAAAACACACAAAAACACACACAAAAGCAAAACGCATAGTAATAAACTGCCTGATGTCTTTACAAAACAAAAACAGCTGTATCGTGTATTTTCAATTGACGTATTCATCTGTTAGGCATATTTTGTTAATTGTGTAACTTTTCTGTTGGATGGCTATGCGTCGTATAGACTTTAGGGACACATATATTTACAACACAGTAGTTATTATTATCGATAATAAATTTAGAGCGGTAGACTTAAAACGAAAATTCAATTCCTCAATAGACAACTCTTTAATACCTCTTGATGACCTTTACATCGTCATTTGGACACATTTTAAAGAACCTGTTCTATTTTTTATTATATTTGAAGAATATATTGTTTTAAACTCTAAATTCATCATAATGGTAATGATGTCGTCTGATGATCACTTCGTTTCTAGTTAATCGACCTGATGAGAGAACGACTGCCGCTCCGCTCACGTGGTATAGTTTGTCCAAGTAAATACAATGTAGTATATTTACTTAGACATCGTTAGCTTGTCTGAGGAAAATGTGGACGGTGTAGCAACCAATATCGATCTCTGATTGAAGTATCGAGTTGTTTGATTGATAACCCGCGTCAGGTCAACACTGTCGCGAAGGGGAATAACTGTGATGGATATAACTATTGGTAACTTACCATGAAATGCTACATATACAAGTACAACATTTATGGGGTGGCATATAGTAACCGCAGCGTCCGTCCGTCCTTCCCTCCGTCCGGTATTTCGTGTCCGGCCTGTAACTTTGTCATGCTTACATGTATTTTGTTAATACTTGCTACAAATGATCAACATAACATGACGACGTCTCGCGATTTAGACCCACACCCGTACCTCAAAGGTCAAGGTCACACTTTGAGTTTGTTTGACAACACTTTTAGTCTGATTGAGATTTCATGTCCGATTTGTAACTTTGTCATGCATAGATGGATTTTTTTATAAATACTAGCTACAAATGATCAACATAACATGACGATGTGTCACGCGTAAAACCCAGACATCCATTTCAAAGGTCAAGGTCACACTTTGAGTTTGTTCTACAACACTTTGAGTCTGTTTGAGATTTCAAGTTCGGTCTGTAACTTTGTCACCTATGGGTTAATTTCAAAAACACATGGCTCAATTTATCAGTTGATCAACATGACATGACGAAATGTAGCGTTAAGATCCAGAACCTTACCTCAAAGGTCAAGGTCATACTTTCAGTTTGTTCGATATTTCATGTCTGGTCCGCAACTTTGTTTTACATGGAGGGATTTTAAAATAGCTTCCATAAATGATCAACATGTCATGATGATGTGTCACTTGAATTTACCTGTAGAAATACCCAGATCTTTACATCAAATGTCAAGGTAAATGTAACACAAAGATCAATGTCACACTTTAATGTAAAAAAAAACAACAACATGAAATTGCGTGTCTTGCGTATTCTTTATTTTCATGGATACATCGCTGCCTCTTATAAAATAATATCGTTGTTTTCACAGACCATTTGGGGTGCAGGCAACACTTACCAGCGACATTTCTTGTTTCTGTATTATATAGTTAATAAAAATAAAATTCATGTTTGTCATTTATAGAGATGAAAGGATTGAAACTAGCATTCTATTGTTTGTCAACCTCTACACTACCAAAATATGATGTACAAATGTAGGGGTCATATATCATCCAAGATATTTTTTTTCTCTTAAGTGAGTACACTGTTGACACAGTGAAAATAGACTTCCGGAGTCATATATTCATACCCGAATTTCCAAGCAATACCCAATTTTCCAAGCATACTTTTTTTCTAAATTCACAATTTAAATATGACAGCGCTTTCAAAATATTCAAAATTCACAGAGTATGTCATTCAAATAAAAAAATGAGCATTAAAAATAAGAAAAAATGCATTTTTAGAGAAAAAGAAACAATGATTATTTATAACCGCCATTACACGAAGCATTTCTTATTTCCATTGGTGGTAAAATGTGTTTATCAAAAATTTTATACTCGTCTTTCAATTCAAAACTCAAACTTACAATCCTTAGATGGGATAAAATTTATAACCAACGCAGTCATTGTGTTACCACTAGATGGCGCTTAGGCACTGACCTATATCCCCAATGTGATCACCTCGGCCTTAATGCTACGCAATAGACCTCTGAAATAATAAGGCGCCATTTTGGAAATACTTTCAGTCACATGATAAAATAAAATGGCGGCCCCCTTATGCCACCTTATTTACATGTATTTTGAAAATATAAACGTTTGTTAATCAAGACTGATATTTTAAATTTCCCTATAAAAATGACCCATGTCGAGTGTATTTATAAAAAAATCGATGTAATAACGCCATATATTCAACTTAATGACGGATACATAATTTGTTACTTTCACGCGAATGAACACAAGACTTGTAACACAGGCGAATAGCGTTGGTGTATTCTAGAGCTATACACGAGGTGTATTATACGGAGGATACGGAAATACCCGATGTTTCACGATTTCTATATCCCAACGCATGAACACTGGAATTTGTTTTCGGAACTATTTTTATCGATTATTTCCCGTAACAAGTCAGGAGTGCTGCAACAAAGTATTTCTCTTCCAAAACATTCAAGCTCACAATTTGTCTCAGTTGAGTTGTTTAGTGAATATATATAATAACTAACCAAATAATCAGTTCCAGTTCGATTGGAGGGATGTCCAAGCACACAGATCAATCGAAATATTGTGACGTCATCTAGAGTAAACACAGTGTTAAACGCTCACAAAGGGGACTAACTGCAATGAATATATTAATATTACTTGGTCCGAGTTAATGCTCGTTAACGAGAAGTACTGCATTTTAACTGAAATTCATAACATCAATTTTGAGAATGATGTATCTATGCAAAAAATAAAAAAACAACAAAAAAAAACACAAAAAAAAACAACAAAAAAACAAAAAAAAACAACAAAAAAGGGAATAGATCAGTATTGCGCTGAATCATAGTATAAAAACAAAACTGGTTTCAAATACTAAAGCAATTTCATGAATGTTTGAATAATTTGAAATGTAAGGCTTATAAGTTGGCTCAGGAAAATGCCAGAATTGAAAACATTTGCGCTGCCAAAACATTTACACCTTTACAATACTTGAATACCAATAAGCTATATTCATAATATGAAATAAACATATTTTACTTTCTTATTATTACCACTGCTTTTAGAACAATAAATATCAGACAAATTAATTGAATTTAAATTAGTTTTTTTTTTTAAAAAGAAAAAAAGTTTTTCCAAAACTTTATATTTGGGTTCTCCTGTGTGCAAAATAGCATTCTACTAAAGATATCTGCAATTATTATATGATCTATTAATAAATGAATTCTGATTGTTCAGAATGATTGCTTTTTAAACAAAATGCTAGTATATCATATTAAGCAGTTTTTACTTTTGGTTGTGCAAAATAATGCATAAAATTGCGATATATCACTTTTACAAAACAAATCCGGTTCGAATTCCAAGTAGTAGTCGAACGCAACGGTAAAAACTGAGATGTTCCAAATGTAGCGTTGTTTACCATATTGTGTACAAAAAGAGATTCGCGTTCTTGTCGGACTGCCGATTCCAGTAATTTTATTGACAATGAAAATTCCTAACACCGATTGTTCAGTCAGCATTCATTTATATATAGTTTTACATAATAACACGTTTATGGGCTTCACAGCTGTGCAATATAGTGTGCTTTGCACCACAATAACCATAAATATTGACCACGGCTACTGCCTCATATTGCACAGCTGAAAAATCTATAATTGTATAATAAATGATATATAACTATCACTGAATACACTCCGGGACTAAGTGACAGAAACGCACCACTTACATTTAGATAATTTTAGTGCAGAAAATGTCATCCAGTTTCAACGAAAGTTTGTATACGTTAAGAGTGCCATTTCTGTCTTCTAGGCCTACCGTCAAAATGTCATGACTGAGACTTTAATGGTTGATGTTTTTTTTTTTCATTTTTCGAAGCTAACCACTAAACCGAAAATTCACAGGCTTTATAACGAGTGTATGAGCCAAATACATGCGCTCGTAACTGACGCCTGTGGATTTTCCCTTTTGGGGGTAGCTGCGAAAAATGAAAAAAAATTGCATAAAAATTCAAGTCTCTGTCGTACAATTTTGACATTGTAAAACAGAGATGGCATTCTTAACGTATATAAAGTTTCACTGAAATCGGATGACTTTTTCTGCACTAAAATTACATGTAAGTATACGTTTCCAAAGTCCCTGAGTGCATAATATATTTGTAGGCCATATACATCATGAACTTAGGTAAACATCAGGCACAATGTTTCAATGACATTCAGTTGATTAAATTTAATTTATTGTTATCTTCAGGAAAAAATGGCAAATTTAGAGAAACAAGACTGGTACAACCTTAGCCGCTACTGTCACAACTCGTCGCTAATTGTGTCACCAAAACGAGGCACTGCTGTCATGTGGTACAGCCATTTTATAGATGACGAGGTATTGGTATTTAATAATAATGATAATGATCATGATCATTATAATGCTAATAATAATAAAGACTTTTATTAACGAAAAAACTCATTTGAATAAATTCAATCTTCCACGAGGCCCTCAAAATATTTACAAAGTACAACATTTATTTAGCATATAAACAAAAGAATTAAACAAGTATATATATACTTATATGTGTGTATGTGTAAATGCATATCAATTATGAGAGCTACCCGATTTATAAGAGTTGCTAAGAATGTTTACTCCATTGTAAATAATAGGCAGTACTACTCGTAAATAGACTGGGAGTGTATTATTATTGTTTTTGAATGTGTTTAATGTCATTTTCAACACAGTTCAGGTTAAATATGGCATATCAAGTTATATTTGACGAGAAAGACCTTAGAATGAATCTAGGTAGAACCACCTACCTTTCGCAAATAACTGGTAAACTTTCTTACATTAAAGTTTTTTTGAGCGAACGGGTCTCAAACCTACAACCATAGCGGTGAAAGGTATGTGATCTTGAGACAGCGCTTTAGACCACTCAGGCCACGGAGTGACGTAGTATAGCGACGTAATACAGGGAGTTGTTAACATGTTTTTATGAGTGAAGTATATATTGTTAGTATTATTTAAATAAGTTTTTTTATGTGCAGATAATGACAATGTATTGGCGATTATATAATGTGCCACAAAAACATATTGTTTGTTACAATATTTTATTTCCCGTTTCAAATTTGGAAAGAAATAATGATAGACCCTGGTCTATTTGATTACCGATTATAGGAATATGATTTACTCGAATAAAACTAGAACAAGAACATTGATATTTGTATATTACTCAAGGTGCAGGTAATTTGCATAATATATGCCACAACTGTTATTTTTACGACGTTGGTTTTACAAGGCAGGCCAAATCTATCCTGTTAATATCGAATCGACACAGTATATATTTTCAGATTTTGATGCTTTGCATAAATATTTTCTTGTTGAACAATGTGTGATTTACAATATATTATAATACATTGTATACCATAGCTTGCGCAAGCTTGTGATATCAAAGTAACATACATTTAACAATTAACAAGATTGCATAAATAATGCAATTAAGAAATAATAATTATTGTGAAATACAATTATACTTGTTTTTTTTTAAAGATTGTTTTCGACCCTTGAATTTATTGATGTATTATACATTGTATATAAAACTGTGCTCAACGGAGAAGCATCAAATCTTATATTTCCGTGTCCTAGTGGTTAAGGCGTCTGCACCAGGAAGTTGGAGACTGAAGTAGAATCCCGGTGGAAGCACTTGGATTTTTCTGATACGGCCGGTTGCCCAACCAGCAGCTTGTTAAAAAGACGGGTACCGAATGTCTTACAGCCTGATACCTGGCGATCATAGCTTCTTGGAAGTAACTTTGTACAGCATAAAGGTGTCTCATAAGCTCAGTGTGGCTGGTGCTTTCAATAGGGGTGACACTATGATAAAAAGACTCTTTACTTTACTTTTACTTTATTTATTTGAATTACATTTCTAAATCACATACTTTTGTCATATAATACACGATTGAATAATTTATCTTTTTTTCTTCAGACAGGATACTTAGGTGAGCCGGACATGAAATCTCACCACGGTGGTTGTGATATAATCAAGGGTACAAAATGGATAGCAAACAATTGGATATCAGGGACCCCTTACGAGGATAGATATAAACCTAGTGTATTTTATATACCCCCAAAAGACTAGTGTATTTCATACACTTCCAAGAGCTCAGTGTATTTTAAACACCCCCTTAAATCAATGTGTTGTAAATATAAATGTCCTCTTGTAATAATCTGAGTAAATTCACTTTTCAAGCTAGCCATACCCACGGCTTTAAATTCATGAACCTTAGTAATTTTATTTTATTAGCTGTGCTTGCAATTGTGCAACAGAAGACTTCAGTGAAACTGAATCCGCCCAGCTAGGGTAAAGGGTCATCATCTGTATGTATGCTAAAATATTTAACACTGATAAGTTAAATGCTCTCATTAAAATAAAGCTATTTTATGAACATTTAGTTCAGAAACACGTTTTCTTTTTTACTTCTGCAATACGGATTTTGCGACAAGAATGTGAAGTGCTGTTGTTGTCGAATAAATCGCGTCCTGCTCTGGAGAAATGATAACAACCACAACCACAACCACAATCACAACAACTGCGCAAAAGTTCAAAACAACACACATGGCTTCCAATTTGAAAATGTTGAAACAGGGGATGTCGTCCTATAAATCTTATACGCTATTGTGAAACGTCATTCTACTTTTAGATTGAACTTCCCGTGTTTGTATTGTAAATTTGGACAATGAAAGCGCGAGTTCCCAGTTAATGTCGTGCACTTGCTATGTATAAATGACCAGATAGATATACAGCCATACTAAAATACGCCCCTAATAATATTGTGGTAGGTTCCACTTAAATAAATAGAATCGCATAGTTTCACAAATAGCGTATTGAATTTAAAAAATATTAATTCTTCGAAATAACAAAATGAATAATAAATATTCGGATTTCCGATTAATAAGCGAAGTGCGTTCGAAAACTGCCCGGTACTGGTTTCAATAAAATCAATCATTGTTTAAGCTATATTATGGCAGGCCAAAGGTTGCAATAATGTATAACTCTTTTTCTTGTTCAAACTTAACATTTCTGCTGTTAAAGCCGGGCCCGATTAGCTCAGTCGGTTACGCGTCTGACTATCAATCCAGGGGTCGTGAGTTCGAATCCCCCACCCGGCAACAGTCTCCGTGATGATTGATATACGACATTGTGTCTCATTATCATTCGTCTCTCACCACTGATTCAAGTGGGAAAGTTATCAGTAACTTGCGGAGATGGGGTGTGCTCGAGTACTGGTTAATCCCAGGAAACAGTGGTTAGGTTAACTGATCGTCTGTTATCCCTCGATGGCATAAAAATGACGCTAAAAAATCAATCAATTGTGTTGTTAAATGGTGTTAAATGTGTTATTTAATATGTTGCTCGTTTTATATTCTCATTGTTGTTGTTGTCGAATCAAGAACGTACATAAATAAAATTAACGAACACAAATTAAATTGAACAATAAAAATAAAAAAAGAAACATTAAAATAGAAATGAGAAACTCAATATAGATCTACAACTTTGCAACAAAAATGTTAAACCACGAACTTAAATAGAAAAAAAACAACATCAAACACATTAGAATGTTCATCAGTACAATAGACAACTCTTTCAGTGTACTCGCAGATCAGAAACACAATCTCTTTGATAACACCCCCCCCCCCCCCTATCTCTCTCTCTCCTCTCTCTCTCTCTCTCTCTCTCTCTCTCTCTCTCTCTCTCTCTCTCTCTCTCTCTTTCTCTCTCATTTTCACTTCTCTCTATTATTTACACTACACTGAATAATATTACTTCTGTTTTAAATGTATATAACTATGTATAATGTAACTTGTTTATGTGAAAATGAAAACAAACGGGCTGCCATTTGGTTAACTTAAAAAAAGAAAAAAAAAAGAAAAATAATGTCAGTTTCTCTTCTTTAATTTGGGCCTCTCTATGAATGACAAGCATGCAAACGATATTTTTTTCGTATTTACAAACAAATAATAATAAAAAAAATCAATGGTTTTCCATTGAATTTTTTATTCGTTTGTTAATACATGTAGATATCATCTCCAAATAAGAACGTGTGTCAGCTTCTATATCAGTTCAAACGACCTCTACACGCGATTGTACTATTGGCCTGTTATACGTTTATATAAGCTTCGTCAACAGGTAAGAAGAAACTAGGCGGATGGATAAATAGAAAACAGTTCTTATTTGGAGAGACCAGTTTCTTCTTACATTAAGTACATATGAACGCGTAACAGGCCACAATCGTGTGTGTAGGTCGCTTGAACTGATATAGAAGCTGACACTATGACATTTATACGGGTTGCCAGCTTCATTTGGCCAATTTTCTAATTTTCATTAAATTTCCTGAATTTCTAAGGATGTGTTTTCTGAAAATTGTGACAAACATATATATTTTATTGTTTTGAAAACTGGATTAAATAGGAAAGTATCATGGAAATTTTATAAAAAGCATACATACATCTATGAAGTTGTACAGGTTTAAAGTTTGTAACTCCAAAACCAAACTTCACTGTCAATTGAAATTACTATTCAAATTCCGTGAAAAACGCATAGCTAGGACGGAAACTTATCTTAAAGATTAATTTTAGAAAATTAATGATGATACATATCTAATTATTGGATAAAAAAAGAATATCAAATGAGTCACAGTGACATACTATTTCATTGTTTCGTGTGTTTTATAATTGGGTTATTAGAACAGAACAGAACAGAACATTATAGAACAGAATAGAACAGAACATATATTTCATTAAACTTAAGCATTACAGCTTAATGTCATACATATATACAAAATCAATACATATGTTGATATCAGGTGGTCTATGAATATCGTTTCATTAAGTAGTTAGCTTGGTATTTAGAAACAATCATACAAAAATTATTTGAAGCATAAACTCAATACAAATTAAATTACAATACAATGTATTCTATATTAAACTGTTAAATGAGTATCCCTAGTTTGAAACCCTTAATACATTAAGTTAGCAAGTTTGTTTAAAATTGATTTTTTGTCAACATTAAAAAGGTTAATAAATTTAAGCATGCTTGGATGAGTTGAATAATATTTAAGTATATATAAATTTCTCAGAGTATAAAATGGACAAATAAGTATGAAATGGTATTCGTCTTCAATGTCATTTAAGTCGCAACATAAACATTTTCTATAGCTAGTTTATGTGATGATAACCGTATTTGCTATAGTGTTTCTATATTTTATATTTTCTAAACTTCAATAAGAAGGTTCAAATGTCTGTATTAAATGGCTGTGTATAATTATATAACGATAAACATGTGACCATACATTTCCGTCAATTTGCAATGTGTATATCTCTAAGCCTAGTCCGTTATAATGGTATGGATCAGTTAACTATTGACTGATTCTGGAAACATCCAAACGTCTGCATATCCTTCATTATGTAACATCGATCGGACTTTAAAGGTCCCAGTTTTGAAAATTGCGAGTTTCGTCAGTTTCTCTTCTTTGACTATGTATTATTGACCTGTAGAATACAATTATTTTGCTTAACCCCGTGTAATTTAATGAATTATTTAACAATTCTTAGGTATCTTCCGTTATATAGTGGAAATCGAACTTACTCGGAATATAGAGATAAAGAATTTGTAGATAATTTTACATTAAGGACCCATTTGCAAAACTTTCTATGAACACGTTCAATGTTGTCTGCTTTTGCGAAACGCCATACTTCACAACTATAATTAAAAACTGATAAAACATATGCATCAAACAGATTCAACATCATATGGTACAGAACTTCCTTATTTGTTGTTATATTAAAAAGCGAACTCATAGCTCTAAGTGCTTGACCTGAAAGCGTATTTGTTGCATGAACAATATACCGCCCACTTGACATAACCATTCCTTAATAAAGTACTTACAATTTCTATCTCCTTTCCATCATATAACCATTGATCATCAACACTTTATACCCCACCTTTACGGAACACAACTATTTTTGTTATATTAACATTAACCGTTAAGTTCCATATTTGACAATAGGAATATAAATTATTCAAAGATTCTTGAAGTTCTTCTCTTGTCTCCGACATAATTACGGCATCGTCTGCAAACAACAGATTAGAGATTGGAAAATCTTGATTGCAAGATTTCATAGTGACGTTTCCAACTGAGGGTGATGCTCTTAACAGTGGCGTTACGTTTTCATCTAGTATGTTATTGCTATGAATTGTTCATACAATAATAGCAATGCATATTGCCACATGATCTACTTCTGATCACTTCTGGTTGTCATATTTGCTATTTACATTTTTGAAAAATGCTAACACGATGTGGGTGACCAATTAGAAATTTTGCTCAGTGTATAAGTATCTATAAATAAAGGATAACAGTACTGTAAAAAACACTTTTAATTAGCGATAACTTTATTTTTTTCTTTTATTCGCAACATTCAATCCTCGCAGAATTCGCTAAAATTACAATCATGCTCTCTGTTCGATTTTTTCGTGAATAAATAAAATAGAACAAATCAAAGCGAAATCGCGAAATATAGGTCACGCAAATTTAAAGTGTTTAACAGTACTGTAATAAGATGACTTATTTACAAGCTTCTTTCTGAATATTTAGCGTCATTGTAATGCCATCGTGTAGAGCACGTGGTCCAGTGGTAGAGTACCGAGCCCATGATCTGAGGGTCGTGAGTTCGATCCTCCGACATGGCTATGTGCGGTATCCTTGAGCAAGACACCTTTTTCGCCATATGTTTAGTACTTGTTCTCACCAGGAAGACTTCGAGCGGGATGGGTCTAAGTTGCAAGAACTTCTTTCATAATCGAAGTAAAATAAATAAGTTATACATGATGCCATCAAACGCTAAAAGAGGAGGGGGTTTCGTTAAACATATCTAAAAGGAAAGGATATCAGAAAATGGTGGCGATGCGCAATTGGAGATAATGATGGCGATGCGCAATTCGAGATAATGGTGGCGATGGGCAATTGGATATAATGATCGCGATCCGCAATTGGAGATAATGATGGCGATTCGCAATTGGAGATAATGATGGTGATGCCCAATTGGAGATAATGGTGGCGAAGGGCAATTGGAGATAATGGTGGCGATGCGCAATTGGAGATAATGATGGCGATGCGCATTTGGAGATAATGGTGGCGATGTGCAATTGGAGATAATGGTGGCGAAGGGCAATTGGAGATAATGGTGGCGATGCGCAATTGGAGACAATGATGGCGGTGCACAATTGGAGATAATGACGGCGATGCTCTATTGGAGATAAAGGTGGCGATGCACAATTGGAGATAATGGTGGCGATGCGCAATTGGAGATAATGGTGGCGAAGCTCAATTGGAGATAATGGTGGCGATGCGTTATTGGAGATAATGGTAGCCATGCACAATTGGAGCTAGTGCTGGCGATGCGCAATTGGAGATAATGGTGGCGAAGTGCAGTTGGAGATAATGGTGGCGATGCGTTATTGGAGATAACGGTAGCAATGCTCAATTGGAGATAATAGTAACGATGCACAATTAGAGATAATGGTGGGGATGCGCAATTGGAGATAATGGTGGCGATGCGCAATTGGAAATAATGGTGTCGATGCCCAAGTGGAGATAATGGTGGCGAAGCGCAACTGGAGATAATGATAGCGAAGCGCAATTGGAGATAATGGTGGCGATGCGCAAGGTAAGATGATGAAAATGCGACAATGCGATATCTATTTGGCGTCGTCATCGTAAAATCGCGCATCGTGCATATACATTTTACATAGCGGGTGTTGATCCTAAAATAACACCTTAGTAAAACGTATAACTAATGTTCCTTTTCACAAAATCGGTGACAAAATGACATTGCTAGCGTATCAACATATAATAAAAATGCATCTAAAACTGACAGAAATTCTTCTTGGAATAATTATAATTATGGCGGAAGCAAAATACAAAAAGCATTTCAACTGGTTAATTGATTTCATATAATTATTATTTCGCAAAAGTCAACCAGTTATGTATATGGCCGTGTCAAAAAACATAAAAAATGATTTAAAATCTTGTTCACTTACCAATGCCTGATCAAGAATGTTATTCTAGACTGAATTCTGGTTTCTGGACAGGTTTCCTAGACTACACATAAAAAAAGATATTGAAAACAGGAAACTAATAGGCTTCAAAGTATGATTACGACAATCTTCTTCAGTATTATTAAACTATATCAGTAAACTAGGGGAAGTGTCCACTAACTAGGACATGATATAAAGTTAGATATTTGTGAAGGGGGTAGATAATTGTTTTCTAACTAGGGCATATATAAATCACGTTAGATATATGAGAACTGTCACAGAACTCGCCCATTAACTAGGTTATAATATAAAACAGTAATTTATGTTGTGAAACAAATATAAATTTGTTTATATTTGTGATCATATCTGATCTAATTTTATTTGACATTTTCTTTGTATTTTAATTTGTAACTATTCATTTGTGATCATGTACCTTTAATGTAAGATGTGGGAAGCTGTAGAGCAGACTGCGTAGGGAGTCGCGTAGACAACATGTGTACATGCGTGTTCAATCTAATCTATAACGACCTCGGGGCATACTGACCACTTTGCGATAAACACACATGTAACTGGCGTGATAGCCGCTCCTTAGCCAATCAGTGCCCTGATAGGATTAGTGATATTTTTTATCTTCGACCTTTCACGCGTGTATAATCTTGACCCGACTTTTGTTTCATTCCCTTTGTGTACACCAACAAGTTAAGTTTATAGTTTGTGGAGGTTTTTATCACGATTATTTTTGGATTTGTTAACTTTACCACCTCCTCCCCACCTCCTCCCCTCCTCCTTCTCGTCATATCCAATGTACAATTTGTTTCCTCCGTTTTGTCTGCCTGATAGCTTCTTCCCAATCATTATTTGCTGCTTGACGACACTTATTTATACATTCTAATATTTCACAAGTTGTGGTCATTTTTCATGTTTTGCTTATGTAACGGTATTTTCTTCCACTTATTGCACATCTTAGATGTTACATTTCATAGCACGCTTAATATATGAAGTTGTATTTTCTGTTTACTGTTCATGGAGTACGTACGAAAGAAATTTGTCACACTTGTTATCACATACTCTGTTTTGATTTTGCATTATGTGTTAAAAGTTAGTTTTTCCAATTATTTTCCAATATTCTTCTGTTTTACTTTTTTATGATATGCATAATATGTTTTTTGTTGGTGGTTTTACCTATCCAACTTTGTGTCGGCACTATTTTGAAATTTCAGCACACTTCTTTCTGTGTCATACACACTTTGTTTAAATTTGAACACACTTATTTCTGTGTCTTGAATGTAACACACAGTATTTAGTGTGACATCACTGAATGTTTTTTAAACGCAAAATCCTGTGCGTTGTTGTTTATAAATTTGTTTTTTTTCCAGAAATAAATCGTCTGACCTAAACGGGTAGGAGGAGCGAGACAATTGCCAACTTACTAGGGCATATATAAAGTTATATAGATATTTTAGGAGAAGCGAAAAAATCGTCCTCTAACCAAGGAACATGACACGTACAACAGTACTGCGTAGAACCTGGATTCGTATTCACCAACCATTCCTGAGAATATTCTTAGACTCTGAAAATCCAAATTTCAACCATAGATATCTTGTTTACAATGACAAACTAGAATAATTGTGAAAAAATTTTATTTGACTGTATATTGGTTGTCCCCACATGCTTGCAAATTTTGACCTCAAAAAAATGGTCTCTCAGGCCATTATAAATTAATTGCTAGATTATCATCCAAATTTTTCTTAAAAACGCTGAGGGCGGGAGGATTTTAGTTTTTATTTGTTATTTTTTTAAAAAAAAAAATATATATATATATTTTTTTTTTATGAAAATAGAAAGGGTTGGGGGTGGCATGAAAATTACGGACGGGCGGGTATGATAATCTAACAATTAATTTATTATGGCCTAAGTGTGTTTTTCAAAAATTCATTTTTGAGTCCAAGTGTAAAGAATAGTCTTCTGACTGGTTGGTGAATACCACCCCAGGATGTGGGAACTTTTGAGAGGTCACTGGTTAGAGTGTTGGATTGAATTGAACGACCAAAACCAAAACCCAAGATGTTTTTTAAGCCGATGTATAATTACTCATTAAAATCAAAGTAAATGAGCATTCTTGATTATTTTTCCAGAATAGTGATGAACATTGCGCATTTGCTTTACAACCAATGTACAGTTGACACTTCAATGTTACTTTTTTTATCAAATTATTGTTTTTATCAATGGCTTTCCAGGGAAACTGTCATTGCTTAATGGTTTTGTCATTTATTTGAGAACCATCGTGGGTATTTTTTGTTTGAACGGAGGTTACATGATTGATCAATTCCTTTTATATACTCCTGACCTAGTCAGATTAGATAAGGCTTGAATGGTCAGTTGTTTTAATATTGGGATATCCGATCTGGATATCTATGGAGACGCAAAAAAAAATGTATTTAAAAGGCTCCTTAGAGACATGCAATATGTCACATCAACTCCTGAACATGAACTCAGCAGAAGCATCATCTTTTTTGGTGAAAAACGAACTTAATTTAGTTATTTGTTAGTTTTTTGCGTCATGTTTTCAGTTTATTTATTGACTTTCACATGTCAGTTTATAGACGCTTTCTTTTCGAGGTAAAATATGATGGGCTGTTTCTAAAACTCGGCCATGTTACGACTTCGGCTGCAAAGAAAAGACAACTGCCGACTAAGTTTGCCTGGTAAATTTCTATACCTATATTTTATTTCACACGTTATTAATTACACAGACTGAATAACCATTATAACCGGTAAAATTTATCACTGGAGCAAGTTTAATTGAAACCATTCAGCTTTTTTTTATTTTCGCGGATAATTCCAGAAATTAGCGCAATTAAGAACGATTTTCAGAGAATGTAAACTTATTTACGCAATAAAAATGAGTTTAGCGTAAAACTCGTTGCTTATGTGTAATTAATACGCACGTAAAACAAATTTGATGCGTAACCACCAACTTTTAATACGTCATATACGCAGATACGCATTTTATCTGGGGATCTGACTGGTTACACAGTACTAACTGCACCTCCATTCCATTGTTAGGTTTTAACTTTTAGAAGAAACAAGGATTATTTATAACCGCCAGTTTGCGACTATATCATGGAAACAGTTCCTGTTTCTATGCATTAAACCTTTTCAATTTCCGAATCATGACAATTTTCTGTGTGTCACTATTTAAATTATTTAATAGGCCTACCCTCTTTTACCTTTGTTAATACCTTTTTTATTAAAATTAAATAAAAATAAAACATTTCTAATTGAGAGCCATATTGTGTCAATCACAATAATACAGCGGAACCAGCTGACCTTTAGAACATCAAGTAGTGTCTCATTTTGTTTGTTGGTATGAGGTTTTGCTCCTTTTGTCAACAGTATATCAGCCAGCGGAACTAATTAACGGTCGTGTGTTCCGCAACGCTGTTGTTGTTGCTGTTGTTGTTGTTGTTGTTGTTGTTGTTGTTGTAAAGTGTTTAGCGTCGATTTATGTTTTTTCAGTCATATTTGGACGGTGGCTACTTGAGACTGTATTCTAAGCAATGCCAAACTGGAGTATCATGTTGCAGGCACTACGAGTCGACCAGGCCTAGAACCATTGTCATTCTACATGCTGAGCGCTTAACGAGAAAGTTTCAAGTTGCAATTTTCAAGTATTTGGTACGATCCGATTAGGAATTGAACACACGTCCTTCCGCATGGGAAACAAATGCTGTACTATGGACAAGAACTGCGGTTGATCCGCTATGTATTTAACTGGTACTAAACACAACATCTCTGTAAGCAGTTGACTACATTCCCACACATTCAGAGGTGGGAGACTCATGACTGCAACCAGGACTAGATACACCATATCTCTGTTAGCAACTTACTACATTCCCACACATTCAGAGGTGGGCACTCATGACTGCAACCAGGACTAGACACACCATATCTCTGTAAGCAGCTGACTACATTCCCACACATTCAGAGGTTGGAGACTTATGACTGTAACCAGGACTAGATACACCATATCTCTGTAAGCAGCTGACTACATTCCCATACATTCAGAGGTTGGAGACTCATGACTGTAACCAGGACTAGACACACCATATCTCTGTAAGCAACTGACTACATTCCCACACATTCAAAGGTATGAGATTCATGACAGCAACCAGGATTAGATATACCATATCTCTGTAAGCAGCAGACTACATTCCCACACATTCAGAGGCGGGAGATTCATGACTGCAACCAGGACTAGACAAACCATATTTCTGTAAGCAGTTGACTACATTCCTACACATTCAGAGGTGGGAGATTCATGACTGCAACCAGGACTAGACAAACCATATCTCTGTAAGCAGTTGACTACATTCCTACACATTCAGAGGTGGGAGACTCATGACTGCAACCAGGACTAGACACACCATATCTCTGTAAGCAGCTGACTACATTCCCACACATTCAGAGGTGGGAGATTTATGACTGCAACCAGGACTAGACACACCATATCTCTGTAAGCAGCTGACTACATTCCCACACATTCAGAGGTTGGAGACTCATGACTTGCAACCAGGACTAGACACACCATATCTCTGTAAGCTGTTGCCAACATTCCCACACATTCAGAGGTTGGAGACTCATGACTGCAACCAGGACTAGACACACCATATCTCTGTAGGCAGCTGACTACTTCCCCAGAGAGTCAAAAGTTGGAGACTCATGACTGTAACCAGTACCAGGCATAACTTATATCTGTAAAGCAGCTGACTACTTTCCTACAGAGTCAGAAGTTGGAGACTCATGAAAGTAACCAGTACTATACACACCTTATCTCTGTAGGCAGCTGACAACTTCACAACAGAGTATGAGGTGGGAGACTTGTGACTTTAACCAGTACTAGATACACCATAGCTCTGTAAGCAACTGACTATTTCCCCAGTGTCAGAAGTGGGAGACTCCTGACTGTAATCAGTTCCAGACATAACATATATCTGTAAGCAGCTGACTACAACCCCAGAAAGTCAGAAATGGGAGACGCATTATTGTAACCAGTACCAGACACACCATATCTCTGTAAGCAGCTGACTACTACTTCACACATTCAGAGGTGGGAGACTCGTGACTGTAACCAGTACTAGACACACCATATCTCTGTAAGCAGCGGACTACTTCCTCACACAATCAGAGGTTGGAGACTCGTGAATGTAACCAGTACAAAACACACCATATCTCTGTAAGCAGCTGATTACTTCCTCACATATTCAGAGGTGGGAGACTCATGACTGTAACCAGTACTAGACACACCATATATCTCGTAAGCAGCTGACTACTTCCTCACACATTCAGAGGTAGGAGACTCGTGACTGTAACCAGTACTTGACACACCATATCTGTATAAGCAGCTGACTTCTTCCCTACACATTCCTAGGTAGGAGACTCATGATTGTAACCAGGACTAGACACACCATATCTCTGTAAGTCACGGACTACTTCTCCACGCATTCAGAGGTTGGAGACTCATGACTGTAACCAGTACTAGACATCATATCTCTGTAAGCAACTGACTACTTCCCCAGAAAGTCAGAAGTGGGAGACTCATGACTGTAACCAGTACCAGATATAACTTATATCTGTAAGCAGCTGACTTCTTCCCTCCCTACACATTCCGAAGTGCGAGACTTATGACTGTAACCAGTACCAGACACACCATTTATCTGTAAGCAGCTGACTTCTTCCTCACACATTCAGAGGTTGGAGACTCATGACTGTAACCAGGACTAGACACACCATATCTCTGTAAGCAGCGGACTATTTCCACGCACATTCAGAGGTTGGAGACTCATTACTGTAACCAGTACCAGACACACAATATCTCTGTAAGCAGCTGACTTTTTCCTCACACATTCAGAGGTTGGAGACTCATGAATGTAACCAGGACTAGACACACCATATCTCTGTAAGAAGCTGACTACTTCCTCACACATTTAGAGGTTGGAGATTCATGAATGTAACCAAAACTAGATTCACCATATCTCTGTAAAGAGTTGACTCCTACATCACAAAATCAGAGGTGGGAGACTCGTGACTGTAACCAGTACTAGACACACCAGACTGTAAGTCACAGACTACTTCTCCACATATTCAGATATTGGAGACTCAGGACTGTAACCAGTACTAGACACACCCTATTTCTGTAAGCAGCTGACTCCTTTCCTACACATTCAGAGGTTGGAGACTCTTGACTGTAACCAATCCTAGATACGCATGTATCTCTGTAAGCAGATTGCTCCTTCCTCACACTTTTAGAGGTTGGAGACGCATGACTGCAACCAGGACTAGACACAACGTATCTCTCTAAGCAGCTGACTACTTCCTCACGCATTCAGAGGTGAGAGACTCATGACTGTAACCAGTACTAGACACATCATATCTTTGTAAGCAGCTGACTACTTCCCTACACATTAAGGGGTTGGACATTCTTGACTGTAGAGGTGGGAGACCCATGATGGTAACCAGGACTACACACACCATATATATGTAAGTAGATGACTACTTCCTCACACATTCAGTGGTGGGAAACTCATGACTGTAACCAGGACTAGACACACCATATCTCTGTAAGTAGATGACTTCTTCTCCACACATTAAGAGGTGGAAGACTTATGACTGTAACCAGTACCAGACACACCATATTTCTGTAATCAGCTGAGTACTTCCGCAGATATTCAGATATGGGAGACTCATAACTGGAACCTGTACTAGATACACCATATGTTTGTAAGCAGCTGAGTACTTCTCCACACATTCAGAGGTGGGAGACGCGCGACTGTATTAAGTACTAGACACACCATATCTCTGTTAGCAGCTGACTACTTCCCCACACATTCAGAGGTGGGAGACGCGCGACTGTATTAAGTACTAGACACACCATATCTCTGTAAGCAGCTGATTACTTCCCCACACATTCAGAAGTGGTAGACGCATGACTGTAACAAGTACCAGGTACACCATATCTCTGTAAGTCCCGGACTCCTTCCTCACATATTCAGAAGTGGGAGACTCATGACTGTAACTAAGACTAGACACTTCATATCTTTGTAATCAGTTAAGTACTTCCCCACACATTCAGAGGTGGGAAACTCATGAGTGTAACCCGTACTAGACACACCATATCTCTCTAAGCAGCTGACTAATTCCCCACACATTCAGAAGTGGGAGACTCATGACTGTAACCAGTTCCAGACATAAATTATCTTTGTAAGTAGCTGACTTCTTCCCTACAAATTCCGAAGTGAGAGACTTATGACTGTAACCAGTACCAGACACACCATATATCTGTAAACAGCTGAGTACTTCCCCACACATTCAGATATGGGCGACTCATGACTGGAACCTGTACTAGATACACCATATGTTTGTAAGCAGCTGACTACTTCTCCACACATTCAGAGGTGGGAAACTCATGAGTGTAACCCGTACTAGACACACCATATCTCTATAAGCAGCTGACTAATTCCCCACTCATTTAGAAGTGGGAGACTCATGACGGTAATCAGTACCAGACATAACTTATCTTTGTAAGTAGCTGACTTCTTCCCTACAAATTCCGAAGTGGGAGACTCATGACTGTAACCAGTACCAGACACACCATATATCTGTAAGCAGCTGACTACTTCCTCACACATTCAGAGGTGGGAGATTCGTGACCCTAACCAGTGCTAGACACACCATATCTCTGTAAGTCACGGACTACTTCTCCACGCATTTAGAGATTGGAGATTCATGACTGTAACCCGTAATAAACACACCATATCTCTGTAAGCAGCTGACTACTTCCCCAGAGAGTCAGAAGTGGGAGACTCATGACTGTACCCAGTACCAGACATAACTTATATCTGTAAGCAGCTGTCTTCTTCACTACACATTCCGAAGGTGGAGACTCATGACTGTACCCAGTACCAGACATAAATTATATCTGTAAGCAGCTGACTACTTTCCTACAGAGTCAGAAGTGGGAGACTCATGAAAGTAACCAGTACTATACACACCTTATCTCTGTAGGCAGCTGACAACTTCACCACAGAGTATGAGAAGGGAGACTCGTGACTGTAACCAGTACTAGATACACCATAGCTCTTTAATCATCTGACTACTTCCCCAGAGTGTCAGAACTGGGAGACTCATGACTGTAACCAGTTCCAGACATAACATATATCTGTAAGCAGCTGACTATAACCCCAGAAAGTCAGAAATGGGAGACGCATTATTGTAACCAGTACTAGACACACCATATATCTGTAAGCAGCTGACTACTTCCTCACACATTTAGAGGTTGGAGACTCATGACTGTAACCAGGACTAGACACACCATATCTTTGTAAGCAGCTGACTTTTTCCTCACACATTCAGAGGCTGGAGACTCATGACTGCAACCAGTACCAGACACACCATATCTCTGAAAGCAGCTGACTAATCATCACACATTCAGAGGTTGGTGACTCATGACTGTAACCAGTACTAGACACACCATATCTCTGTACGCAGCTGACTACTTCCTCGGACATTCAGAGGTTGGAGACTCATGACTGTAACCAGTACCAGACACACCATATCTCTGTAAGCAGCTGACTACTTCCTCACACATTTAGAGGTTGGAGATTCATGACTGTAACCAGTACTAGACACACCATATCTCTGTTAGCAGATGACTCCTTTATCACACAATCAGAGGTGGGAGACTCGTGACTGTAATCAGTACTAGACACACCAGACTGTAAGTCACAGACTACTTCTCCATATATTCAGAGATGGGAGACTCATGACTGTAACCAGTACTAGACACACCATATCTCTCTAAGCAGCTGACTAATTCCCCACACATTCAGAAGTGGGAGACTCATGACTGTAACCAGTTCCAGACATAAATTATCTTTGTAAGTAGCTGACTTCTTCCCTACAAATTCCGAAGTGAGAGACTTATGACTGTAACCAGTACCAGACACACCATATATCTGTAAACAGCTGAGTACTTCCCCACACATTCAGATATGGGCGACTCATGACTGGAACCTGTACTAGATACACCATATGTTTGTAAGCAGCTGACTACTTCTCCACACATTCAGAGGTGGGAAACTCATGAGTGTAACCCGTACTAGACACACCATATCTCTATAAGCAGCTGACTAATTCCCCACTCATTTAGAAGTGGGAGACTCATGACGGTAATCAGTACCAGACATAACTTATCTTTGTAAGTAGCTGACTTCTTCCCTACAAATTCCGAAGTGGGAGACTTATGACTGTAACCAGTACCAGACACACCATATATCTGTAAGCAGCTGACTACTTCCTCACACATTCAGAGGTGGGAGACTCGTGACCCTAACCAGTGCTAGACACACCATATCTCTGTAAGTCACGGACTACTTCTCCACGCATTTAGAGATTGGAGATTCATGACTGTAACCCGTAATAAACACACCATATCTCTGTAAGCAGCTGACTACTTCCCCAGAGAGTCAGAAGTGGGAGACTCATGACTGTACCCAGTACCAGACATAACTTATATCTGTAAGCAGCTGTCTTCTTCACTACACATTCCGAAGGTGGAGACTCATGACTGTACCCAGTACCAGACATAAATTATATCTGTAAGCAGCTGACTACTTTCCTACAGAGTCAGAAGTGGGAGACTCATGAAAGTAACCAGTACTATACACACCTTATCTCTGTAGGCAGCTGACAACTTCACCACAGAGTATGAGAAGGGAGACTCGTGACTGTAACCAGTACTAGATACACCATAGCTCTTTAATCATCTGACTACTTCCCCAGAGTGTCAGAACTGGGAGACTCATGACTGTAACCAGTTCCAGACATAACATATATCTGTAAGCAGCTGACTATAACCCCAGAAAGTCAGAAATGGGAGACGCATTATTGTAACCAGTACTAGACACACCATATATCTGTAAGCAGCTGACTACTTCCTCACACATTTAGAGGTTGGAGACTCATGACTGTAACCAGGACTAGACACACCATATCTTTGTAAGCAGCTGACTTTTTCCTCACACATTCAGAGGCTGGAGACTCATGACTGCAACCAGTACCAGACACACCATATCTCTGAAAGCAGCTGACTAATCATCACACATTCAGAGGTTGGTGACTCATGACTGTAACCAGTACTAGACACACCATATCTCTGTACGCAGCTGACTACTTCCTCGGACATTCAGAGGTTGGAGACTCATGACTGTAACCAGTACCAGACACACCATATCTCTGTAAGCAGCTGACTACTTCCTCACACATTTAGAGGTTGGAGATTCATGACTGTAACCAGTACTAGACACACCATATCTCTGTTAGCAGATGACTCCTTTATCACACAATCAGAGGTGGGAGACTCGTGACTGTAATCAGTACTAGACACACCAGACTGTAAGTCACAGACTACTTCTCCATATATTCAGAGATGGGAGACTCATGACTGTAACCAGTACTAGACACACCCTATCTCTGTAAGCAGCTGACTTCTTCCCTAAACATTCAGAGGTGGGAGACGTAAGACTGTGACCACTAATAGACAACCCATATCTCTGTAAATAGCTGACTCCTTCCCCACACATTCATGAGTGGGAGACTCATGACTGTAACCAATACTAGACACACCATATCTCTGCAAGCAGCTAACTACTTCCCCAGTGAGTCAGAATTGGGAGATTAATGACTATAAACAGTACCAGACATAACTTAAATTTGTAAGCAGCTGACAACTACCCTACAGAGTTAGAAGTTGGAGACTCATGACTATTAATAGTATAAAACACACCTTATCACTGTAAGCAGCTGATTAATTCCCCACACATTCAGAAGTGGGAGACACATGACTGTAACAAGTACCAGGCACACCATATCTATGTAAGCAGCTGACTACTTCCCCAAACATTCAGAGATGAGACACTCATGACTGTTACTAAGACTAGACACTCCATATCTTTGTTAGCAGCTGACTTCTTCCCCACATATTCAGAGGTGAGAAACTCATGATTGTAACAATTACTAGACACACCCTATCTCTGTAAGCAGCTGACTAATTCCGCACACATTCAGAAGTGGGAGACGCATGACTGTAATAAGTACCAGGCACTTCATATCTCTGTAAGCAGCTGACTACTTCCCCAAACATTCAGAGGTGGGAGACTCATGACTGTAACTAAGACTAGACACTTCATATATTTGTTAGCAGCTGACTACTTCCCCACACATTCAGAGGTGGGAAACTCATGACTGTAACCAGAACTATACACACCATATCTCTGTAAGCAGCTGACTACTTCCCCACACATTCAGAGGTGGGAGACTTATGACTGTAATCAGTACTAGACAGAAAATATCTTTGTAAGCAGCTGACTACCTCCCTACACATTCAGAGGTGTAAGACTCTTTACTGTAACTATAAATAGACACTCCATATCTTTGTGAGCAGCTGACTACTTCCCCACACATTCAGAGTTGGGAAACTCATGACTGTAACCAGTACATATCTCTGTAAGCAGCTGACTTCTTCTCCAAACATTCAGTGGTGGGGAAATCATGACTGTAACCAATACTAGCCACACCATACTTCTGTAAGCAGTTGACTACTTCCTCACAGAGTCAGAGGTAGAAGACTCATAACTGTAACCAGTTCTAGACACACCATCTAACTTTAATCAGCTGACTACTTCCCCACACATTCAGAGATGGGAGAATCATGACCGTAGAACAAAGTACATGATTCTCCCCGAGGTTTCTTAAATATTGAAAAATGATGCTTAGAAATTGGGATATGAATCCATGATTTCGGAAATCTAATTTCACTTCGTCAACAGTGAACACACTGAACAGAAAAAATCCCTTGGATGACACATGGCCGCTACATATTTTGATAGTGCAGAGACTGACAAACAGTAAAATGTAAGTTTGACTTATTTCATTTGGGTCTTCCTATGAATGACACGCCTTCAAACTTTTACTGCAGAATAAAAAAAAACATGGGCGTAGGAGTGTTTCAATTATTTGGTGAGTGGTGGGGGGGGGGGGGGGGGGGGGGGGAGAGAGTGGGGGACAACCTGAGAAGAGACTGTATGAGGATTTACTTCTAGGCCCTAAAGTATATGCTGAACATGAATATCAGGAGGGGCGGCCCCTCCGCCTATGAAAATATGAATCAATGTTGTGGTTACATCTGATATAACTGAAATATTGTTGGAAAAGAGCGCAAAACCTTATACAAACAAATAAACAAACATCTGTATATGCTTAATATTGAATCTAATATCGCAGCGGTGTCTGGTGGTAGAGCGTCAGCCTCGCATTTTAAAGTGTGTGGGTTCGAATTCCTGCCGGGTCATACCAAATATTTGAAAAAAATGTACTAGAAGTTTCATCGCTTGGTGCTCAGCATTAAGAGGATAGTTCTAGATATGATATCGCTGAAGCCGTTATCTAGGGGAGTGATTGCTGTTATACTTAACATAACATTCGGAAAGTCGTGGTTTCGATCCCCGGTCGGGTCATACCCGAAAAACTTGAAGAATGGCACTAGAAGCTTCCTCGCTTGACGCTCAGCACTTAAAGGATAGTTCTAGATCTGGTCGGCCCGGTGTCAGTATAATGTCACTGGATGGGGTATTATTTAATATGTCTGCGGCATGATACCTCGGTGTGGCAGCGCTTAGACACAGTCGCGATATGAATGGAAAATTGTTGAAAGCGAAGCTAAACACTCTAATCAGGAAGATTTACGGCAGTTGAAAAAACTTATAAATAAATTAGCTTGAGTCACCTGTATTTTGGCTGCCTTCCCAATATGTACATGGACTGTAAATCTACCCCGGCTGACGTGATTAACCCCTAAGAGGAAGTTATGGTACAATTGGTTGAGCCAAGCTAACTACATTGGTGCAATTGGAGCTATTTATAACACACGCGGTGTATATTTATTAGATCCGAGAGATTATTTGATCGTGACATACATATAAAATTTAATTTTTTTTAAATTACCACATGAAAGGTAAGATGTTTATTACATGTCAATATTTCATATAGTTTCATTTTATATGCACTATGTGTATTGGAGATCTAATGATATAAGCTACATGTTCTTACATATGATTGGTCACAACTTGTACTTAGATACATCACAAATACTGAATGGTGCACTTTTATATTTCTGAATATTGTCATAGTACACTTTATAATGTACAGTATATCGATATGGCCTATGAGCTGGACCCTTAGTTAGTTGTATATAATACACGATATTCTAACGAAATTAAGTTTGCTGTACTGAAGCGTGGCGGAGTGAATGCATTTTAAACGTCATTCGATAGAAGGTCAGTCAGTGATCTGTGATCAGCTGATATGATATACTAGTAGGTTAAACATTTTTAAACCAATTATAAACGTGGAAATTAAAAAAATATATACTTATTTTGACGGTGTCTAATTGAGACAGTATTCTAAGCGCTGCCACACTGGAGTATCATGCCGCAGACATGGGATGATACCCCCACCCAGTCACATTATACTGACACCGGGTTTACCAGACCTAGGACTATATTCTCTAAATGCTGAGCGCCAAGCGAGGAAGCTTCTAGTACCAGTCTTTGTTGTGATTCGGCCGGGGATCAAACCCACGACCTTCCATGTATGATAATATTAATAAAGCTAGTAATAATGACAATGAAAATAGCAATAATGAAGATATAAACGATAATGATAATATCAACGAAAAACATGATAGCTGTGATAATGATGATGCTGATATATATGATAATGCTGATAAATATAATGATGATTATGATGATGATGATGATGATGGTGGTGGTAGTGATGATGATGATGCTGCTGATGATGATATATATGATGGGGATAACGAAAGACAATAAATATAAAAGAATAAAAATTATAACGAAAATATTTACTATATTATTTCTATTCTATATAATTTAAAAGATATAGCTGATGATGATGACAATGATGATTTGATCGTATTGATAAGTAATTACAAAACATTAAATGTTTATATTTATGTATATAATATAACAATTTTGTACATAGTGCACAAATTTCATTTTACATGTTTATTCAGTAGCATTGTATTTTAATATTTACTGGGCCATCTGAAGAAATCAAGCTAAAATGTCATCCATGTATTGATTGACCATGACAGTTTTAATATGTTCTACAGGATCAAACGAAATGTCAAATTTATATTTTCGCCCAAATGAATGAACTTATATAATTATGATTAGTTTCAATTAAAAAAAAGTTAGGTTAACAAATATATACGATAAACCTGTAGCACAGCAACTTTGAAAAGGGGATATATAGAATAACATATAGCCCCTTTGGTGCAAGACTGCATCAAGTGCCTTCTTATTTTATATACGCCAAGTACCTTATTGCACCAATTGGACGATATATTAGTTGTTGTAATTGACCGACCGTTTTAAGTTCTCTTTCCACACTTGCTTGCATATTAAATAAAAACATATATCCAGTTCTCCAGTTCTAATTTCTTTTCCACATAGATTTTTTTTCAAGTATTTTTTTTTCTATAGCATAAGTGTACTCGCTCATTAATATTCAATGACATATTAACTTATAGGTTGGCCAGTTTTTCTGAAAGGAAATAAATGAGCGTGAGAATTTGTGAGGGTGTCGTTTCTGAAACGTTATTTTATCTTCACTTAAATCAATGTTACATTCACCAATATGTACAACAAATCCATCTTTGAAAGGTGATATAGAGAAAGACAACTATTTGAAACTGACAGAATTTTTTCAAGTCTCTCTACACAGTTACATTTTGTAGTTTTTTTCCCATAGCAGGACTGAATTCGCTCATAAAAATCCTCAATAACAGATATGTTGGTCAGTATTTTTTTCGAAGAGAGAGCAGTGCCATTCTAAGATATTCTGACAATACAGTCATTAAATGCCCTGCATACATGTCTTAATATACCCCTACACCGACACCCCAACTACACCCCACCCCCCCTCCACACACCTAAAAATATTCCACTTGTTTTCAGAAGCTTTGATGTATTATTGCGGTAGATGCTCTGACAGTCTTTGGTCTGCTCATCTGTTCTAAATCAAATTACTTAACACATTTTTTCAGCGCAAATAATGTACTACTGGTCCTATATTCACCATTTCGTGAAAGATCCAGGAGCTCAGTTTAGGGTTGGGGGGCAACACCAAATCTGAATAGGCACATATGTTTTCAGTAGAAATATAGTGGATTTTGATAGCATATGGGAGTTTAGGGGTTGGGGTAGGGCGTACGCCGTTTTATTTAAAGATTAGATCCGCCATTGAATGTTGGACTCAACTGTGTGGCGAGACGCATATGTGTAAGGTTGCTTGCTGGCGCATGTGATTCGCATATACGCAACGCCTTCAGCAATAGAAATACATACAAAATCAAATTGCATTTGTGCAATATCTGTGAACAGCTTTATGTAAATGAATCTTTCAAGCGTTACAAACAGTAAATACACACATATGGCAATATATTGAACAATTTTGCTAATCTCTTTTTATATACATTTACGTTTAATTACATCAAATACACAGATTGCATATGCCCTCAACGCAGCAAATGTGTCACTATTTGCAAGCCACCATAAATGACGACGGAGCAAAGTACACCGGATATTGCCCTGAAATGATAAGATATTTTTCAATGGAATACAACGCATTTAAATTGTTTTAACGGCCACGTATTACCCACTGCACGGGAAGATGCGAACTAGTATGTTAACCGTTTAATGACACTGACGCGGGAGCGACTACCGCTCCACGTACTGACCACGTGGCAATGTTTGTCCAAGTTAATACAATATAGTGTTTACTTATACACCGTTAGCTTGTCTAAGAAAAATGGTTAAATATTGTCCGCTAATTTGATTATCGACGTGTTTGATTGACAGTTTGCTTCAGATCAATTTGTTGTTACAGGTGTCACTTCACATTTTGAGCGGATTAGTGGTCCAGTGATTAACGCCTTAAAATGCGAACACAGGGTTCGCAGGTTCATCCACACGCTCCTTCAACTAAAAAATAAATCAGTCTTTCGAATGAGACTTTAATAAAAATCGAGGTCCCATGTATCGGTGCTTTACACTGGGCACCAAGGATGCTACAAAAGGGTCTTCTGTATCTCTGCGCAATCCTCAAAAACTTTAAAATTACTAATACTCTTCTGGAGTCGTCGCCCATGTGGGAACCCGGTAGCGACAATAACTTATTTAGTTTTCAATTTTATTCCAACATTTTCATCACTTGAAAACACAAATCACACAAAGTAATTATATAATTGCGATCGACGTGTCCGAACCAATAGAAATAATGGCAGATCTGGGATACAAATAAATATTCAATTACGTTTTTATACGTTAAGTACATTTTTCTATTTAAC